>CM035129.1:72015525-72615525 GCA_020205605.1 Panax ginseng
TACCAACTGTGAGAGCCCAAAATTCGGGTCCCAAATCACCGCGGATTCGGTTCAATCATTCTATAACTATTGCGGAAGATATAAACATAAATTGTTTATACAATACACTTTACACACTATTCCCCAAAATCGAGTAACATTAACTTATACACAATTCATAAACTATCTAACACATAACATTATTATCCAACTATACTATTACAAACTAGCCGCACATTTTATCCCAAGCTGAACTTGGCATTATCCTTTTCCTGTATCCGAACGCATTCGCCTTATCTACAATGTTTTATCATGATATAGCAAGGGTGAGCATGAAAGTTGCCTAGCAAGTTTAAATACAATTTAAGGATATATCATGATTGAAAGAGTCTGAATAATAGGCTGGCTATAATTCATCAATATAATTGAGAACTAGCACGAACAAACTTTTGACTGAACAAGTATTGAACATGAACAAATATATCTGGACCAACTGGTAATGAAGGTGATCAGCCTTTCATACCTGACTTATACATGCAATATGTACAGAGTACAATTCAACATCGCAATCCGCAATGATTAACCATAAGCTTATCCGAATGAAATAACTCTTAGTAGAGTTAAGTAAAACTTGCATGAACCGTTGATTACCGCTACGTAATTTATAACGCTTTATCCGAAGACCTAATATTAGTAATATAGATCTCCAATATTAGAATAATATCATCACACTATAATACTATTATATATATAATAACCTAAATACATAACACATAACCCTATCAGTCTATACAACACATAAGACATAGCATCAAGTCAAACTATTTAAGTCTGAGTTGAAACCGACACAATTTTATCATCCCGACGGTCCAGTCGGACAATTCGCGAGTTTAAGTTCAATTAAACTCTGGCTAAACACTTAACAATATCTTAGACAATTATATTATCAGTCAAAACATTTTTCATAGTCTTGCAATAATTTTCAGATAATTATTACTATTTAACATGTATTTAAATGATATAAATACCACATAATTCCTTAATAATTAATATTTATTTAATATTAAATATTAATGAAAAACATAACATAATATTATAATATAATTATAATATCACAAAGTATTTTAATACTTTAAAATCATAATTATATGATTTTTAAGCAGATAAATCAATTATCCGATAATTGCTATTAATATTAGAATATTAATATTTTCATGTCAAAATATCAAAAGTTATATTTTATAACATAAAATATTTTTATAACACTTAAATCATTTTCATATAATTTTAAATCATTAATTCTATTTTTTAATAATTTATTTAATATATTTATTAAATAAATTAATTACCATTAATAATAAATTATTAATGAAATTCATCACAAAATATTAAAAGTCATCAAAAATAACTTAAAATATTTTCTAACATCATAATATAATTTTTCATGTTTTTTCATGAATTAAAACCATTTTAAAATAATTTATTTAATATTATAATTAAATAAATAAATACCTTTATATTCCAAAAATATTAAATATTTTTGAAATATACCCAAAATAATTAAAAACTATTTTTCAGGCTTTAAAATAATTTTTAGGAATTTATTATGTATTTTTAATAATTAAAAACTATTTATTTCAATTTATTAATTAATTAATTCATTATTTTTATGTACATTGTCGCTAAAAGGTGCCATAGGCGACAAAATCGTCGGTAATGGTGTTCCTGGCCATTTTCCAGAAATTCATGTCAGACTACAAGGTATGAGGTTTTACCGACTTTTAATCTATGATCTAGTTGTTTTTAGGGCTACTTGATGGTTTAGAACTGTAGTATAAATGTAATACTATCATTATCTATAAATTTCATGGCAATCCAACAACTAAACATCAAGATCTGGGCAAATAGAAAATCATATCAGGTTGTTTTCTTCATTTCGGTTTCCCAGAAATGAAGAAACGACCAATCATGTCTAGTTTGCAAGCCTTGAATCTAGCATTCTGGACTTTGTTAGTGTAATACTAAGGTTCAAACATGTAGTAATAATGCCAGGGTACGATCATATAACACCAATCTAGTCTAACAATAATATAATTAAAAGATCAAAGCGGGTCAAACTACAGACCAAGAACTATTCTTGAACATTTCTGGAAAACCCAGAAATGTTCTTGAGCAGTTCGGTTAACGCTTGTTTGACCTCTAATTCCTGTGATTCTGTGCAAGATAATGGTGATCTAAAAGCTTATAAATGTAGTCAACATGACAGACAACAACATCAATACAACAACTTGACCCAACAATTAAACCACAGCAAGATCAAAAGCTTCAAAAATGTTGTCAGACCATTCTGGGTTTCTGGGTTGCCCAGAAACTCAGTTCATCATGGTCGGTCAAAGGGTTTTGACTGCTTATAACTTTAAATCGACACCAGTTCTGGACTTGATTCAAGTTTAAGATCAAAGACAACATGGCATACTACAAATCTATAACTTAAAACACAAAAAACATTAACAGATTTCCAGATTTGAGAAATCTTTAAATTCGAGCATCAAAATGATATGGATCTGAGTTTTGGCAACCCAGATCATCAAATGACACTCTATAACACAACTTTAACCAACAACCTACAACATCTAACATCAGATCTAAGGATTTCTAGAATTGGGGTTTTATACCTTTAAAACTTTGATCTTTGATTTCTGATCATTGAATCTGATTATGGAATGATAACACATGATCTTGACTTTGTATCTTACTCTCTGTCACTCCCTAATCCTAAATTTTAGAGAGAGAATGGCTTGGTGAAAAATGAGAAGCAAGGTAAGTAACTTTACTTACTTTTAATTTTTTTTTTAAACTTGGATTCAATGTATTTGGCTGATAATTTGTGTTTTTAGTCACATGCTAAGCTATGGTTAGATCTAGGGTTAGTGAGCAACCCACATTAAGTCAAGACCTACTCACCAACACATTTTAGTATTGAAAAAGGGCAAAATAGTCATTTGACATTTAATTTTAATGGCACAATTGACAATTGTTACAACCCTCGGGGTTTAGGGTTTGGACCTTAGGGTTTAGGGTTTAACCCTTTAGATTTTAGGGTTAGGTTTTAGCAAATTAACTTCTAATAATACCAATGTAGGTTTTCGAAATAGAAAATTAACATTTGTAAATTATAATTAGGATTTCTATAAATATATTTAGATTTCCTAATCATACACTCATTCTTGGTAATTAGGATTATTATTCCCTAATTAATATTGCTAATTCAGTAATTAAATCTATAATTGTACATTAGGGTTTCTAATAGAACAATTAGGGTTTAAAAATTTAAATATAGGGTTTGCTAATTAATTAAGCCTTACCCTAATTAATATTATAATTTATAGCACTTAAGCATTATAATTATCCTTTTAGTTCCCAAATTAGGGTTTCAAATTACCGAAATCTGAAATTAGTGCTCCAGATCCGGTATTAGGGTTTTCTAAGAAAATCAATTAGGGTTTTCAAGTAATTAATTAGGGTTTTCCTAATTAAGTAATAATTAATAACGTTCAAACCTTATACCAGCATTTAAATTCTCGAATTAGGGTTTTCAGTATCTGAATTAAGGTTTTGGATTCCCGGAACTGAAATTAGGGTTTTAAAACCGGTTTCTAGGGTTTCTTATCAGACATTATGGTTTTCTAACTGAATGATGACGTTCTTAATATATACTTAGGGTTTGACACTGTTAAAATTTATCTGGTCAACCCTTGACCCTTAACCACATTCTGAACACATACATAACCATATACACAGAACATATTCACATATACACTTAATCCTGAATAATTCACCTAAATCCTTCACAGAATTTTGAAATCCTCAAAATTCCATCCCAATAATATTAAACGCATACACTTATTTTCTGTCTAGGTCTATTATTTGACCTTAAATCATTCATTTAAGATTTTAATAAATTTTCTAAATTCTCAGGTCGTCACATGATCCTTCCCAAAAAATATTCTAAATTCTCTATCGAAGGAATGGGCATTTCCGTGATCGCCTTGATTTTGGTGGGATCCACCTCAATCCCTTTGTGTCTGACTAGGAATCCTAGCAACTTGCCTGATTTCTCTCCAAAGGCGCACTTAGATGGATTCAACTTTAAGTTGTACTTACACAACCCGTTGAAGAGCTTTCTAAGATGGTCTTCTTCCCTTCGAGACTTGACAATGATGTCGTCCACATAGATCTCTATCTTCTTATGCATTAAATCGTGGAAATGAGCCATCGTGGCTCGCTGGTACGTAGCTCCGGCATTGATGAGGCCGAATGACAACCGTCTATAGCAAAAGGTTCCCGAAGGAGTAATGAATGCAGTTTTCTCATGATCCTCTTCAGCAACCATGATTTGATGGTACCCCGCAAAGCAATCAGTAAAGGAGTACATGTTATATTGAGATGTATTATCAATGAGTATGTGGATAAATGGCATGGGAAAGCTATCTTTGAGACATGCTTTATTTAGATCCCTTTAATCCACGCAAACTCGAACCTTCCCTTCAAGTTTAGGCACGGCGACTATATTGGATAGCTACTCAGGGTATGTTGACACCATGATGTTGTCGGCTTAAAATTGTTTCACAATTTCATCCTTAACTTTTAAACTCCACTCAGGTTTTAATCGCCTGAGCTTTTACTTGACTGGTTGAAATCCCTCTTTGATGGGGAGGCGATGAATGACGATGTCAGTAGATAAACCGACCATGTCTTCATGAGACCATGCAAACACATCCTAGAATTGGGTCAATAGAGTAACCATGTCATTCCTTTGGTTTGGAGTAAGGTCAGTACAATTCTGGATTTGTTTGGGGTTTTCAGAGGTTCCAAGGTTAAAAGAAGTGGTTTGATCAAGATTTGGCTTGGGTTTGTCTTCGACCCATTCTTTGATCTCCTGAGGTATCTCATAGTCCTCTGGAATTTCCATCAAGTCTAAGTCTAACTTTGCATCAAAGTTATAGTCCTTGTGGAGAATAGGCACCTCATCAGCGAGTTTAGGCACATCTAACTTTAGAGTCCTGAAACAAAATGCTTTCACTTAATATATGAAATTGTTCAATCATACAAAGTATGTAATGACAAAATAACTGCTAATATTGTACATAAAAAGTTAGCAGTTATTGCTATCTACAAGGCTAATGGAGTTTCTGCCCTTTTTACCCCTGTCAACAAATGCAAGGAGTGTTGCTCCAATTGTCAAGGGTGAAGTCCTGGTGGATAGTAGTGATGAAGGGGATGTTATCGTCCTCCTTCTCCCGAATGATGATCATGATGTCTGGACAATCATCTTCTTGGATGTTTCTGTTCATACCCTCAGTATGAACTATGACGCGCATGTTTGATAGTTGCCTAACAATATCTTATTTATGTTTTCGTTCCTTTTCCAACACTTCGGGATCTAGAATCAGGACTTCCTTTCCTTTAACCGGTATCGGCTTAGGAAACAACATAGCTACCACACGAGCAGGAACCTTTAATGAAGGTCGTACAGGCTCTGCATCTGTAGGGACAGATAATCGTCGTGTGGCTAAAGATGAAGGAATCTACTTGTGCTTGTGGGGATTCCTGTGACTGAAGCTAGAAAAATAGCCTAGTCCGGCTGTCCCTATTTAACTGAGAACTTGAATTGGGCGCTTAATGCCCTGATGATCTTTGCCCAACCCTTGTCCAGGTTGATAGCCCAAGGATATCATCTCTTGAGTTGCCGACATTACCTTGACAGAATTTTTGGGTATTAGAGGTGGCGCCCCAATGGGTTGATAATGAGTGTTACTCACCTCAAGGGCATGGAAGCTGATAGGCTCAACTTCTGCATTGAAACTGAGGAGTGGTATGTCACCTTATTCAGGACATTCTGGCTCAACATTAACAGTAACCTGAGTACTGTTAATAATGTATTTGAGCTGCTGATGAAGGGTGGAAGGGACGGCTCTAGCCATGCGAATCCACTGTCTTCCCAAAAGCAGATTGTATCCTGTAGTTATTTTGAGCACATGAAAGGATACGCAGAATGTATGTGGACCAATCTCCACAGGCAGTTCAATCTCTCCGACATCATTTCGTCGGGATCCATCAAAAGCTTTGTTAATTGTATGATTGCTTCGGATCTTGTTGAGATTGATATTCATCTTCTCCAAGGTGGTATAAGGGCAGATAGTCAAGGATGATCCCCCATCTATCAAAACTCCTCCCACCATATATCTGGAGGACAAAACCGCTATGTGCAACGATTTGCAATAACTCGTCCCTTCAGGAGGTATGTCATCATCAGTGAAGGATATCACACTACTGTTGAAAATATGATCAACCAGATGACAAAAATTTTCAACATCCACTGATTTTGGCAAAGTGGGCCTCTTCTAAAACTCTCAGTAAGACCTTCCTGTGATCCTTTGAGGAGAAAACCAAGTCCAGTATGGAAATTTGTTGTGGAGCTTCATTCAAGCTTAAAACCACATTGGCTTCATTGTGTCCCATAGTACGAAGGAATTCTTCCATCCTCTCAATGGGAACTTTCCCCTTTGAATTGATGGTAGGCTTCATCACCCGGTGGGGAAGATACAGTGGATTCTCCTTCAACACTGCAGCAGTTGTATTGGATGTGGATCCTTTAGCCTCTCTATAATTTTATGGCACTTTCTTGAGGCTGACAACAGGATATTGTGGACTGAATGGCAACATGATTAGCTTTGGCACAACCACCTTCAAAGGATTTTCAACACCTTTAAGCTGAATTGGTTGTATTGTAAGTGGTGTGGTAGCTAGATCACCCTCCGAGGATATAACCGCTACAACATCCTTTTATTTGGTAGAAAATGTGTCCCCATTCTCCAATATTACAACGTCGTTGTCTGTCATCTATAGGACACCGCTGTCAATCAAATTTTGAATAAGATGGCGGAGTGCCCAGCATTCCTTAGTGCTGTAACCGCGAGAGTGGGAGTAACATTGGCATACTCCATTAGAATCAAACCGTCTTAAGCAGGAGCTGATGGGAGGTAACAAAGTTGTAATTCTTCCCTCATTAATTAGCATTTGTAATATCTCTTCCATCGGTTGGCCTAAATATGTGAATTCCTTTTTATTGGCGAAGTCCAGACGGGCTTTAGCTTTTGATCTTTTTGCAATTTTATCCTCCAAGGTTTCACCTTCTTTAGTATGCGGTGGCGTATTTGTAATGAGAGGAAGGAGGCTAGCACGCTCCTGGCTGAATAATTGACGTGTGACTTGCTGCTGATGAACTACCAGTTCTGCCAATTGGTTGACTTGCTCGCTAAAAGCCTTCATTTTATATTCCATCATAAACTAGAACTATTCATAATCCCATTTATCAACATTATCCTTGCTGGTTTGGGAGGATCTACCACCATAATGGGAACTCTGTCCATTACCCCAATTAATCATGTTGACCTCCTCTTCCTTATGTTGAGGGAGAGGGTTATCTTGCACATGGGGTTTGTCAGGTTTACTCACCACGATCTCACCATTGTCAATTAAATCCTAGATCTTATGCTTCAGGGCCCAGCAATCCTGGGTGTCATGTCCTGGAGCTCCAGTAAGATAAACACACTTCCTGTTAGCATTAAAACCCCTTCCACTCGAGTTGGTTGGTGGAGGAAGATGTGTTATTTTCTTTAGAGTTGTCAGAAGATTGAGAATGTTCTCGAGTGAGTCCCCTAAGGGTGTGAACACTCGAGTGTGTCTGACTTCTCCACCTTTTGGCAATGGAGGGTTTGAAGACTGTGCTTGAAAAGGGGAGTAGTTTCTCCTTTGAATAGGCATATTCTGACTGCCTTTTTGTCCTTATAGTATCAAGGAAACATCCTCCTCTTTCTTCTTATGGTCCCTCATGGGGTTGTTTCCATAACTTCTAGACTGGATGTGCTTAATAATAGCCTTTAGAGTGGCAAGGTCTTGAATCTTCCCAGACTTCAATGCCATCTCAGCCATTTCTCCATGTTTGATCATTTTAGAGAATGGTTTGCCTATGCCAGCTAAGACCCTCTCATAGAAAGGATCTTCTTAATGTCTATGAAGGTCATCACTAATTCAGACTCAGTCATAGATGGAATAACTTGAGCAGCAAGGTGCCTCCACCTTTGGGCATACTCTCTAAATGACTCGTTTACTTATTTCTTGACCTTGGTTATTTGATACCGGTCTGGAGCCATTTGAGTCTGAAAACTGTATTGGTTGAGGAAAGCATGAGCTAGCTCCTCCCAGGTATGAATCTTGGCATTGTCTAATCTGGTGTACCATGATCTGGCTTCTCCAGTCAGACTTTTCTGGAACAGCTGTATTCTGAGCTTTTCATCCTCGGCATAAGACCTGAGTTCTCCAATGAATACCTTCAAATGTGTGTAAGGATCCCCCAACCCATTATACTTTTCAAAGTCGGGAGTCTTGAACTTCTTTGGATAATGAACATTAGGGAATATGCAAAGGTCTATATATGAAACACTCCCGTGTGCTCCAATCCCTTTAATAGACCGAATGGTCTCTTCCATTTGAAGGACTTTCTTCTTGATATCATCGGTGTCTGGAGCTTCTTTGAGATGGGTGATTTCAGGGGTTTTGTTGGTTTTGTCCAATTGAGACTCGGGTACTGGAGTTTGTTTGTTGGGACCCTGGGTTACTCCATATGTAGAGGATTCTGTATGTATGGGTATTTATGGACCCTGAGTGGACTTGTGTAGTTTTTTCAATAGAATAACCAACTCTGTAATTTGGTTACTTAATCCTTCAAACTCCTCACGAGAGACACGAGTAGGATTAGACTGGCCAGATGTAGCCATGCTTGGCTGTAGGCTTGTTGCATTTTTGGACTTGGAACGGGTAACAGGACCAATTGTTTCCCTACAGAAAGACTTATGTAGTTTAGTCTTAGGGAATATGGAAAAGTTACATGCTATGTGATGTGTCTAGGAGCTGTCGTTGATACTCCTAAATTAACCTCACTTTCACTTCATAGTTTATAATAATTAGCACAATAGCAAGTAAGGATCGATCCCACAGAGAGTAAAGTTGTTTTAGAATTATTCTACTATTTCAACAGAAAATAAAGATAGGGGGTTTTTGAAAATTGTTTTTAAACTAAGAGAACAAGAATTAATGATGAAGTTAACCAAATATATAAAAACTTCAGTTCTGCAGTTCAGTTTCACCAAGCACAACAATCAATTAATCAAGTTATTATTATTTTCCCTTCAATAAAACTATTAGCCCTAGATAACAATAAGCTCTGCTATCCGAAATTCTCTTTAGATTATCACTGTATGAAACAAGCTCTCCACCAGATTCTAACTAGCATACAACCTAGAATAATCTCTCTAGATTTAATATGATAGAAGCATTAAGAAGTAGAGAATTAGGCTAATCCAAGCAACAAATACATAAGCTCGATTTGTTTAACTTGTTTTCTGATAATCTTAGCAATAAAAAAAAGCTTGTCCACAATTATTATTACCAAGTTACTAGTTATGATGAAGACAGATATCAATTACACGTAATATCAATCTTAATCTAGCATATGATAATGATCAAACAAATTCAATTGGCCATTTTAAATCAATTAGATCAATTAGCATGCAATCAATGAAGACATATTATCAGAAGAAATTTCATACAAGTAGAAATAAATAATAATACTCAAATAATCAATTACTTGTAACAAGGGTCTACCTCCCTTTAGAACTGAATCAAAAGAACCAGATTGACATGCTCTTGAATCTGCACTCTAATAGATGATAGTTGATTATTGAATGCCTAAAACCCTGACTCTCATCCTCTATTTATAGTGTTAGACAAAGTCCGAAATCCTAGAGGAAGTAGAAATCCAAATCCTAAAAGCAATTACAAATCATAACTAGTTTCCATAAAGAAATAGAATTCAATTTGGAAATAAATCTTAGTCTAAAGAAAATCCTAAAGCTAATAGAAATATCAATCCAATAACATGTAGAAGTCTGCCAAAATCTGCATTTAGAAACTTTCCAAAAATCCAAGATTTCCCAATTTTCCCGCTCAAATTCGCTGGGGCGAATTTCCATTTCCTGTTGCGACGTCCTTTAGTAAAATGAGCATAACTTTTGATCCTGGAGGAGTTACAAGGCTTGCTACCTATTAAAACGAAGATATCAATGCGATCTACAACTTTCATTCTTTGAGTTTTGACATATTCTAGCTGGATCAAGGTCGAAATGAGGCTCCAAGTGACTGCTATGTAAATTGCAACTTCCAAACTTTGAGGTTCAACGTCCGTTTAGTAAAAACTGGATATAAACTCATGCGTTGCGGCGGGATTATTCAATATCTTAATAATTAATGTGTACGCACAATTAATAAATTAAAATATAATAAGAACATGGTAGATTGTTGTGCGATGATCAAATTTTATCCCGACAAAACAGATGAATATACATTGTAGAGGGTAGGTGTTGAGATAAAGTAGTGATTTTATTAAATAATAATTAAATTACAAAGGATAATATTAAAACAGTTGATATTATCAAAACAGTTTAGATTTTTAATCATTTAGGGGATTATAAATCTAAAAAATTAATAGAATGACATTATGCTATTAAATGTTTAGATTTGTAGTGATTTAGAAGATTATAAATCCAAAAAAAATAATTAATAGCATAAAGTAGTGGTTTTATTAAATAATAATTAAATTACAAAGGATAATATCAAAATAGTTGATATTATCAAAACAGTTTAGATTTGTAGTGTTTTACGGGATTATAAATCTAAAATTTAGGGGAATGAATTAGGATTTGTTTTCATACTCATTTGTTAGGTTAGTTGGACAGTTTTGTTAAGAGTCTTAAGGAACATTAATTAGACAGGACACATGTTGAATTGTGGGAATAACAGGTGTCAAGTTATGATATTATGTACTATGTTTTAGTATATATAATAGATATCATAACTTTTTCATATGAACTCCTATTGGGACGGTTCAAGATGTTCCAGAAAGCTAAGGAAGAGCTCTACAATAAAATCTAAGTCCCAAGCCAAGACCATGCATCGAACTTAATGCTAAAAACCCTGCACTTTTTCTTTTTTTCCTCATTTCAGCTTCAATTTCTCCTGAAATCATTAAACACCTTAATAAGCTCATATACACATGAAACATGCAATAAAACTAAACATAAAGGAATCAAAATAAATGAATAATATGCACTCATCAAATTTCCCCACACTTAGCCTTTACTCGTCCTCGTGTAAAACAAAAGTTTGATTTCCAGAAAAATTCCATTCAATCATTATGTTAAAAGGTTTCAAGGTACAAATCATGATTATCAACACTAAACTCACAGAAATCTAATCAATGCCTTATCAATCAACTGACAATTACCAACCTTACCATTTCACCAATGAATTTCATTAAATCACACTATAGCCACATAAGTAACTTTTCCAAAATCTACATACTTACTCAACTTTGTTACCATGAAGCAAAAATTATAAGACCCCAAATTTTATGAATAAAGATGAATTTTCTATAAATATCATTTTTGAATATTATAGAGTGAATTTGATATAATATTATAGTTGTGTGTAATATTTATAAATTTTGCAAAGTACGCAAGTTGTTATATATTATTCGATTGTTAGGGGAATATTCGTTTTAACAGGGAAAATTCGTACGACGGTACAATCATTGATGGACCGCACAAACAAAATTATTGTCGGATTGAGAAAATGAAAAAATATCTTTTTATAAATAATGGCGTAGTTATTCACTGCTAACACTTGTTGGAATACCAGTGGTTAAAATACTGATGTCTGCGTTGTTGCACAAAGAGTACCTTGATGTTGCATAGTATTTTGAATTATTGATTCTTACATAAGAAGGCACTTTACTCAATAATTGTTATAATAATTACTGTTCAATATTTTATTTTATTGATTCAATAATTGCTGGCGTTGATATTTTATATTATTGTTGTTTTAATAATTGTCACTACATTGTATTTCTCATTACCAATCAATAATTCATATTATTTGAATAATATTATTAGATAGCATTATTGGCAATGTCTAGAAAGTTCTGTCAAGGAGAGGTTTGGTCACCTAATTGTGCGCCAGTAAGGAGAAATCCTTATCGGAAAGCCCCCTCTTTCCTGGGAACGGCCTGATTGTCATTATTGTGATTCTGTAATACTATTTATGAATAATTAATTATTGATTTATATGATAAGAAAATATTTATTTTATGTGGACATAAATGATGGATAGGAAAATATTTATTTTATGTGGTTATAAATGAAGGAATTAATTCTGAGGTGTTTTATCAGTATTTTGTCGGATTGGAGGTATTAAAAAAATCAAATCGGTGTTCTTAAAGCTCTATTGCGTGAGTTATAATTCGACCGTTGGATCGTTGTGATTTTTGGATATGTTATACATATATAAGTTGAGTATATGTCCACAAATTTTAAACTGTTAAAAATTAGCGTATGATATGTTATGAATTTTAAGAGGTGTTGAAAATAATCCGTTTGTGAATTTTGGATTTTTTCTATTTAGAATTTGGAAAAACTTAAAGCTACAAAGTTGTAGAGAATTCGATTTCGTGTGGAGTGAACATAAAATTCGTATTTTCCTGATAAAAGGGCTATTTATTATGAATTGTTGAAGTTTTAGAAATTAAAATGTTTTTATTAAAATTATGGGTGGGACTGACTTTTGTTTTGGTGGAAAAATGTGCTAAATTTTTGGTTCAAGAATGGAGTACTTGAATTTGTCTAATACATGTGCGTAGGAAAAGAAAAATAATAATATTATTTTATTATTTTAGTCTCCTATGGCGTTCCAGCATTTTCCTATAAATAAGCGCTTAGGTTAGAATTGAAAATCACACCAGAATCAGAGAATTCTTCTTCTACAATATTGAGCATATTGCTTTAGAGTTTTAGAAAGTTTTGAGCGTAGAAAACAATGAAAGATTTCTTCAAGAATATTTCCGTTATACCAGTTAGAATACTCTTCTTTTCAAGGTAAGGGATGTTATTTTTGTTCAATATTCGCTTGAAATAATATTTTCTTCCATACTCTGTAATATGTAAGTAATATTATTTCGTTTCAGATTTCGAATTCTATACTCGTTTTGTTAAAATTTTGGCTTCTATACTCCATGACATGAGTAGAATATCCTTGATATTTGCGCTTCATCCAGTATCTTTTCATGGAAATATTATTCTGAGCATTCTTGATAAGTTTTAACTTTTTCATGCCGGAGTACTATTCACTGGGTTACTATTCCTGAAGTATTATTCATGGTGTTCTATTCACTCGAGTACTATTCACCCGGGGTACTATTCATGATAAAAATTGATTCGTTTTCGGTCCAAATTATTTTTGGTACAATATTATTCTTGAATTTTACTCCACAAAGCAGTATCATGTTGACAATTTCGACGTTATTGATTTTTTGATAAATTAAATTATAAATTTTTAAAAATTTATCCTTGAACTTGTTTTATTGAATTCTTATATCATTGTCATCATCCTCATGTTTATATTCTGCTGAAAGTCATCTCGTGGCACATGAGCATAGATGGACTTGGTATGATTATGACCGAGGATTATTCAAAGATAATCATGACCATAATGTTACAGATGATGTGGTAAAGTCCTCATTGGCCCGTAGTGCATTGATGGACAGTTGTCGGCATGATCATGACCATTGATGAATACACGAATATCCTTGGCCTGTAGTGTATGGATAATTTGTGTTCGTGATACTAAAGAATATCCTTGGCCGTAGTGCAGGGGTGATTCGATGATGTGAATTATTTATTAAGATGAGTCTCAGCGATAAAAGTGATGAAAAACCTTTTTAATCATAGAAGATAGTAGATTTTATGCATTACTTGACTCTTCTAATGGATTGCTTGTTCCGCTGCAGTTAAACTTAATGTTTGTTATATTTTATCAATTTAACACTGTTGAAGGCTAACGATAAATTATTCTGCATTATCTTAGTCATAATATTTCTTATTGGGCTAGTTGAGCTCACCCTTTTGGTTTCATTGTCCTCTTTAGGAAATGAGAACGTAGCCGGGACTAGTCGGGGAACGGAGTGACGGTCCAGATCATAGCATTAGTAGTCCTCACTATTCTATGAAATAGTGTGATAATAAATGTATTGAGGACTCCATTTGAGTTGAATACTATCTAGAAGACAATATTCGTATTAAAACTCTCAGTTTATGTTTTGTCGTATGTCACACGACAGTTATATTATTAAGTTGTATTTGAATTTTATACCATGTATTTGGCGACTCAAGATGGGTGATGTATACCTATTTTGGGGGCGTCACAAAAATAGTGCACACTGACTCACAACCAAGAACAAATTTTTCTTGTTTTTTAAGTTTTTTTCATAGAACCTTCCTTTTAACACAAATGAATGTATTTTCATGCTTTTCTCATATATATTTTTTTCTTTTCTGGACATGTGCAATGTCTCCTTTTCTTAGGCTTTTCAGAGTTACCCATTAGGAAACTTTCTACCAATGACTCCCAAACCAGATGATCTTAAGGCGCTAGGTGTAGAGACACCGCTAAGGCTTACTTATTCAAGTAACAAAGGCCACAAAAGTTGACTAGTCAAGCTGCTTTTATCCATCACACTTTTCAGCGTGAATACCGATGCTTCCCGAGGCTTAGATACCCAGTTATTTCGCACAATGGACATAGAAGAAGATTTTCAATTTTCATTTTTTTCCTTCTTTTTTTTTCTCTTTTTTTTCATTCATCATTTTTTTCACATGGTTCTGCAACAACATAAGCAAGTTAAACAATTCTAAGTCGTGAAATCATTGCACATAGACAACTCCACAAATAACTTAGCCAAATAAACATATTTCTCATATTCAAGTACTTATGTATAACAAATTTAATTCAAATCAATAACTATGGATCATGGCTTAGTTGTCATAATTCATTAACAAATTAAGCATCAAACAAATTCTGAATTTTAGCATCAATTTTCAATCTTTGACTTTAACCTTCAAACACATAGGCAAATAGAACCATGGAACCCAAGTTTTGAAAAAAGTCAGAATTTTTTTAATTTTTTAAACTTTCCATCAAAATTAGATTATTATTCCTACATAAAATAAAACCTAAATCTCCCCCACACTCAAACCTTACATTGTCCCCAATGTAAAAAAATCATGCAAAGAAGAAA
The DNA here is from genome assembly GCA_020205605.1 of Panax ginseng. NCBI lineage: Eukaryota > Viridiplantae > Streptophyta > Magnoliopsida > Apiales > Araliaceae > Panax > Panax ginseng. The sequence continues at coordinate 72,030,752 of CM035129.1, forward strand.
ATACTACTAGCTAACATGCAATAAAAAAATAATAAAAAATAAAATAAAGGGATAAAAAGATCAAATCTGAGTGCTTGGGTTGCCTCTCAAGTAGCTGCCCTTGTTTAACGTCTTCGGCTTGACATCATGTCTCTTTTCTCAATTGGCATCAAGAAATTCTGTAACCTTTATCATCGGTAGATTCAACCTTCTTTGTGCATTCCTTGTGGGATTAGTTCCTTCATCCAACAAAATCCGATACTTATCTGAATTTCTTGGTAACGAGTGTAAGGCAGCCATAGTTTCTTTCAATGCCTTATGCCATTCTATCTCATTTTCCATGTCAATGTCCAAACTGTTGGCGATAGCAACCTCTAAGTTGTCGTTATGCAAATGTTCAACAGTTTCATGCACTAAGGAGTCAATCACATCAATCTCAAAAACATGATTCACATCACTAAGATATCTCATGGCTTCATAAATATTAAACTGAATCCTTTCCCCATCAAATTCCATTGTCAAGGTCCCATTGTGCACATCAATCATGGTTCTTGCTATTTTTAGGAATGGTCTTCCTAACAAGATGTGAGAAGGGTTTGGTGATGTATCATCCTCCATGTCCACAATGTAAAAATCTACAGGAAAGATTAATTCATTCACTTGCACTAAGACATCTTCAATTACCCCTCGGGGGTAAGTGTTAGTACGATCAGCCAATTGAATAATCACACCAGTATTTTTCAAAGGACCTAGATTTAAGGAAGTATAAACAGATAAAGGCATAACATTAATTGAAGCTCCTAAATCTAGCATGGCTTTATCAAATTTGGTGTTTCCTATTTTGTACGGGATTGTAAACATTCCTGGATCTTTTCATTTAGGAGGCATTTTTCTTTGAAGAAAAGCATATACATTTTCCCTGACAGTGACTTTTTCATTATTTTACAATTTTCTTTTACTAGTGCATAATTCTTTCAACAACTTTGCATACCGTGGCACTTGTTTAATTTCATCAAGGAGAGGGATGTTCACTTCTACTTTCCTAAAAGTTTCTAGAATTTCTTTTTCTTGTTCATCTTTCTTTATAGTTTTAGAATTTCTAGGGGGAAAGGGTACAGGAATGTTTTCAAGCTTACAAGGAGAGTGAGATTGTACCTTGGATTTTTAGTTTCCTCCTTAGTTGTTTCCTTTTCAAACTCAATGCTGGCCGATGGTGTATCCATTTGTTTTCCACTCCGCAAAGTTATGGCAGTTGCATTCTCCCTTGGGTTGACTATTGTTTGATATGGTAATTTTCCTGAGCCTCTGGATTCCAATATCCCCACAGATGTAGCCAGTTGTCCTACTTGGTTCCTTAAATCTTGAACCGAAGGTTTTCTCTTGCTAGAACTGTTGTGTCTGATTCATGAATGCTTTAAACATATCCTCTAATGATGTTCTAGTAGGTGTAGGGACTGCTTGCTTCAGTTGATATTGAGGTGGGGATGGTTGGAAGCCCTGCTGCTATTGCCTCTTTTTCAGTTCTGAATAAAGAGCTCTAACTCATGCAAGCATACATGTGTCAACAAGTAATATAGAGTAAGTAGAGTATCGATCCCACATAGAAAGTTGTCAAATTTAAACTATTATGCATCAATTAAATCACTATACTTATATGCTTAAACTAATGACTATAATTGGTGAATTACTCTAATTGCATATAACAACTAAAACAGGAATAATAATGAAATAAACCAAGTATGGAAATAATGGGATCCTAACTTCATTTAATATTTCATCTAATTACCACTATCATGCAAGAATTGTTCACATATCACAGGAAAGTAGCCAAGAACACTAATAGAGTCATAGCCATTTTTCAATGCACTATGACCTACTTACACAACATCCACAAATAATAGACTCCATATAATCATCAATATAACCAAAATCACTATATGTCTATGTGAAATTGTAATCATACTGAATTTAAGCACAAGCCCTTATTTTAACTCATACGGTGAAACAATATATGTCTATCTGGTTCACAAAATACACAAGCCATATAAAACAGCCCCATATTCGTATGGTATCATAATTATAATCCATACTCGCATGTTCATTGTCAATTCCATGCAAGTACTAAGACGAATGGTGATCAAGCATTCATATATGCAAAACAATCATGATAGACATCCCATATGATATGTAAAACATCCCTAGCAATTAAGCATACAACTAGACTACATATTAAAATTCGTTAGAATCCCATAATGGAGTTTAGTTCATGACTGAACCAAAAGACATTATGGGATCAAAGCTAAACATGATTCACAAGCAAACAATTGAAAGATGAAGGATATAAACGATCAACACCAATTGCAGATTGAAAACCAAAGTTAACGTTCAACTCCTCATAAAAATCCAGCAAAACAATAATAATAATCCACAATGACAGAAAATCCCAAGAAGAATTCGAAAAGATGGACTTTAGGCTTCGTTCTTCGTTAGAATCTTTCCCAATGTGTAAACCCTAGTTACTACTATGAAAATACATCATAAGTTCTCCAAGTTACATCTGACACCAGTCAGATATCGTTTTAAACAAATTACAACCTTTTTAATTAAAAATTAAAATAAAACAAATCAAGAGCTTGACCCGTCACATGAGGTCACGCGCCTCCCTCGATGTAATCTTAAATGCGGTAGCGAGACTTGCGATATGTAGAGTTATGCGGCGGGCTCTCACTGCAGGTGCGCGACCCCATACTTATCTGCTTTGCTTGCGGCCAAATGCGGCTTGCGATCAATGTCTACTTTGTTGCTTCTGAGTTTGGTTTTGCATTGTTGCTGCTGCTACTGAAGTGTTATGATGTTCATCCTTCTCAGGCTCGGTTTCCTTGCTCCACTAGGTCCTCATGCCATGCATATCCCAGCTTGTGCCTCGCTTTATACGTCCATTAGCATCGTACCCTCTATTACCACCAAATTAAGCCATTTTCTGCACTTTTTCACCAAAAGGAGTTTTAAGTAAATGTAATACAAAATAACATGAAATGCAACTAAAACACAATAAAATGTACTTGAGATGGGCATAGTTCGGGTGAATTTGTATTAAATAAGTAGGTGTAAAACCCACTTATCAAATACCCCCAAACTTGAACCGTTCCTTGCCCTCAAGCAATGCATACTAATGAACAATGCAAATGCAGCTACAATAATATGCAACTAATCTATGATGGAAACTAGTCTCACCTAGTCCCAGCCGTAACAGAATTTCAGTCCAATTTGCCTCAATGAATTATCCAGATCCAAGAATACAATTTCAAACCAAACTATAGGCATAATATCATACACTCATATAATTCATATATGCTATAGAGATGCTGTGTGTGTGTGTGTGGTGTTCACCAAAACTTGACCTAAGCAAAGAATATACATGTTACATTGCTCAAAACAGAAAATTATAGTCTAAATCAAGACTCATGTATACTCATGCAACACAGACTGTTTCAACATATCAACACAAACTAAGGTTCAACTATGGGCTTAACTGCTTTATTGCTACTCATGAGGGCAATTTTTGCCCTTTCCCGTGGTGTTTATTACTATTTTTCTTTTCTTTTTCTTTTTCTTTTTTTTTTCACATGACTGTGCAATGTCTTAATCCATTAGGCACACTGCTACCCCTTAGCGAGCTTTCAACCAACGACTCCTAGACCATGAAAGACCTTAGGGCGCTAGGTGTAGAGACAATCCTCTCGGGCGTACTTACTCAAGTAGTCAAGGCCCCAAAATAAGACTAGCCACATTATTGCTATTCATTCATTTTTTTTATATATACATAGCATACCCATGTTTTCCTAAAGTTTGAATGTCAATGTTTATCAAGTGTACATGCATGTTCCACATATTTCTCTTTTTAAAACTACATTTTCTAACAAGCAATGCAACACATAATTCTTATACCTACAAGTGATTGTGAACACATCCGTGCAAACCGAAAACATTTAAACAGCAACATGAATTTCATCGTGTAAAACATTGGCTAGACCAAATTTCCATAAAGCTAAACATTATGAGACATGCAAACTAAAACATACTAACACAAGCAATAATAATTAAAATTAAAAATTTTCTGCAAAAATTAAAACTACACATGCAAAACTATATGCAACTACACTGTGACCCCAATACCCCCAAACTTATAATATTCAATGCCCCATTGAATGAAGGTAAAGGGTACAGAAAACTCCCATAATGATCAGTTGTACCACCCTCCTTGGGTGGTGAATCTGGTGGTGGATATGGCAATCTGCATCTGCAACCCGAGGCCACTCGAGCATTGTTCCTATTTGTCACAAGAAATGCCTCGGCCAAGGCCCTCGTGAGTCCCGTAGCAAACGATCCAAAATTATCATACATGGCATCGACTTTTTGCTTCAACTTTCGGAGCTGTCGATCGCTAGGAACAGTGTGTGTGCGGGTGGATGGTCCTGCCTCATCTGTCTGAGGGGGCTGCTGGGATGGCTCTGGGAATGTAGGCCGGAGAATAAATCCTTGTCCCCGCAGGTGTGCTTTGTCTCCTGCCCAATCCTCAAATTTCGCAATGGTGGCATGAGTGATGTCTTGTCTTGGATATTGCATTTGTTCATTGCCCCAGTTGCATCCCTGATTAGCACATAGCGTGGCTACCACTGATGCGTATGGAATGCTCCTAGTGGTACTTCCCCTCAGATACTTCAAAATGTTTTGATAAATCAAATGACCCACGTCAATAAACTTGCCAGTAATTATACCCCAAAAAATTATGGCCCTTTCTGCCGTGATCTCATGCTAATGAGACGAAGGCAATAGCACAAATGAACAGATTCCATGCCTTGGCATATCGATGCAGTGCGGCTGCTGGGAATATGCGAGGCTGGGTCGTGCGGACTTTGTAAGTCCACTTCGTGCCGGGCACACACAACTCAGCAATAACAAGCTCCAAGTTTGTTGCCATATGTGCCCCTGTGATCCAATTGGTAGCCCCTGTTGGTGGTTTCTCGGTGAGTCTGAAAATGGTTTTGATGGCGATAGGTCTATAGTCTATCTCCACACCTCGAACAATAGCGAAATCGTTCATGGTGACTTTGGCACTGACGTAAAACTTTCAGATAATGCTCATTGGAATGGGCGTGGGAGAGGCGGTCAGTCCACCCCAGCCTCATTCCTAGACCATGGCACATAGCTGTCCATCCTGTCCTTCTGGTTTGAATCCTTTTTCCTTAACAAAAGTCTTCGCCACAATTTTGTAATACTCTTGCTGGGCTTCCAAATTCAGGAACTTAGTGTGATCAACCACATCCTCTCCTTGACTGCCAGAGGAAGATGAAGAAGATGATGAAGCGGAGCGAGCTCTTTTTGGACCCATAAGCTTTGAAATAATGCAGATGATTTTTGACTGAGAATGATTGAAAGCTTATGACTTGATAACCCCCAAACCTATTTCTGCAAACCTAAATCAGGAACCCTAGCTTTATATCAGTGGATGAGAGCGTGGGTTAGAGCTTTGAACTTGGAGAGAATCATGGAGATGTGATTAAGAGATGTACGACTTCAATTTATAACTAATAGAGAGATAGAGACGTGAGTTATAGAGAGACACTGTGATTACACTTCTTTTTGCATTTTAAATGAGAGTCCAACTGATCTCCTTCACGTTTTTAAACTTTAAAATTTTTCCACGTCTGATGTCGCGCGCGACTGCGCGGGTGTTCAATGTGTTGAGCGAGCAGGCCCGCGTGTGTGAATTATGCTCTGATCGGCTTGACGCGCGGGCACACTTAGTTGTACTGCCTTTCTTACGTGGCCGCATGATTCTGATATCTGCACTGCTGATGTTCAATTCCACCCTGCATATAGTGATGTCTTCAATCGCAGATACCTACATAGACATTAATGCACACTATTAAGATATGAATTAATGACCAAATAAAGTCTAACCTCTTTTAAACATTTTCACTGTATGTCCCGCTACACACTCAATCATGCAAATCCGATATATTATCAAAAAATGAACTCAATATAAACTAACTACAACAATCTAAGCTGAATAAATAAAGAGCTAATAGAGATAGAAGTAATGGGTTGCCTCTCATTAAGCACTAAGTTATAGTCAATTAGCTTGACTGTCTCGAAATATCATGTTGAGGAAAGAATTAAGGCGACTTTCTGTTTGTCTACCTTGCCCCTAAATTTAATGACTTCAGCTTTCGTCAACGGCTCTACCTTCAACTCTGAATTTTTGCCCGTTACACACCTCAATGGTCCCTAATTCCCCGGTTTCTGTACCTCATCATTTAGGCCCCGATCCACCACGTCAACCAGGAAGCATTCTTCTTTATCTGTTGGGAGTTTTATTGCTTTAAAGACATTGAATGTGACCTCCTGATCATGTACGCGCATAGTGAGTTCCCCTTTTTGCACATGTATCGAAGTCCTGCCTGTGGCTAAGAATGGTCTCCCCAGTATTATTGGTATGCTTTTGTCCTCCTCGTAGTCTAAGATGATGAAGTCAGCCGGAAAGATAAACTTGTCCACCTTTACCAATACATCTTCGATAATTCCCCGTGGATACGTGATGGATCTGTCAGCTAGCTGTAATGATATGTTTGTCAGCCTTGGAGCCGACAATCCCAACTGATTGAACACTGACAAGGGCATCAGATTAATACTTGCCCCAAGATCACACAAACACTTTTCAAAGTTTATCTTCCCAATCGTGCATGGAACTATGAAACTGCCCGGATCTTTCAGCTTTGGAGGTAGTTTCTGCTGAAGCACTGCACTGCATTCCTCTGTCAAGGCTACCATTTCAAACTCATCTAGTTTTCGCTTCCTTGACAATATACCCTTCATGAACTTTGCATAGCTTGGAATTTGTTCCAATGCCTCGGCAAACGGTATGTTGATCTGCAGCTTTTTGAATACCTCTAAGAACTTACTAAATTATATATCTTCCCTCTGCTTGTTTAATCTCTGTGGATATGGTACTTGAGGTTGAATTGGTGGTACTGAATTCTTAATCTATTCCTCTGAACCTGCTTTATCTTTCTCTTCCTGTTGCAACTCAGATTTTTCCAGATTTTCTTCCTCGGCATTCACTTGCTCTGCCTCGCGCGGCATCCCCTTGTAAACCAAGCGCGGGCGCGCGACTTGTAGTACCTGTAGTATTCTTCCCAGATCTCAATCTGATCGCTTGACATTGTTCCTTCCCATCTCTTTTAGGATTTGTCTCTTAGTTACTTGGCAATGAACCCTGGGGCCTGTTGTTAAGCATGCTCGCCAATTGCCCCATTTGAGTCTCTAGATTCTTGATAGCCACTTCTTGGCTTTTGATCATAACTTTCGTGTTTGCCATGTATTTCAACATCATCTCCTCCATTTCTGATTTCTTTTCTGGCTGTGGTGCAGCTGGAGTGTGATGTTGTTGTTGTTGAGAAAATCCCGGTGGAAACGGTGGTTTCGATGAAAACTATGGTTGAGATGATATGTATTTGGAATCTGTTGGTTCAAATTGGCCGATCTCTTGATGTCATTGGTTATTTGACCAACTAAAGGTTGGATGATTTCAGTTGTTGGAGTGGTATGTGTTCTGAAATTGACCTTGGTTTTTCCTGTAGCTGCTCACATACTGTACCGACTCTGAGCTGATAGCGCATTGATCCGTGGAGTGTGACCCTGCACAAATCTCACATATGAAGGCAACTGTTTTTACTTTTCTTTCTTCCAGTGTATCTATTTTCTTTGCCATCGCTGCCATCTGTGCCGACAACTGGGAAATAGCATCAACCTCCAACACACCTGCAACCTTGGGCTGTGGCATCAGAGATGTAGGATTTTGAAAGTCATTTGTAGCCATAGTCTCGATAAGCGTATAGTCCACATCATAGCTCTTCGTCCATAATGCCCCTCCTGCAGCTACATCTACAATCAGTCTCGACTGCCATCCCAATCCATTATAAAAGGTGTTGATCACCATTCAATTTGGCATCCCGTAATACCGACACTTCCTTAACATCTCTTTGTATCTCTCCCATGCTTCATATAAGGACTCTCCATGTTGTTGCTCAAACTGACATATAGCTGTCCTCATCTTTGCAGTCTTAGCCATTAGGAAACACTTGGCTAGGAATTTCTGTGCTAAGTCCTCCCATGTAGTAATTGATCCTGACGGCAAAGAATGTAGCCAACTCCTCGCCTTATCCCTCAATGAGAATGGGAACAACCTCAGTCTAATAGCATCCTACATCACACCATTGTATCTGAATGTATCGCAAAACTTAATAAAGCTCAATAAGTGTTCGTTCAGATCATCTGTAATAGCACCCCTAAACTGAACCGAGTTCTGTACCATCTGAATAGTGCCTGGTTTAATCTCAAAAGTATTGGCTGCTATCTCCGGTCTGACTATGATCGACTGCCGTTAATATTCGGCATGGAATAATCTCTTAGAGCCTAATGCTCTTCTCTTTGCTCGATTCTCTGTTCTTCTGCCATACTAGATGTTGTACTTTCTAACTAAGCTTGCAAATTTCTCCTCACACTTGCTTTCCAACCTCTTCCGTTAATGTCACCCTACACTGGTGTTAGTTATGAGTCAGAAGATCTTGTATGCATAAAAATCTACAAGTACTTGAAATCACAAACAAAACAAAAATAGAAATGAGAAACGATCAAAATTGTTTAAGTCATACAAGAACAAAATTTTTGGTCTGACAAGCTAATGTCAGGAGCCACAAATTCTTGTTCGTTTATAGTTTTTGATGTTTTAAAGTTGTTATATGTAGCTTGTCATGTGGTCTTTAATCTGCAAGTGGAATTAGTGTCATTTGATGTCTAGATTTATAGTTATTAAAAGTCAAAACTCGTTGACCGGGCATGACCGAGCCAAATCTGGGTAACCCAGAAAGCCATGAACAACGTCTGACAAGTTTCTCACTCGCTTTAATCTATCAGGATTTGTGTGTTTTAATTATGTATTTGTATTCAGATTGTAGCCTGTAAGGTGGACTATAGATTCTGGCCTTTAGATACCTTAAATCATCAACAGATCAAATGTAGTGGACGGTAAAACTTGATAATTTGATCACGTTTTGCATTTCTGGAAAAACCCAGAAATAGTTTGAACAAAATTTTGGACAGCCTTTGACCATCTTATAGCTTATGATTTTGTTGTTATTGAACTAATCTGTTCTTGTAATGATGTTCCTTGACACAAGGAGCATATATTTGAACCATGAGATCACTTGAAACATGACCAGAACCTTGTGAAAAGCGAGCTTAAAAGTGTCTAGTCGACACTGCCTTGGGTTTTTGGGTTGCCCAAAAAACCCAGGTATGGTCTGATAGTATATTTGAGAGCCCAGATCTTCATGTCATGATGTTGTATGACTAAGTTATTGATTGTTAATGGTAGTGTTGCAAACCTACTACAAGAGAAACTTTTAAACAAGCCCAGAAACATGATATATGATTTATCTAATGTAATATTGAAGTTTTAAAACCTAATTTACTTGATAATAACTGTGTTAATTGTCGGATAGGGTGACCAGAACACTTAGAATAGACCAAAGTCCAACCAGACCAAACTACTTAGACTTGATAAGTGTTTATATAGGTTATAAACACTGATGTGACTATGTGGTAATGTGTCTAGGAGAAGATTGACTGTGAATTACAGTGTTATATATTATGAATTATTGTGCTAATTGTGAGACCGATATTATTGGTTATAGGTGTTACGAATGCAGATAAGTTTATTGTGTAGCTGTAATCAGCGGAAGAGGCGAGTTTCCTAACTCAACGTTTAGTTAATACTTTTTAAATAATATAGTGGTTAATTATTGTTAATTATACTACGTCCAAGAATTTATTGTTGATTATTCGCATGTTAGTGCATGTTTAATAATTCAAATTGAATTCTTGATTCGAAAAATATATATTAAGTAAAATTACATTTTGTTGGATATTTATATCATTGAAGCTAATATTAGATGATATAGATAATTCACATTTTATTGTCGAATTATGTTGAGAAATGTCTTAGCTAATTATTCTGGCTAGACGAACATTTGTTAGAACTTGATAGGTTCGAGAAGAGAATTGAATAGAATTTAATTATTATTGATAGATCAATGCCAATTGTATCGGCTAGATCAAAAAAGAAAACTTAATAGGTTAGAGAAGAGAAGAGAAGAGAAGTGATTAGATATTAAAATCATTGAATTTCGTTGTTAAATCAAATCTTGATTATGAGACTGAGAAGAACAACCTTTTATACAAAGGGAACATTTTTGATCGTATATTCGATCATTGTGCGCGACTTAAGTATTATGCCTAATATAGGGTACAAAGAGTTGTCCGGCTCTAAGTACTTGCAGAGGAGTATGATTTAATCTTTATGGTTATCTGATACACCTGAGTATATATCAAAGTAAATCTTTGATAGATACCCGAGAAGAGAAGTTCAAGATCCAATGGATCGCTCAGCATAAATCTGGAAAACAATCCACTTTGATTTTTCGTAGAATTAATTCTTGGTTATTCATTAGAATATCTTAGAAAACCTTGAAAGTGTTGTACTCTTTCATTATCAGATTATTGTTGCGTAGAATGCGAGAAGACTTGTTATTTATTCCTATACATTTATCATATGTCTTAACTTGTGGGGCAAATTTGTTGCTCACCCTTGCTAAATAAAATTTTTCAGCCAGGGACGAAGTTGCAGAAGGTGCTGTGAAAAAGAATAAAGGAAAAGGCATAGTGATAAAAATTAGTAAAATGAATCTTATTATTATTATGATGTATTGTAAACCCTTTTTGTATATCTAAAGGGTATGTTTGTAATGTTAAGGTTAGCAGACCTGAGACTTATGTATTAACAACATATGTTAATGAGTTATATATATATTCCTATTTTTATATTAATGGGTAGTTAGATGTTAATATATTGTGGATCGTGAGCACCAAACTCGGGGGTCAGGTAACCCGGATTTGGGGGCGTCAGAGGTTGGTATCAAAGCTGTAGGTTATAAACCTTAAGTGGGGTGGGGAAAACCCTAGGAATATAAACATAAGCGAGATATAAAATACTCATTTAAAGTACTAAGTGAGGGATTGCCGAAGCGTATCGATAGTGTGATATGTGGATGCATAGTGTGAGAAGTTTGTACTGGTGAAGTACTAATCAAGTTGTTTAAACTGATTGTAGGATGTCGGGAGAATATGAGATGAGTACGGGGATGCCAAAGTGGTACATTGCACCAAGATTAAAAGAGTGGCCAGCCGCCAAACCAAAGCGAGTTAGTGGATGAAGTGGGGAAAGATGAACATATGGTTAATCTCGGGAGTGATCATGATGATTATCCTGAGATGTATCTGAGTAGTGATGAGGAGTTGGAGTTAAAGAAAAAGATCAAAGTTGGAGAACAAGATCAGCTCTCTGCAGAAGTCTAGGAACTCTAGGATAAAGTATTTCTCTTGGAGGAGCTATGGAAGATAGAGCAAGCGTTACGCGAAATGACTGAAGAACGGAACGAGCTGAAGGTGGTGGATCGTTTGAAGGAACCAGCAAGAAGGGCAAGAATAAGATAAAGAGGTAAAAAGACAGCGACAACTCTGAAAATTCAAACCTGAAGAAGAGGCAAGCTTGCAGCAAGTGTGGGAAGACTCATGTGCGAGAATGCATGATGTGGAAGAACGTGTGCTTCAATTATAAGCAGGAAGGACATATTTCCTTGCATTGTCCTAAGCCGAATATGAGAAAGTGTTTTTCATGTGGTAGAATGGGTCACGGATTCAACAAGTGTCCCAAAAAGAAGAAGACTGCTGAAGGGAGTGGTTCGTAGACAACTTAGATATAAGTGATAATATCTTTTGGTAGAAGGTTATGATATTAAGTGTTGTAATATCGAGAACGATGTTTAAGCATATGTATATATATATATATATATATATATATGTTTTAATGAATAAAATCTTTATTTTCTATATGAATATAAGATTAAGATTAATTTGTGTGTTCTTAAAACTCATACTCATGGTAAGTTCATGACTCATAATTATATGAAATGTTTTGAACCCCTCTGCGAATGGACACCAAAGGTCTGACTAGAATAAGTTCATACACTCACATAATTGTGGCAAGTTCCTGAACTCATAAGTGTGGTAAGTTTGACGAACTGGGAATAGCTATGTGTGAATAGAGAATTTTAACTTTTTGAGTAAAGTTCGCGAATTACAACTTTTTGTGTAAAGTTGTGCATGTTAATCCTAAAATTTATTTAAAATGGGATAGTAATATGGGTTAAGTACTAAATGTACAATGTTCTATTTGAATAAATATGCGATTATATGAGAACTATGTGTTGAATTCTTATTATGTTAAGAATTTGTATAGAGAAAGAGAATTAATATAAGATTTTTATTTAAATCAGATCATGCCGCCTAGACGACAGAATCAAAATCAATGAGAAGAATAGTCAGTGAATAATAAAGGAGGTCAAGTGGACCCGATGCAAAACTTTGCAAATATGATAGCCAAAGCTATGGAAAATAGAGCTCCAACAAGAGGAAGAGCGAGAAATTAGCCAGCTGATAAATTGGCTAACTTTAAGGACTTTAAAGCGGCAGGACCGTCTGAATTCAAAGGAACCACAGATCCGACTGAAGCCCAAACTTGGGTGAAGGAGATAGAGAAAGCATTCGTCATTACGTGAGTGGCAGAAGAGCAGAAGACGACTTTTGCGACATACTTAATGAAAGAAGAAGCTAATTACAGGTGGGAGACTAATAAGGCGAGAGCTGGTACAACCATAGTGACATGGGCAAGATTCAAGGAATTGTTCTTTGAAAACTACTTCTCACCGAGTATGCAAGCACGGATGGTAATTAAGTTCTTAGAACTTAAGTAGGAGAACATGTCGGTATCTGAGTATGCTGCCAAATTCAACGAATTAGCGAGATTTGCACCTCATCAGGTGGACACAGAAGCAAGAAAGGCGAGAAGATTTGAGAATGGACTGAAGCTAGGGATATTCAATAAGGTAGCTATATTGCAAATTAATACGTTCGTGACTTTATTAGAGAAAGCTTTAATTGCTGAAGAAGGGAGCGAAGCTGCATCTCAATTTCATCAGGAGAAGAAGAAGAAGACAAATGACGGAGGAAGCAGTGGTGGTAGTAATCCACATAAGAGAAAGTGGAGTGAGAATACCCAATCCGGTAAAAAGATGGAAGGGAATAAGAAAGGAGGAGAACCTTATGCGAACTGTTGAAAGAATCATCCAGGACTTTGTTTGAAGAAGAAAGGAGTCTGCTAAAACTGTAGGCAAGAAGGACACATATCACCTAATTGTCCCAGTCCGAAGAAAATACAAGGTTGTCATGCCTGTGGATCGACGAATCATGTGGTTCAGAATTGTCCTAAGAAGAATGCGGAGAAGGAAAGTGTCAACAAGGGACCCGTTGGTGGAACCTTAGCAATTCGAGGACCTACACAGCCAGGAAGATCAACCGCCTGTACATTCAACATGACGGCACAGGAGGCAGTGGCTACTCAAGAGGTGGCAATAGGCAACAATTTCACTTAATACTTAAATTAAGCGAGTAATATGAGTCAGATATTTCTGTGAACTGTTTTTTTTATATATCCAAGCCACATGTTAGAATTGGAGACACAATTTAGTATTGTGTTGATAAAAATTAATTGATGATACAACTTTAAAAGATTATAGAGAATAAGAAAGCGATGATTCGGAGGACGTAATCCTTTTAAGGAGGGGTGAATGTGATAACCCGGGATTTCGAATAATCCAAATTTTTTGAATAATTTTTTTTTATTTAATATTGACATTGACTGTTAATATTGTACTGTGTATCTGTGATATGAGTCTAGAGAATTAGACAATTTGTGTATTAACTAAGAAGTTAGAGTAGAGTTGTGCTTAAAAGCTTTAGAAACCCTAACCCTAAGTTAGAATAGGGATTTGATAGAAAATATAAATAAAATAATTATATTGATATATATATATATATGTTTGTACTGTATAGAAATTTTGATCAATAATTGATCATATAAGACTTCAAAATTATAAACCCTAATAAAAGATTAGAAACCCTAATCTCAGGATTAGAAACCCTAATGCACAGTTATAAACCCTAATCGAAATTTAGGAAACCCTAATTTCATATCCAGGATTCCTAAACCCTAATTAAAAAAACCCTAATTGGCAAGCCTATTATGGTTATTAAACATTGATGTGATTAGGAAACCCTAATTGTAATTTAGAAATTTTAAAATTTCTAATTAAAACCCTAATTGGAAATTTTAGAAATTAAAGTTTAAAACCTAAGGGTGGAACCTTAGGGTTAAACCCTACGGGTTTGGATAATGTCTAGTTTGCCATTAAAATTGCATGTACATTGACTAAAATGCCCTTTTTACTTTCTTTATTAGGAAATTTGTGAAATTTGACAACAACTTTAGTTGTTCACCCACTATATTAACTTGGTGACTTAAAATATCTAGCAAATCGAGGAAAGAGATCAGTCATGTGCATCATATCACATTATATCTAGATTAAAGAGAGAGAAAGTGCATGTATTTGGCCCATTTGATATCTAACTCTCCCACAACTCTCTCTCTCTCTCTACATATCTAAAATTCATAAGTTACTTAGTCCCTAAAACACCTCCTTGATCACCTAGATCAGATTTGGAGAGCAAGAATCAAAGATTTAGCAAAAGAAGGTATAATCCTAAACTCAACCTCGATCTTGTAGGCTAAGAAAATGTTTGTGTTTATGTGTTTAAATCAGTGTTAGATGGTGTTTTATGATGATCTATGTTGATCCATCATGGATCCATAGCATCAAAGTGCTTTAAAATTGAATTTTTCCAAAACTGTTCAAGAACAAAATTTGTGGTCTGAGAAGCTAATGTCAAGAGCCATAGATTCTTGTTCGTTTATAGTTTTTGATGTTTTAAAGTTGTTATATGTAGCTTATCACGTGGTCTTTAATCTTCAAGTGGAATCAGTGTCATTTGATGTCTAGATTTGTAGTTATTAAAGGTCAAAACCTGTTGACCGGGCATGATCGGGCCAAATCTGGGTAACCTAAGGAAGCCATGAACAGCGTCTGACAAGTTTTTCACTCGCTTTGATCTGTCAAAATTTTTGTGTTTTAATTATGTATTTGTATTCAAATTGTAGCCTGTAAGGTGGACTATAGATTCTGGCCTTTAGATACCTTAAATCATCAACAGATCAAATGTAGTGGACGGTCAAACTTGATCGTTTGATCACATTTTGCATTTCTGGAAAAACCCAAAAATAGTTTGAACAAAATTTCGGACAGCCTTTGACCGTCTTATAACTTATGATTTTATTATTATTGAACTGATCTGTTCTTGTAATGATGTTCCTTGACACAAGGAGTATATATTTGACCAGAACCTTGTGAAAAGCGAGCTTAAAAGTGTCTAGTCGACACTGCCTTGGGTTTTTGGGTTGCCCAGAAAACCCAGGTATGGTCTGACAGTATATTTGAGAGCCCAGATCTTCATGTCATGATGTTGTATGACTGAGTTATTGATTGTTAATGGTAGTGTTGCAAACCTATTACAAGATTTACGTTCAAGCAAGCCCAGAAACATGATATATGATTTATCTAATGTAATATTGAAGTTTTAAAACCAAATTTACCTGACAATAACTGTGTTAATTGTCGGATAGGGTGACCGAACAATCGAGAGTACAATCAAGTCCAACGCACCAAACTAGTTAGACTTGATAAGTGTTTATATAGGTTATAAACACTGATGTGACTATGTGGTAATGTGTCTAGGAGAAGATTGACTGTGAATTACAGTGTTATATATTATGAATTATTGTGCTAATTGTGAGACCGATATTATTGGTTATAGGTGTTACGAATGCAGATAAGTTTATTGTGTAGCTGTAATCAGCGGAAGAGGCGAGTTTCCTAACTCAACGTTTAGTTAATACTTTTTAAATAATATAGTGGTTAATTATTGTTAATTATACTACGTCCAAGAATTTATTGTTGATTATTCGCAGTTAGTGCATGTTTAATAATTCAAATTGAATTACTGATTCGAAAAGTATATATTCGTAAAATTACTGTTGTTGGATATTTATATCTGTTGAAGCTAATATTGACAGTATAGATAATTCCTGTTTATTGTCGAATTATGTTGAGAAATGTCTTAGCTAATTATTCTGGCTAGACGAACATTTGTTAGAACTTGATAGGTTCGAGAAGAGAATTGAATAGAATTTAATTATTATTGATAGATCAATGCCAATTGTATCGGCTAGATCAAAAAAAAGAAACTTAATAGGTTAGAGAGAGAGAGAAGAGAAGTGATTAGATATTAAAATCATTGAATTTCGTTGTTAAATCAAATCTTGATTATGAGACTGAGAAGAACAACCTTTTATACAAAGGGAACATTTTTGATCGTATATTCGATCATTGTGCGCGACTTAAGTATTATGCATAATATAGGGTACAAAGAGTTTTCCGGCTCTAAGTACTTGCAAAGGAGTATGATTTAATCTTTATGGTTATCTGATACACCTGAGTATATATCAAAGTAAATCTTTGATAGATACCCGAGAAGAGAAGTTCAAGATCCAATGGATCACTCAGCATAAATCTAGAAAACAATCCACTTTGCTATTTCATAGAATTAATTCTTGATTATTCATTAGAATATCTTAGAAAACCTTGAAAGTGTTGTACTCTTTCATTATCAGATTATTGTTGCGTAGAATGTGAGAAGACTTGTTATTTATTCCTATACATTTATCATATGTCTTAACTTGTGGGGCAAATTTGTTGCTCACCCTTGCTAAATAAAACTTTTCAGCCAGGGACGAAGTTCCAGAAGGTGCTGTGAAAAAGAATAAAGGAAAAGGCATAGTGATAAATTAGTATAATGAATCTTATTATTATTATGATGTATTGTAAACCCTTTTTGTATATCTAAAGGGTATGTTTGTAATGTTAAGGTTAGCAGACCTGGGACTTATGTATTAACAACATATATTAATGAGTTATATATATATATATATATATATATATTCCTATTTTTATATTAATGGGTAGTTAGATGTTAATATATTGTGCATCGTGAGCACCAAACTCGGGGGTCAGGTAACCCGGATTTGAAGGCGTCACACAACCGGGTTGTTCTGCAGAGTTTTCCACATAGATGGAGATAAAGACTACATCGGCTGCGGTAGTATCCATAGTGCAGGGGACTGATTCTGACGATGAGGAGCCTATGGAGGAGATTGATATTCCTATCGAGGAGGATTTGACTACTAGGTTGCCATTAGTTGTGATGAATTCTCCCACTACGAGTGCTACTATGATTCAGCATTCAGCACAGTATTTGGAGCATAGTCTTCATCAGATAATCTTTGAGAGAGATTATGCTAGGGCCTTGATGTTGACAACTCTTGATGGGAGAGACACAGCTCTATTAGAGAGAGACGAGGCCAGATCAGTCAGAGATGCATTGATTATAGAGCGGGATGCTGCCTTATCTTCCCGGGATGTGGCTGTCACAAATAGTACTTCAGTGAGATCCCTTACGACTGACATTCTTGCCGATATAAGCATCATGCCACCATGCAGTTAGCCTCGGATCTGCTAGCTAGTGTAGATACCATTGGGCAAGAGCTTGCAGCGTTACCTCCTTCTTTGGAGAGGGATGCTATGTTAGATCTGCTAGTCCGCATACATACAGATCTATAGATAGACTTATATTTTCCTGCACAGACTAGCTTAGCCATTTTGTCAGGTACAACACATATTGTATATATCAAACAGTATTATATATGGTAGTGAAATATATTTTGATTCACTTTCCTTTCAGTTGTGCCTTGAGACTTGCTTGATATTTGCCTATTTCTTCAGCGCTTGTGATTTTGATGCATTCTAAACTCATCCTTGATGTGTGGACATTGAGATATCGCAGGATCTTTCAAAATAAATCATTGATCTGTGTGTATCCCTACCATCTTTGGTGTCTTGGGACTGGTTTCTGTATGGAAATGCGGAGAGGAGTGTGGCTTTTCCTCTCTGAGATTGACCGCACCACAGATTGTCGCCAGTAATCCTATTTAAGAGGAGCCTAGTTAGTTCCATCTCTTATGGATTGGTGTTGTTCTTTGAGGCACAACCGCAACTTAGATGGTCGCCAAATCTCCTATATGTGAGGAGAGGTTAGGTAGTTCCATCCCTTTCGTCTAAAGCCGATGAAATGTTGTGGAATAAAGTTTGATCCCAGTACCGTGTGACAAGTATTATTTTTCTGGTAGGGGGTTAGACCAAACCATAAATGGCTGCCTACGTACTCCGATTGAAGACGAGATCAGGTCTACATAGTTTGAACCTGGTGTAAGAGGTTCAACGCTGAATGTGAAAGGGTGTAGGAATAATTTTGTTGTTTTTGTTTTTGTAGAGAAAAAGAAGAAATGTTTTTGTTATTTTTTTTATTGAGATCTGGCCATATAAAATATGTTTGCCTACGTACTCCCTGGCATCAGGGAGATCAGGTCGACGTAGTTCACCCCTCAGGACGATTTGCAGCCGAAGAAATTGAATCCCATGTGCAAAATGAACTGCGGGGAAATGAAAGTTTGATCCCATGCTTGGGACAAACTACAGGTGTGAAAAGTTTAATCCCGTCTTCAGGATAAACTGCAGGTACGAAAGGTTCAATCCCTGATGGGATAACCGGAGTTGTATGAAGTGAAACTAGGCTGCTGGTTTGAAAAGTGTGTTTTTTCCCTGAGGAGAAGATGGATAAAGAGGAAAGGCTGTGTGTAATGAGGGTTAAAGAACCTGAATGACTGGTGATCTAATGATTCAAAACCAGGATGTTCGGTTGAAAGTAACCTCAGACATAGTATCGTTTCACGGTGTCCGAGTTGATAAGTTATAGAAATTCATCGTCATCCATTTCCTCAAATCTGAGAGTGCCTCCTGTCAATACCTCATTGACAACAAATGGGCCTTCCCAGTTAGGAGTGAGTTTTCCCTTGGATTGATCTTGGTTGTCAATGATCTTCTTCAAAACCAAGTCGTGCTGTTTAAAATGTCATAGCCGAACTTTTCCGTTGTTGAATCTGGCGATCCTTTGCTAATATAACTGACCATGGAAGATAGTCGTGGTTTGCCTTTCGTCTATTATAGACAATTGGTGATACCTGTCTTGTACCCATTGGCCTTCATCTAGCTAAGCATCTATTAACACTCTTAGGGATTCCATTTCCACCTCTATGGGGAGCACTACTTCCATCCCATAGGCTAATGAGTAAGGGGTTGCCCTAGTGGAAGTACGCATTGAAGTTCTGTAGGCTAATAAAGTCAGAGGCAAGTGGTCGGGCTATCCTTTATGATTGGCAGACATTTTTTGCATGATATTCTTCATGTTTTTATTAGACGCTTCAACAGCACCATTCATCTTTGGACGGTAGATGACGAAGTTAAGGTGTTTGATGCAGAATTTACTACATAATTCCTCCATCATTTTATTGTTGAGGTTCTTATCATTGTCTAACATAATTACCTCTTGTAGTCGATATCGACAAATGACATTGTTTTTGATGAAAGCAATGATGACTTCTTTCGTAACCCTGGGGAAGGAGGTTGCTTCTACCCACTTGGTAAAGTAGTTGATCATGGTGAAGATAAACCGATGTCGATTACTAGCTTTGGGCTCGATGGGCCCGATCACGTCCATTCCCCGCATTGGGAAAGCCCAAGCCGAACTCATGTTGTTGAGTTCCCTTGGAGGGGCGTGGATAGAATTTCCATGAATTTGGCATTCATAGCACCTCTTGACGTGATCATCACAGTCAGCTTTGAGCGTAAGCTAACAATGTCCTGTTCTGAGGATCTTCTTAACAAGTAGAGGGCCGCTCATATGTGGGCCACATACTCCACCATGGATCTCATCCATGAGCTTCTAAGATTGATCCTTGTCCAAACATCTGAGGAGACCTAATCCTACATCTCTTTTGTAGAGTGCATCTCCACTCAGGTAGAATTTTATAGCCATTCGATGAATCCGCCTCTTTTCAGTCGGGCTTGCCTCGGTGGGTGTAGATCCATCTCGCAGATAATCCTTGATATGTTGATACCAAGGGTTGTGGATGGGAGGTAGCTCATCCGATACTTCTCCAACATAGTTCCCATAGACTGGGGCCTTTTGTAGGGCAAATGTGATGTTTGGCATGTTTTCCTTGTCAGGTATATGAATCAAGGAAGCCAATGTTGCTAGCGCATCCGCAAAATCATTCCTATTACGAGGAATATGTAGAAATGAGAATTCTTCGAACTCCAAAGCCATCTGTAAAACTTGCCGATGGTAAGGCAGCAAATGTAGTTCTTTAGTTTGATAGATTCCCTTAGATTATTTGATTACCAATTCGAAATCCCCAAAGATAGTTAACCGCCTTATGCCCATTGAACGGGTAAGTTTTAGCCCCATGATACAGCCTTCATACTCAGCTGTGTTATTGGTGCTGACAAACTGCAATTTGATGGCGACAGGATACTGCTCCCCCATACTAGAACTGCTCCAGCTCCAGAGCCTTGTAGCGCCCCCAAATTCGAGTATCTTCCAATCCGACAGATGGTGTTATACTGTACACACATTCTTACATTCATTCAATTGAAAAGTCTTAAAGAATGAACATAACTTTTATATATTCAAATTAATATTTACATTTCTCAGGTTCTAAACCCATTACAAAGGTTCTTTGTCATAATATTCATTACATTACAACAATAGCTCTATACTATTACAAGACAGCTTAATAATTTGCCTTAGCTTTTCCTTTCCTTATTAGATCCTGCAGCACGTTCAGTCTTAGCTGCATTCATATGGTTCAAGCAAGAGTGAGCATAACAAGCTCAGCGAGTATAACAATTTCAATAACAACATGCTTGATACATATGAATCGTATATCTTCGATAACTAAACAATAGTTATGAAGTACTAATGATGATTCAAAATAGCACTTCATCTTTCTTTCAAAATGTTTTACAATAATATCAATATTCAGTAAAACATTCACTCCGATCAAAGACCTCGAGTATTCATTCTTTCTTTGAAAAGGACAACCCGGAACTAAGTCCGTAAGCCCGATATTACTTACGAGCACTTCTAGGTGATCAGCCTATTGTACTCTATGTTGATCAACACTACATCCATTAAACGTATGTACGTTTAAACATTTGGCAACCTCACGTGCCTGTTGTTTACCGACAAAACATTTTAACCTTTCAGTCTTCTTTTGAAAAACATAACAAGTAGTTGACAAAAGATAATAATATTTGATAACAGATGAATAGATTATCAGCAATCCACTCAATATGTCAAGTCTAGCCAACAGAACTGGCTTTAACTTCATTTTACTTCAATTCATGCATAAGGATACATAAACTTCAAAAACTTGTTCAGATTGAACTAAGACAAGAGTTAGAATACTTGCCTTTAGCGTCTGCTACTGTGTCTTTTACTTTACGTTCAAGTCTTCAAAGTCTCTACAATACATGTTCATATAATGCCTTACATTAGGTCACATATAATCAAGTATGTATCTAACTATATCTTACTCTTCATCTCAATCTAATTGTGTATTAGATTTGATTACTATTCATTCCGGTTTATAATTATGTTTACATTCATTCGACTAGGTCATCTCAACCTTTATACAACATCTATAAGGTTTAACAATGTTACATTACGTTCCTTAAAGTATGTTTACTTTAAATCAATTACCAAACTTTCTTTGTACTTATAAACTTTCTTTACTATCCATGTCCTGAGATTGGCGTTGCGGTATTGACTTTATAACTATAGCTCATTTGCCAACTAAGTTAGCAAGATGGGAGTCCCTGACTTGGCCATGCTGCCAGTCCTTACTTAATGGATCATTGTGTATGCATGAGTTTCGAGAGAGTCTTGACATATTCATGGCGTTGTGGCGCCATAAATAGTACTAGGTTACTGTGTTTGCGGCCTTGAGTTTTAGTGTGCTCGGAGACCTTTATTATGGCTATGTACCACTCAAATGGTTTGGGGTTGGCAATGCATGCTGACTCTATGCACCAGAAAAAAAAATCAGTTTTTAAAATTTTGCGAACTTCCCGGATGCATAACTTCTTTGTTATAAGTCCAAATTGGCTCGTTCAAAATCCTACGGTTCACAAATTATGAAATCTATGCGTTCATGCAAGAATTTTATCTATTTGATTTCGTTTGCTAAAAATTCACCTATTGGTTCATTTTTAACGAAAATGAAAAACGTTCGTGAACGTTCAACGCTCGTTTCTTCGTTCTAAGTCGGAATTCGTCCATTTTTGAGTCTGCAACTCTTAAATGATTAACATGACTTGCCTCCATTGGAAAATAACATTTCCGAGTTCAAACTCAAAATTTGACTTCTAATCCGGGAATTTAACGAATTTTACGATTACCGTCTATTCGAGCGATTTCTGGCTAATCTTCGTTCTTATGATTTGTTCAACATTACAAATGAATTCCATTCATCATGTGAACATCTTACATACTTATTCCAACAACTTATACTCATGGTTGGATTTTGACTTATTTCTTCATAAGTTTATAACTTGATAAATTATAAACTACTTATGAACTCATCATTCAAGACATATGGTAATTAAAGTTTCTTAATCATCATACCTATATATTCTCAACACATAGCTTTACTTATGTATATCTGATACATATGATCATACAAGTTCTTTTACTTTCATATTACTTCAACTAATAAACTCACATAAGTTTATCACTTATGCTAGCTCAAATGACTTATTACCAACTTATGTGGCTTAATTTCATTACTTACACATACTTCTTACTTTTTATCATTCATGTTCCTCAGTCCAAACTTTTCTTATCAACCTATCATGATAGAGATAAAAGATAATTGGAGAAGAGGTCTTACTTTTGAAGTCTTTGTAAGTAGTCTTCTTCTTCTTCTTGGCTTATGGAAGTTAACTTATTTGCAACTTAATCTCTCTAACACTTAAGCACTTTAAGATGTTTGGAATTTAATTGAACAACTAACAATTGCTAACAAGCTCTTCTATTTATAGAATTTCCAAGATTAGGGTAGATTAGTCTTTACACAAATCCACCTCCTTACTATTCATTAATTGGCTAGCTCTAATCTTATCCTTTGCTTGGCCATTACTTCTTTTACTTGGTCATTACATTACTTGGTCACCACTTATTAAGCTTGGTTACCACACTAACTTGGTCACCATTTATCTTTGTCATTACACATTAACCATATTAATATGGTTTGCCCCATGGGTTTGTCAACTCATGGATTCTAGCTTAGGCTTGGATTAAATAAACCCTTGGGCTTTGCTTTAACAAACACTCACAAACTTATTAGTTCAATAGTTAGGCCTTAACCTTATTTGACTTGGGTTTTACAAAATCCTAGCCAATCTTTACAAGTCCATTAATATTACATAATATATATACCTATAGTTTATGCATTATTCTCGTATTCTAATTCATGTAGAATTTATATACGATAATTCATCCTTCATACAACTCGTATAATACTTCGTATTATACTTGTTTTCATTCCTTTGCACAATACCAAAGTATCATATAATTATTACTTTACTCATTCCTACTCCGCTTTACTTAACATTTATAACTTAAGTCCGCAAGCGAAATTTTACGTTTTCCATAACTAGATTATTATTACATAATCCGTCTTACCTTAATATTCTATCATTACATATTTCTCAGAAATTCAAAAATAATTCCCGAGCAAATACCAATGAATAGTGTTAGAAATTCAAACACTTTAATTCCTTCACGTAGTTCAAATACTACGGCATTCCAACACCAATAGGTTATAGAATGACAACCATCTTGATATCACAAATAATATGATTTTATTATTATTTAATTTAATAAAATCATTTTACATTAAAATCCGAATTTCTCGGTCTTTACATTCTTCTCCCTTATAAAGATTTTGTCCCTAGAATCTCCTCTCACTTTAATCAAACAGATGAGGAAAATTTTTCTTCATCTTTTCTTCTAATTCCGATGTTGCTTCTTCGGCATCGTGGTTCTTCCATAATACCTTTACCGACGGTATTACTTTGTTCCGCAGAACTTGCTCTTTTCTATCAATGATTTGAATCGGCGATTCTTCACAGGTTAACTCCTTCTCGATATGAATCGGCTCATACTCGATTATGTGCTTATAGTCTGGCTTATATGGACGTAATACAGATACTTGAAACACGTTATGTATTCTTTCTAGGTCTGGAGGTAATGCTATCACGTACGCTACCTCTCCCACCCGTTTTAATACTTCAAAAGGTCCTATAAACCTTGGACTTAATTTTCCTTTCTTTCCAAAGCGTATCTTTCCTTTCCAGGGAGATAACTTTAGAAACACATACGAACCTACTTCAAACTCTCGGTTTAATCTATGCGAGTCCGCATACTTCTTTTGTCTATCCTGAGCTGTGACAAGACGCATCCGAATTAACTTTACCACATCCGCTGTCTGCTGCACCAATTTGGGTCCTAGCATCCGGCGTTCTCCCACCTCATCCCAACATAATGGTGTTCTGCACCTTCTTCCGTACAGAGCTTCATAAGGCGGCATGCCTATGCTTGCATGATAATTGTTGTTATATGCAAACTCTACAAGTGGTAGGTGATCATCCCAACTACCCTTAAAATCCATGACTCAAGACCTTAACATGTCTTCTAACGTCTGAATTGTTCTCTCGCACTTGTTGGGCTTCGGCACAGAAACGCACAGCGGAAATTAAAATTTTAAAGCAATTTCCGAAACCCTAAAACAGGATCCATGCGAAAATCAATTAATTCAGAGGTTTAGATATTATACCGTATATAAACAAAAATGAGAATCAAACCGATCATACTCAATCTCCAACGCAATACAAACCGATTAAGGCCTCTCGTTATCCACACGAACGCCGCATCTAACCGTCGAACGATTCTCAAGAATAAGAAGGACTTCACAGACTTAGCCACCAAAAGGAATGGATTTTCCTAAACTGCTTTCTCTCTAGTCTCTCTCTAAGAGCGGCTAGGGTTTTCAATTATGATATCTTACCCTAAGTAGTCGCTATATATCATATATATAGTAGTTAAAAGGAATTAATCAAATCAAAACCTAATTTTATAAAATCCAAATATATATATATATATATATATCTTAATTAAGTCTTACTTAATTAATATACATATATAAATTATCCTTTTAATTTAAATTAATTGATTTAAATACTATTAATCATATTAATATATTTAAATCCTTAAAATTTAAATTAATTCCCTTTAAATAACGTTACATGTGTGTGACCACATAGGTTATTATTACGTTGGCAATAATTTTAAAATCATATTATAAAATTATAAACGTTGAGCTGCATCTAGTAATGCATCACCGCTACCCAAGTAATAATAAGATTGATGATTCGATGCAACCTTTTCGTGACCAATGTTTCAATGTAATTTAATCCTTTTAACCTTAATATCCTAGATTAAACTCGAGTCATGGAATGTGTCATACTTTTCATAATTTAATCTGAGTTTTTCTTGATCAATGAGTAGACTATATGAAACAAATCACTATTTGAGCATGGCCATGCATTTCATAGTCCTACTCAATCAAGAGGCCTATGGATATCACCCATAATATATAGGATGGTTAAATTCCATCTAGATCACTCATATTTTTCACACGATTAATGATGAACCCAATAATCACCTTTATAGTCCACCCTATTAAAGGTGACATTTGATGATATCAAAGTACATAAATTCTCGTGTAGTAATATAGCGATTTCAGGTCGGAGGACCATTACATCATTGTCACTATGAAAATTGCTAATGACACTTCGCATAATGCTCCATATAGAATTCTCATGGTGGGTCTGTCCAGTACATCGTTCTCTAACATGTACCTATGCATTGACTTAATATCTCATATATTTATGACCAAGGAGATTTGGTCATCATCGATCCACATACTAGTCTCAATGCATCATTGTTGTCCCATCAACAATGATACTCGACTAGGGACATTTAAGAACACTGATACTAATGGTAATATATAATCTCATGTTCAAGTCACATACTTGAAACTATATAATTTGTATCACTATTCTAAGGAATTTTATTATGTTAACAATTATATTACGCAATAAATAAAACCATAATAAAATCATATATTTATTCAATCAAATATAATATCAAAACGTTAAGCAATTATATCAATAATTGGCCTCTAGGGCATAAACTCTAACGAGCTCCCACTTGCACTAGAGCCAATCACTCATGTATCTAATACCCATAGAACTAGTGTGACCGCTGTGTAGCCTCGCCACACAAAAGCCTTGGTTAGTGGATCTCAACATTATCATCTGTTGGCACTCTTCCTATATGTACATCTCCTCTATCAATGATTTCACGGATGAGATGGTACCGCTTTAAGTATATGCTTGGATCGTTGGTGAGATCTCGGGTTCCTTAGCTTTGTGCAATGGCTCCATTATTATCACAAAGATAGAGCAACCGGATCAACAATGGTTGGAACAACACCAAGTTCAATGATGAACTTTTAATCCATACTGACCTCCTTGTCAAGCACTAGAAGCGACAATATACTCAAATTGTTGTGTAGAATCACCTATTGTCTCTTGCTTGAACTTTTCCAAATTCCTAACAAAGACCACCATTAAGGCAAAACACAAAACCCGATCGAGACTTATAGTCATCATTGTCGATCTGAAACTAACATCTGTGTAACCCTTTACTTCGCTAGTTGTCTTCACCTCCATATACCAAGAATGAATCCTTAGTCCTTTTCGTACTTGAGGATATTCTTGATCTTTGTCGATGACCTTCACCTGGATTCGACTGGTATCTGCTCGTCATGCTCAAAGCATACGAGACATCCGGACGAGTACATATCATTGCATACATAATAGATCCAATTGCCGAAGCATAAGGGATCTTTCTCATACGCCTCCTCATCATCTTGTGATTTAGGACATTGGGCCTTAGAGATCTTTACACCATGAGTCACGGTAAGTTTCTCTTTTAGCCTCTTGCATGTTTGACTGCTTTCAACACTTTATCAATATATGTACTTTGACTTAGGTAGAGCATTTTTCTTGATCTATCTCTATAGATCTTGATACCTAAAATGTAGGCAGCATCGCCCAAATCTTTCATGGAGAAACATTTTCCTAACCATGTTTTTACAGCCTGTAAGGAAGGAATGTCATTCCCAATAATTAATATGTCATCAACATATAATACTAGGAATACAATGTGACTCCCACTAACCTTCTTATATACACAAGGTTCATCTTCATTTTTAATAAAGCCAAATTCTTTGACTGCTTCATCAAATCGAAGATTCCAACTCCGAGAGGCTTGCTTCAATCCATAAATGGATCACTGCAGCTTACATACCTTTCCAGCATCCTTTGGAGTGACAAAACCCTCAGGTTGTGTCATATACACATCCTTAAGGAGATTTCCGTTAAGGAAAGCAGTTTTGACATCCATCTGCCAGATTTCGTAATCATAAAAAGCTGCAATAGCAAGTAAGATCCTGATGGATTTAACCATTGCCACTGGAGAGAAGGTTTCATCATAGTCAACACCTTGAATTTGTTTGAAACCTTTTGCTACCAGTTGGCCTTTATAGGTTTGTACATTACCATCCATGTCGGTTTTCTTCTTGAAAACCCACTTGCACCCAATTGGTTTTACCCTTCTAGTGGATCAACCAGAGTCCATACTTGGTTAGTATACATGGAGTCCATCTCGATTTCATGGCTTCAAGCCATTTCTCGAATCTGGTCCATTCATAGCTTCTTGGTAGAAGCGTGCTCATCTTGATCTGTGAGCATCACATCGCCGCTTTGAGTCACAAGATATCCATAATATCTCTCGGGCTCTTGGCGTGTCCTACCAGATCTACTTAATGACTTGTGTAATTTGAGCGGTTCACTTTCCACAATTTCTTGTGGTTCCCGCCATGTTCCAACTCGTGTTCAATGATATTTTGTGGTTCTCGAATTTCTTGAGTTCTACTTTCCTCCCACTGTTTCCTTTAGAGACAAATTCTCTTTCTAGAAAAATACTAGTTCGAGCAACAATCACTTTGTTCTCAGAAGGTTTGTAGAAATAATACCCTTTTGTTTCCTTTGGGTATCCCACAAAATTACATTTGTCAGATTTGGGTCCGAGCTTGTTAGAATTTAGACGTTTTACGAATGCCTCGCAACCCCAAATCTTCATGAACGACATACTAGGACGTTTCCCAGTCCACATTTCATATGGTGTCTTCTCGAACCGCCTTTGTAGGAACACGGTTAAGTGTGAATGCAAATTGCCTCTAGGGCATGACCCCGAAGCTTATTGGAAGATCTCATGACTCTCATCATTGATCGTATACCATGTCCAACAAGGTTCGATTCTCTCTCTCGTGATACACCATTCCATTGCGGTGTTCGGGTGGAGTGAGTCGTGATATAATACCACACTCCTTTAGAAGGTCATCAAAGTCTTGGCTTAAGTATTCACCTCCTCGACGGATCGAAGGGCTTTTATGCTTTTGCCAAATTGGTTTTGAACTTCATTCTTGAATTCCTTGAACTTTTCAAAGGATTCGGTTTGTGTCTCATAAGATACACATATCCATATCTACTAAAGTCATCGATAAATGTAATGAAGTAATAAAACCTACCTCTTGCTAATCTAACTCATGGGTCCACATACATCACTATGTATAAGTCCCAATACATCGCTAGCCCGTTCAATCGTGTCCAAAGGAAAGGGGCTTTAGTCATCTTGCCTAATAAACAAGACTCGCATTTCTCATATGATTCAAAATCAAATGAATCCAAGAACCCATCTTTATGGAGTTTGGATATCGTTTCTCATTTATATGGCCTAAACGACGAAAGGTGCAGAGAGATATGTCGGATTTGAATCATTTGATTTAAATCATTTTGTATTTATGTTATAGATAGGCATTTCTAAATCAAGAATATAGAGACCGTTAAACAATTGTGCAACACCATAACAAATATCATTTAAGTAAAACAAACAACGATTGTTCTTTATTATAAATGAAAAACCTTTCTTGTCCAAACAAGAAATGAAAATAATGTTTTTGCTTATAGCGGCACAAAATAACAATCTTCTAATTCTAAAACTAGCCCAAAGGGCAAAGATAAATGATAAGTTCCTACGGCCCGGTCAAAGAACTTTTGCTCTATTTCCAACTCGTGGAAATCAACCTCTCCTTTCGCTTAAAGTTCTACTCCTTGGAGTCCCCGCACATTAACACAAATGTGAGAACCACATCCAAAGATCCAATACCCATGATGTAGAAGTAGATAAGTTGACTTCTATAACATATATACCAAATCGGAAGTCGTACTTCCTTTTTCTTTTCTTCACTTCTTCTAGATAAGCATGATAGTTCCTTTTCCGATTGTCCGTGTTTTCCCACAGTATGACATTCACCTTCTTTAGCCACCCCACCTTTAGGTTTTAAAGCTCTGTTTGGTTTTGGAATTGGGTTTGGCAAAGATTTAGATCCTATCTTCTTCTTGCCTTTCCAATTTCCCTTAGCATTCCCCTTTGCACCATCATTATGGGAGCGGGTCCTGCCTTTTCATGTTGTTCTCGGCGGCTTCTTAACATGCTCAACAACTCGATGAGGGGTTTCTCAATTTCATTCATAAGATAGTTCATAACAAATTGAGAGTAGTCATTGCTCAAAGATTGCAAAACAAGGTCGGTTTGGGCTTCCTGGAGTGATTGGAAAACCCAACCTATCAAGGTACTCAATATACCCAATCATTTTCAAAGACATGTGGACCAACCGGATCACGTTCACCCATTTTGCAGTGATACAACGCCTTGCTTGTATCATACCTCTCCTGTCAAGCATGCCCTTCAAACAATTTCTTGAGATGCTCGATCATCTCATAAGCATCCATCAACTCATGTTGCTTCTGAAGCTCAGCGTTCATGGTTGCTAGCATGACACAACTCACATCCAGAGCATCATCTTGATGCTTCTTGTAAGCATTATGCTCCGCACGTGGTGCAGTGACAGCTGGTGCTGCAGGAATGGGCCCATCAAGGACATATAGCTTACGCTCTTGTTTGAGGACAATCCTCAAGTTCCTATGCCACCAAGGAAATTAATTCCACTTAGCTTGTCCTTTTCAAGGACCGATCGTAATGAAAGACTATTTGTGTTGTTGTTGTTTGCCATTTGATATCTACAATTTATAAGTGCAACAATAATAAGTCAAATTACATAGTTGATATTATATAATTGATAATAGTACATTCAAAATATACCTCCCACTATTTTATTCAAATTAATAGCCCTCACCATTAATTCGGAAAGCATTTTCTATTAAATCTTTCTAGTGAGCCAAGATCCATATTTCATTATGCCTTAAGTTAGCTTTGGCTATTCTCTCAAAACATAATTATTTAGGTAGACAACCCTTTGTCAATTATATCATATATAACTCCTGGATAGTTTGGTAAACAACATTTGTTTCTAGTCCATCTAATGGTACCAACCAAACTCTATGCCTCTAAGTCCACAATCCTATTGAGATAACTTAGTTAAGTTTCAGCCCAATGATTTTAATAGTTTGGATATCACAATTATCCTATCGCATCTTACCTAGATAAATAGGGTACTTTTCTTTGGCAAACCTACATCTATTGATCAAGGTCTTGATGAGTGTTATTCATTGGAAGGCATCTGATTTAGACTTAATAATTTAATGAGGATTTTATTAATTTAGATCTCACCAATTTTAATCTTGTTAAGCATGCACATTATTAATCATATCATATCACATACAAGCATAAATAAAGTGCAAAATTAAATGTGTCACGCTTATGGCCCAATCCATCGTCAATCTTTTCAAGCTAATGAAAGATTGAAGGTCAATCTAAGGTGGTAAAAGATCTTAAAATAAATAACTTCCTTGGATCTTCCTAAAGCATGTGCCTCCTCTCCATCATCATCTTTCCATTTTGTTCTCCATCTTGACATCTTCATCAATTACAGATTATTACATGACATAAAGAAACCTCGAGTTACATTCGAGGGGATTTAGATGAGAAGAGAATATTACATTAGATTTTATAGAAAGGCACGACATGTGTAAGTCGTATTTCAAAACCAAAACCACTAACCTATGGGTCAAAAGGTCATAATCATGCACCATGCATATCATAATAAGCACATAACAATTTATATATAATTAAAGAAAACTATATATAAAATATAGGGGACACGACCATCGTAAGGCTTTTGACGGGGGTCCAATGGGGTCTCCCCCATTGGCGGTGGTCCGGTGACCGATCAATGGGGTTTGGGCAAATACCGAAAAAAATTTCTAACTACATTACAGATATTATGATTTTTTTTTTCATACGAATCTCTGAAACAGTTTCAGAATCATACATTTTAATCCACCAAAACACCCATAATAACAAATCATATATGTCCAGTTTCAATTTAATCATATTAAAACGAATAACAGTACACCCAGAATTTATCATATATTTCCAGTTTCGATTTAATCATATTAAAACGAATAACAGTACACCCAGAATTTATCATATATTTCCAGTTTCGATTAATCATATTAAAACGATTCTTCATGCTTCTAATCCGATTAGAATAGTTATATTGTTATTCCACCAATTAAAGATACGATTAACAAAGATCATCATATATATTACCGTAATACACATTCAACTAAATATCATATATTCAATTTTATATCGGAAACATGCATCATCATATATCATATATATCGAATACAATTAAAACACGTAATCAATTAATCTTTTCGCAAGTAGCTTTGAAACCACTTTGTTGGGCTTGACATGAAAACGCATGACAAAATGGAAATTAAAATTTTAAAGCAATTTTCAAACCCTAAAACAGATCCATGCGAAAATCAATTAATTCAGAGGTTTAGAGATTATACCGGATATAAACAAAAAACGAGAATCAAACCGATCGCGCGCCTCGAATCTCCAACGTAATACAAACCGATTAAGCCTCTCTACGGTATCCACATCGAACGCCGCATACGAACCGGCCGAACGATTCTCGCAATAAGAAGGACTTCACAGTACTAGCCACCAAAAGGAATGGATTTTCTCGAATCTGCTTTCTCTAGTCTCTCTCTAAGAGCTAATTAGGGTTTTCAATTATGATATCTTACCCTAAGTAGGCGATATATATCATATATATATAGTAGTTAAAAGGAATTAATCAAATCAAAACCTAATTTTATAAAATCCAATTTATATATATATATATATATATATATATATATATCTCTTAATTAAGTCTTACTTAATTAATATACATATATACAAATTATCCTTTTAATTTAAATTCGTGATTTAAATACTATTAATCATATTAATATATTTAAATCCTTAAAATTTAAATTAATTCCCTTTAAAATAACGTTCTATGTGTGTGACCTTATAGGTTATTATTACGTTGGCAATAATTTTAAAATCATATTATAAAATTATAAACAAAGAGAAATGATTCTAGTAATGCATCACCGCTACCCAAGTAATAATAAGATTGATGATTCGATGCAACCTTTTCGTGACCAATGTTTCAATGTAATTTAATCCTTTTAACCTTAATATCCTAGATTAAACTCGAGTCATGGAATGTGTCATACTCTTCATAATTTAATCAGTTTTCTTGATCAATGAGTAGACTATATGAAACAAATCACTATTTGAGCATGGCCATGCATTTCATAGTCCTACTCAATCAAGAGGCCTATGGATATCACCCATAATATATAGGATGGTTAAATTCCATCTAGATCACTCATATTTCTCACGATTAATGATGAACCCAATAATCACCTTTATAGTCCACCCTATTAAAGGTGACATTTGATGATATCAAAGTACATAAATTCTCGTAGTAATAATATAGCGATTTCGTGTCCTGAGGACCATTACATCATTGTCACTATGAAAATTGCTAATGACACTTCGCATAATGCTCCATATAGAATTCTCATGGTGGGTCCGCATCAAGACATCGTTTCTAACATGTACCTATGCATTGACTTAATATCTCATATATTTATGACCAATGAGATTTGGTCATCAATCATCCACATACTAGTCTCAATGCATCATTGTTGTCCCATCAACAATGATACTCGACTAGGACATTTAAGAACACCGATACTAATGGTAATATATAATCTCATGTTCAAGTCACATACTTGAAACTATATAATTTGTATCACTATTCTAAGGAATTTTATTATGTTAACAATTATATTACGCAGTAAATAAAACCATAATAAAATCATATATTTATTCAATCAAATATAATATCAAAATGTTAAGCAATTATATCAAATAATTGGCCTCTAGGGTATAAACTCTAACATCTCTGTCTCATATTCAACTCCTTCTGAGTGAAGATATACTTTAGACTCATATGGTCCGTATATATCTCACATTTCTCCTCATAAAGATAATGCATCCATATCTTTAGGGCAGATACTACCGCGGCCAGTTCCAGATCATGAGTAGGATAAACTTTCACATAATCCTTCAACTGCCGTGATGCATACGCAATGACTTTGCCATGCTGCATTAGCACACAACCAAGTCCACTATGCGAAGCAGCACTATACACTACGAAATTTCCTGTGTCATCTGGAAATGACAAAACAAGTGTTTCACTTAATCTTTTCTTCAGTTCTTGAAAACTGTCTTCACATTTATCCGTCCATACATATTTCACCATCTTCCTTGTCAAATTAGTCAACGGGGTAGCTATCTTCGAAAAATCTTGGATAAATCTTCGATAGTATCCCGCTAACCCTAGGAAACTCTGCACCTCAGTCAACGTTTTTGGTTGTTCCCAGCTCACCACTGCTTCTACCTTCGCTGGATCTACTAAAATCCCTTCGTGGTCAATGACATGACCTAAAAATTGCACCTTCTCCAACCAAAATTCACACTTAGTGAATTTCGCATATAACTTCTCCTTTCTAAGTGTCTCCAACACTAACCTTAAGTGTTCAGCATGATCTTCTGGCGTCTTTGAATAGACTAGAATATCATCAATAAACACTATAACGAACTTGTCCAAATATGGTTTGAACACTCTGTTCATCACATCCATAAATACAGCTGGTGCATTCGTCAACCCAAATGACATCACCAGAAACTCGTAATGACCATAACGAGTTCTGAATGCCGTCTTTGGTACATCTTCCTTCCTAACCTTCAACTGGTGATACCCCATCCGCAAATCTATTTTAGAAAAATACTTTGCCCCTTTTAACTGATCAAAAAGATCGTCGATTCTAGGCAATGGGTATTTATTCTTTATCGTTAGCTTGTTCAACTCTCGATAGTCAATACAAAGCCTTAACGATCCGTCTTTCTTCTTGACAAACAACACCGGTGCCCCCCATGGGGAAACACTTGGTTGAATGTACTTTCTATCCAATAGTTCTTGTAACTGAACCATTAACTCCTTCATTTCCACGGGCGCCATACGGTACGGTGCCTTTGAGACTGGTGTCGCTCCTGGCACAATGTCTATCACAAATTCGATCTCCCGATCCGGTGGTAACCCCGGTAACTCACTCGAAAACACATCCATAAATTCGTTTACTATAAGTATTTGTTCCATGGTTGTTCCCACACGCTGGGTGTCAACAACATGGCACAAATAACCTACACATCCCTTCCTTAAAAGTTTTCTAGCTTGTGTCATCATAAGACAACATGAACGTCCCGATGATTTATTACCGTAAAATACTACAGGAGGTTGTTTCAACGTCCTGATGCTCACACATTTCTTTTGGTAATCAATAATTGCACCATGGTTAATCAACCAATCCATTCCGAGAATTACATCGAATTCTCCCAACTTTATCGGTATTAAATCTACCGATAACTTACACCCACGTATATCCACGCAACATCTCCTATGAATATCTTCAACAGGAATTATCTCCTCGTTTACTACCTTAATGCTCAAAGGTATAGGTAAATTTTCAGGAAATAATTCTAATCGTCTAGCAAAATCACATGCTATAAACGAACAAGTAGCACCCGAATCAAATAGCACGTATGCATTTATGTTGTTGATCGGAATAATACCTGCAACTACATCCCCCGATGCCACCGCATCTTGGACCGTCATATTAAAAGTGCAGGCTATTGGTCTACCCGGCTGAGCTGGACCACTAATAGACAACTTACCGCTATTAGTTCCCTTATTTCCTTCCATACCCTTCTTTGGGCAATTCTTCGCTATGTGGTCAGTTGATCCACATACAAAACATCCGTGGTTTTTCTTTGGATTTGGACAGTTAGGCGAAATGTGCCCTTCCTGTCCACAGTTGTAACATACCGCCTTTCCTTTGAGACAGACTCCTAAGTGAGTCTTCCCGCAGGTTTTACAGGCCTCCATCCTTCTCTTGGAATCCCCTTGTTTCACTCCGGTATTCCCAGAGTTAAAACCCTTCCTCTTACGACCGTGACCACTACCACTGGCTCCTTCGGTCTTGATTCCTCCATCAACTTTCTCCTTGTTTTTCTTATCCTTGTGGTACTGGCTGAGAGCCTCATTCCCACCTTCGGCAATTATTGCCTTTTCTAATATGGTTCCAAAGGTAGTACTTTGAAACACAGAAATTCGGCTATAGAGCCAGGGTTTCAAGCCCTACTCGAATCTCCTAGCCTTCCTCACTTCAGTGTCCACTTGATGTGGAGCAAATCTTGCCAGTTCATTAAACTTGGTAGCATACTGAGGAACTGTCATATCCCCTTGTTTTAATTCAAGAAACCTCATTTCCATTCTCCTCTGATACTGTGGGAAAATAGTTCTCAAGAAAATCTCCTTAAACCTCTCCCACGTCCAGTTTCCTATATCGTCCTCGCTCGGTTTGCCTCCCCACCAAAAGTTGGCCTCTCCTTTCTCAAATAGGTTGCAAAGGCAACCTTTTGACCTCTCCTCAACATTTGCTATAACAAATGCTTTCAAATTTTTACCCAAGTCCGGGGCTTCTATAGGTCCGTAGTTCCTTTGAACTTTATGACCTACACTTTTTAAAGTCCTTAAAAGTAGTAGCTCAGACTACTCCGTGAATTACGAGTACATTAGCCCACGTCGCTTAATTAAATGTACTAAAAAGATTAACGAACTCCTCGCATTGATTAACTGCACCACCTTCCGGTTGGTTAACATTAGCGTCTTATTTCGTTGTCTCCTTCTTGGAGGAATTTTGCTGTTAAGAAAACAACACATCATTATTACTTTCTTCTTGTGGGTTAGTTATTATTTGTGATAAAATAATAACTCATACTCATTACTCATTATGTTCCATAAAAGACTTATATTGATTCATAACTTGTAGTATAACACTACATTGTTCACATTACTCAGCCTTAGCTGATTACATTACCATCCCGCAATTACTTTCCAAATATTGGGATTTACAAAAGACTACCCTTTGATATACAAAAGAGGGTTTTACGTCACTACTAGATACATAATATTTACATATCTAAACTACTCTAGCTATTGCTAGATTACATCTGCCGAATGGCATTCTCAAAGTCTTTCGTGGCCAAACCGACAATGACATCCCGACTAATAGTATGTCGAGTCTCGCCTGTTTTATATCGGATACCCAACTACATGTCATTGAAATCAACATGAGAACTCCTATATATATAGGACATCCTCTCTACCTTCCGTTTCGTAGTCTTTAGCTTCTGCTTGAGCTCAAAGACTTCGTGTTTCAGCTCGTGGACCTTGTCCTTGGCTAAAACAAGATCATCGTGTTCCTCTTCCCCCATACCCTCAATATTTAATTTGTCCTCCCGGACAGCTTGGAGTTCTTCTTTCAACTCCTTCACCTCTTGACAATAGTGGATGTTTCTATCCAGAACTGACATAAACAATGCTTTCATTGACTCTTCAGTATTCAACTCTTCCGTAGGTGGAACCTGATCAAAGGACATCACGTCCGCCTCTTCCTCTAGCATGCCATCAAAAATAGATATGTAGTCTAAATCGTCTGAGTCTCTGGACTCGATTGCCACCACCTCTGGTTCTACTGCTACGGGGTTTGGTAGTATCTCTACCCGATTAACTGAATCGTCGCTCACTACATGTATATTCCTATACATATCATTTTCTCCTGACATCTACAATAAAACAATATAGTTTGATTAGTACACGTCAATAAAATAATAAAAACACATAACATAATATAAAGCATTTTTATAAGGTTATCTTTCATCTTTTACTTCTTAATTAAGGTTATGACTTAAGGTTCTAATTCCCCCTTTAAGTTTTATAACATAGGCTTTGATACCAACTTGTAGCACCCCCAAATCTGAGTATCTTCCAACCCGACAGATGGTGCTATATTATACACACATTCATACATACATTCAATTAAAAAGTCTCAAAGAACGAACATAACTTTGATATATTCAAATTAATATTTACATTTCCCAGGTTCTAAACCCATTACAAAGGTTCTTTGTCATAATATTCATTAAATTATAACAATAGCTCTATACTATTACAAGACAGCTTAATAATCTGCCTTAGCTTTTCCTTTATCCTTATTCGATCCTTCGGGACGTTCAGTCATAGCTGCATTCATATGGTTCAAGCAAGAGTGAGCATAACTAGCTCAGCAAGTATAACAATTTCAATAGCAACATGCTTGATACATATGAATCGTATATCTTCGATAACTAAACAATAGTTATGAAGTACTAATGATGATTCAAAATAGCACTTCATCTTTCTTTCAAAATGTTTTACAATAATATCAATATTCAGTAAAACATTCACTCCGGTCAAAGACCTCGAGTATTCATTCTTTCTTTGAAAAGGACAACCCGGAACTAAGTCCGTAAGCCCGATATTACTTACGAGCACTTCTAGGTGATCAGCCTATTGTACTCTATGTTGATCAACACTACATCCATTAAACGTATGTACGTTTAAACATTTGGCAACCTCACGTGCCTGTTGTTTACCGACAAAACATTTTAACCTTTCAGTCTTCTTTTGAAAAATATAACAAGTAGTTGACAAAAGATAATAATATTTGATAATAGATGAATAGATTATCAATAATCCACTCAATATGTCAAGTCTAGCCAACAGAACTGGCTTTAACTTCATTTTACTTTAATTCATGCATAAGGATACATAAACTTCATAAACTTGTTCAGATTGAACTAAGACAAGAGTTAGAATACTTGCCTTTAGCGTCTGCTACTGTGTATTTTACTTTACGTTCAAGTCTTCCAAGTCTCTACAATACATGTTCATATAATGCCTTACATTAGGTCACATATAATCAAGTATGTATCTAACTATATCTTACTCTTCATCTCAATCTAATTGTGTATTAGATTTGATTACTATTCATTCCGGTTTATAATTATGTTTACATTCATTCGACTAGGTTATCTCAACCTTTATACAACATCTATAAGGTTTAACAATGTTACATTACGTTCCTTAAAGTATGTTTACTTTAAATCAATTACCAAAATTTCTTTGTACTTATAAACTTTCCTTACTATCCATGTCTCCGAGATTGGCGTTTGGCATTTCTGACTTTATAACTATAGCTTCATATTTGCTTGTAAGTTAGCAGATATGGGAGTCTCGACTTGGCTGCATGTCTCTTACTTAATGGATCTACATTGTGGCGCGAAGTTTCGAGAGGTCTTGACCAGTTCATGGCGCTGTGGCGCCACAAATAAGATAGGTTACGTCTTTCATGCCATGAGTTTCCAAAGCAGAACAGACATCATTATATACTGCGCCAAAGATACTCAACGGGCCCGGGGTTGAGCCATACACAACTCAACTGCACCGAAAAAAATTCGCTTTTGAAATTTTGCGAACTTCCTGATGCATAACTTCTTTGTTATAAGTCCAAATTGGCTCGTTCAAAATCCTACTATGTTCACAAATTATGCAATCTATGCGTTCATGCAAGAATTTTATCTATTTGATTTCGCTTGCTAAAAATTCACCTATTGGTTCATTTTTTAACGAAAAACGATAAACGCTCGTGAACGCTTCAACGCCGCTTTTCGTTCTAAGTCGGAATTCGTCCATTTTTGAGTCCGCAACTCTTAAATGATGAACATGACTTGCCTCCATTGGAAAATAACATTTCCGAGTTCAAACTCAAAATTTGACTTCTAATCCGGGAATTTAACGAATTTTACGACACTGCCTCATTCGACGCGATTTATCACTAATCTTCGTTCTTATGATTTGTTCAACATTACAAATGAATTCCATTCATCATGTGAACATCTTACATACTTATTCCAACAACTTATACTCATGGTTGGATTTTGACTTATTTCCTCATAAGTTTATAACTTGATAAATTATAAACTACTTATGCTAATTAAAGTTTCTTAATCATCATACCTATATATTCTCAACACATAGCTTTACTTATGTATATTTGATACATATGATCATACAAGTTCTTTTACTTTCATATTACTTCAACTAATAAACTCACATATGTTTATCACTTATGCTAGCTCAAATGACTTATTACCAACTTATGTGGCTTAAGTTCATTACTTACACATACTTCTTACTTTTTATCATCCATGTTCCTCAATCCAAACTTTTCTTATCAACCTATCATGATACAGATAGAAGATAATTGGAGAAGAGGTCTTACTTTTGAAGTCTTTGTAAGTTGTCTTCTTCTTATTCTTGGCTTACGGAAGTTAACTTATTTACAACTTAATCTCTCTAACACTTAAGCACTTTAGGATGTTTGGAATTTAATTGAACAACTAACAATGGCTAGCAAGCTCTTCTATTTATAGAATTTCCAAGATTAGGGTAGATTAGTCTTTACATA
This sequence comes from Panax ginseng, assembly GCA_020205605.1. Lineage (NCBI taxonomy): Eukaryota > Viridiplantae > Streptophyta > Magnoliopsida > Apiales > Araliaceae > Panax > Panax ginseng. The sequence goes on from CM035129.1 coordinate 72,070,858, forward strand.
AATCCACCTCCTTACTATTCATTAATTGGCTAGCTCTAATCTTATCCTTTGCTTGGCCATTACTTCTTTTACTTGGTCATTACATTACTTGGTCACCACTTATTAAGCTTGGTTACCACACTAACTTGGTCACCATTTATCTTTGTCATTACACATTAACCATATTAATATGGTTTGCCCCATGGGTTTGTCAACTCATAGATTCTAGCTTTGGCTTGGATTAAATAAATCCTTGGGCTTAAGAAACACTCACAAACTTATTAGTTCAATAGTTAGGCCTTAACCTTATTTGACTTGGGCTTTACAAAATCCTAGCCAATCTTTACAAGTCCATTAATATTACATAATACATATACCTATAGTTTATGTGTGATAACCCGAAAATTTCTAAAATCTTAAATGATTAGAATAAAGGTTAAAGAATAAAACCTAGATGAGAATTTGAGGATTTATTTAAAATTTTCAAGTAAAACCTATATGGTTTGCTATTCGAATGAGAATAGAGAAAATATGGGATTACAAAATTCCTAAACCCTAGAAATGAATTAATATGTACTTGGAGGAATATCAAGAATAAGGTATTACGATACCTGTAAATTCGATGTGAACTGAATAGTCTAAGAAATGTTATATAAGTACATATGGAAATTTTATTATTGGAAATAAGATTTCACATGAAGAGATGCTATGAGGTTAAACGAAGATGAGTATATGTATAGAAATATATATATATACTTAGTAAAGTGCTATATATATTTTAGCAAGAGGAATGATGAATTAAGTTAATGATATGAGGATCAAGATAAAACTATGTTAGTAATTAACATAGCTTGAGTGTTGGCCTTGACTGACAAATAAGAATTTGAATAAGTATAAAGTCGTTAGTTAAAACGATTAGTAATGAGAATGAAGTAATTTAAAACTCAAAATTTGAGTTAGAGATAGAATTTTGAAGCATGGACTGCTCGGTTGCGTCCAGAACGTCGAATTTAGTCAGAATGGACAATAAGCACAAAATGTGTAAAGGTTGACTTTTGGTCAAAGTCAACAATTGACTTTTATGGAGAAAAGTCAAAATTAGTGTGAGAAGTGAAATATGTTATGATTATGTGAATTATGTATATGAGTAAGTAAATATACATTATATAATGGGAATACATTTATTTTGTATATAAAAGTGAAATAAGAATTAAGTTATGTAACCTAATATATATATTAGGTGTGATAATTAAATAACCTAAATGGTTATCGTTATTTAGTGGTCCTAATATTTTATTTTAGTGACCTAATTTAAGTGAATTGTGGAACATGTCCCAATTTATTAAATTATTTTGTTCGAATAGGTGAGTAAAGGAATATGAAGATTATGTGATAGTTTATATTTGTTTATTATATAAACAAATAAAAGAAACTAATGTGATCCTAATTATAAATTAGGAATGAAAGATTTAATAACTTAAGGGTTATGGGAAAAGAGAATTATGGTATTTAGAATATATACCAATTATGAGAGATTTTATTTTATACATCTCGATTAATTAATTTTATAGCCTAATTATAGCAAGTCTAATTAGGTTAAGATATTAAATGTACTTAATTAAGAATTTTATTTCACTTGAGTGCATGTAAACCCTAATATAATGATAAGGGTAGAATGGAATAGAATTAAAAATAATGGACTATAATAAGGTCATAGCCCAATTAATTTGAATAGAGTCTTAATTTGAATAGAGTCCAAGAGAAGTGGATTTAATGGACTAAAGGGGTTATATAGTTTAAACAAGTCCAATTAAATTATTTAAGCACGTGACTTGTAGATATTATGGTTTAAGGGCGATTAAATTAATAATCTAGCCTAGCATATTATGTATGTGACTAGTTTTATAATGACCCAATTAAATTTTGGGAGGAAGCCCAAGTTAGTTTGTTAGTAAGTAAGCAAGTAAAAGGGCTAGCTCAATGGAATTATTAAAGGCCCAAGCTAAGCCACTTGTGGGAGAATAATATATTAAAATAATATTAAGTTAAGAGATATTTTTTTTATTATCTCAAGTTATTAATTTTGTAACTTAATTAAAACAAGATTAATTGGGTTATAAAATTTAGTGTAGTAGAGTGAGGATTTAAATTCTAATTATTTAGAATGGATACCCTAATTAAATATTTAGGGTGGGTAAAAATAGAAAGAATTGGATTATGTTAATACTACATAGCCCAAAGAATTAAGTGAGAAAGCCCAAACAATTATGGGACATATCTCAATTTTTAAAACCCAATTAGTGATGGGTATTTTGTGCATTTAATAAGCAATAAAAAGACATGTGGCAAATTAGAGGGCCAAGTGGCCGAATGTTTCTAGAAAAAAAAAAAAGGGATGCTAGCATGTGTCTAGAAGAAGGCCAAGTGGCCAATTTAAAAAAAAAAAAAGAGAGGAAAGGAACGGATGAGAGTAAGAGAGAAAGAGAAAGAAAAAAGAAAAATAGAAAGAGAAAGGAGAGAACGGAGAAGAAGAAGAGAGGGGCAGCCCCCTTGTGGAAGATAAGGAGAAGGAAGATCTCCATGGATGGAAGAAATAGAGAAGGAAGAAGAAGAAGAAGAAGAAGAAGGAAGAAGAAAAAGCAAAAGGTATAATCTCTCTCTAATTTTTTTTAAGAAATTGATGAAAGGGGTTTTTGATTTGGGTGTTTAAAACCCTAAGATCTATGTGATATATATGGATTCATGTATGGATTTACTCATTTTTTTGATGTTGATTTGGGTGGAATCAAAAGAATAAAGAAAATTTATTTTCTAGTTTTGAATCCGAAATTTCCTAGTACTTTGGAATTTCACCGTTTTAAATCTATGACTTCTTTTTGTAAACCGTTAAAGAGGGGTGTTAGATATATGTGTGTAGTAGTTAACCCAAGTGGTAGCCCTGAAAAATGTTGAGTTTACATGGGGTAGTGACTGATTTGGTGAAAACAGTTCCGTTTTTATAACCAAAAATGGGCAGATTCGGGGCAGTCAGTAGCAAGGGCAATTTCGTCAAGTTTTTTGTGTTTTAAAAATTCTGGGCTTTTGGTATGTTGTATTACTCTGATTTAGCTTTCCATAGACTCCGGAACGGACTAATTCCGATTCCGGATGAGGTAGTTATGGCGTTCGGGAGATGTGTATCAAAACTGTTAATCAAATTCCGAACAGCCACCTTTGTGTAAATTTCTGGACTGATGTGTTATGATTTTGGAAAACTGTCGTGAGACAAATGTTGTAGCCCTGGAAGTTATCTTCGCGTGGGCTCAAGAATCGCTCAAAAATGTTTTAAAACGCGAGAGTTATGGCTGTTTTAGTGAGGCTGGGTAAAATATTTGGAAAATCAAAAGTGTCCAAAAATAGGAAAAAATGCGATGTATGAAGTGAGACCCGTGAGCATGACTTATGCAAGTTTGTAATGAAGTTTTGGGTCGGGTTTAAGGTGTTGTGATGTTTATGACATTTTAAAATGTTTAAACAAGTTTATTACTTACGGTAAGGAAAACAATTGAAATAATTGTTTATTTATGTGATTAATGACTTAAGTTATTTTTATATGACTAATAATATTGTATTGAGATATTATTAGTAGTATTTGATTGGAATATTATTAAAAGGTTGATAACCTTAGCGTAAAATATTATTGCATAATTAATAATATTCGACGGGAGATTTAATAAGAGATTTATGATATTTTTCAATGTAATTGTTGAAATTGATATTCAATGAAGTATATTATGTGTTTGGGCATATGATAGAGAAATAATAAGTCATAATAATCTAATAAAGTCTTATAGTGCGAAATTTGACTATAAGTAATATTTTATCTTTGAGAAACTTTCTTTCGGACATAAATAAAGCAATAAAAATATGTAATAAATATAAATTACATATTTAAGCGAAATATATATATATATATATATATATATAGTTGCCTATAAAAATTATTTTGTGGTGGAACAAAGAATGTAAAACCTTTGAAATATTGTATTAATCATAAAAATGATATTTTGAGGTTTTATTGCTCAAAATGAAGTTTTTGAAATTTTGAGATTTACGTAAAACAAAAATCAAAATATAAAAAAAAATATAAAAAAATAATAATAAAATAATAATAATAATAAAATGTGTTGTGCGAGATAAAAAATGTTTATATATGAGACAATAGTCGGTGTTGACTCATGAGCGGACAAAATAAAGTAAAAGTTATTTAAAGTGAAGAAATAATGTAGTAAATTGATTTTTACTATAAAAGCTATACATTAGCTGTTTAAACTCCGAATTTACGAGTAGAGGTAAAAGATATTTCTAAAATGAAATTTAAATGGTTTAAGTTTCAAGATGTAAAGTATTTGCATCTTAAAATGTGTGAGACCTTTATTATTTATGAAACAAGTAAAATATTATTACATGATTAATAATATTAGAAGGTGATTACAATATTATTAAATGATTAATAATATTAGTAAAAGGATTTAAATATTATTAAATGATTAATAATATTTATAAATGATAAATATTCTATAAAAGAATATTAGACAAAAGTTTAAGATAATGGATAAGTGATAGTAATATTTATTAAGGGATAATAATATTACTAATGAGTTAAAGAATTATTTAATGTTTAATTATGTGGCTAAATGTTAGCTAATTTATTATTTGAGTAATAGTGTTGTGGGATAAAATGTATTATGCTAATTGGAGGATCGATCTTATTAATGATAGGTCTTTTATAAGAGATTAAATTGATTGCTTAGCGGTAATCAATGAGTGCAGAAAAAGTTCCTAAACTTGAACTTCTAATTATTGTGCAAGTTTCTAACTCAACTTGAGTTGTTAATTCAAAAATGTTGTTAGTGGTTAATCATTGTTGATTTTACCACGTCGAATAAATTATTGATTCGCATTGTGCATGTTGTATATATGTTCATCGGTATGAAAATGAATGATCACCTTCATTACCATATGTTTCATTAAACTTGTTCATGTTAATTGTTGACATCCATTATTATTGGTTCGGTCATTCAATCGTTGAAAAAATTGATTCATGTTATTTCACAATTATTATATTGTTGAAAACTTGAAAGCTTAACCATTCTTTTCAATCATGATATATCTCCTTTGTATGTAAAACTTATTTGGGCAAATTTGTTGCTCACCCTTGTTATATCATGATAAAATTTTGATTAAGATGAAGGCTTGAATAAGGACGAGAGGCAAAAGACAAAGTGCAAAGTTTCTTTCTTTATGTTGTAGTTAAATTTATTAAATTTTCTGATGAAAATAGTATTGTAAATCTTCTAAGATATTGAAGGTATGTATTAAGTTAAGGTTGTAGACTTTGGGGAATGATGTGTAAAAGTTTAATGTATAAACAATTTATGTTTATATCTTCCGTAATAGTGATAGAAATAGTATACCGGATCCGTGGCAATTTGGGACCTAGATTCGGGGATGCTACAGTTGGTATCAAAGCTGTAGGTTATAAACCTTATGTAGGTGTACCTTAGGCTATAACCACAAAGATGATAAGTAATAAACTCGAATAGAGTTTAAGCGATAAGAGATGAATTTATGGAAATTCATCATTAAGTAAAGAAGAAGATAAAGAAGATTCAAAGAAGAATCTTAAAGAGTTATAAGGATAAGAATGCAGGTTACGACTCCCAAAGAATAGAGATGAAAAGTGATACTAAATGAGCGATGTCTATAAGAGGAAAAGTGCTAATAAAATCATAATATAATATGATTAAGGAGAAGAATAAGAAGATCGTAAAATAAAAGCGATCGTAAGCATAAGAAGAAATGATTACAAAAAAATAAGATCACCACATGATCGATTAAATCATTGAATAACATATGATTTGTTAAGTGATTGGAATGATATAGCATGATGCTATAAAGAGAAGGTACTATGAAATGGTACTATGTAAACTCAGAAAAGAGTGAAAAATATTAAGATACGGATTAAAGAAAATTAAATTATTAAAAAAGAAAGTTAAGATTATGTGGGTTTTCAATTGAGGACTCATGTCAGTAGCTGAGTTGTATGATTCCTTGTATGGGCGGGGAATTTGTACTTGGTTTTAGAATCACTTAGCTTCCTGGTCGATATAGTGGTTAGGTTGACCAATTCTTTGTATGGGCGGGGAATTGTCCGCTTAGCTTCCTATATTGATTAGTGGTCGAGTTTGGTTTGACAACCACTTAGCTTCTTACATTGATAATCATTGGAACCTAATGTCGCGCTATTTGATATATGCATGTTGAGAAGGTGATTCTTTTCTTATGTGTATAACGAATAGGTAAAGAATATAAGGTTAATTGCGAGTTCTTAAAACTCATACTTATGGTAAGTTCATGACTCATAATCATATGATATGTTTTGAACCCTTAGCGAATGGGCGCCTATGGTCCGACTAGGATAAGTTCTTAAACCCATATGATTGTGGCAAGTTCTGAACCCATAATGTGTGGTAAGTTTGATGAACTAGGGTATATAAAGTTGTGAATGGAGCATTGAGGATTATAAGAATAGATAGATTTATTAAGCAATGGATCGATGAAAAAGTGAAGTTGATGATGGAAGCATAGGTATTCCAAATCTTCTAGCTATGCTAGACTTGAAGTTTTTGACATCAAGCTAAATACGCACTATGTGCTTTTGAAAAATAAATTTTTATTCTCAATTCCGGGTGACCATTGTGTATGCATGGACTTCGGGCTACCGACACCTCGTTGCCTATTGAGATGATAAAACATATTTGCAAAGGTTTTTGAACAATTTAAAGAAGAGTCTATGCTTATTGATTTGGCTAGAAGAAAATGATTTGAGATGTCAAAATGTATTTTTATATCATTAATGCATCATGCAACCTGGTGCAAAGATGATAAAAATGATGGAGTTATCAATGCAGAATTACTTAGTGTTGGATGTGATCTAAAGATCATCACCCCACTATAGTATGATGTAGTATGACAAAGTCATAAAATGACGGAATCCTCAACGAATTTGTATATACTGAGTCTGCGGTATCATAACGTCAAAATGATTTTAAGAATTTTAAAGATAATTTATGCCAACTGAATTTGGCCAGAAATATTTTGATTGAAATTCGAATTATTGATATGTGTCTAAGCTATTTGATTCAGCTAGACAAATGTTTATGAAATTGAAAGTATTCTTTGAAAGCTTATGCCAAACCAAATTTTTTTGGTGCGAAATCTTATGATAAGTCTGAGGTGAACAACCCTGAAAATGGAGATATACTAATTGGATAAAATATTCCAATCTAAGGACGCATATAGTCGTTCAGATTACTAAGGTACAATAGACTGATCATCTAAAGTACCAGCATCGGTAGTTTACCTTCTTCGTGATTGTAAACATACCTATTAAAGAAATGTTTAAGAGGTAGAATACCTTTCTTTCTTAATTGAAAGAGGTAGCAGGTAGAAATACCCCTAAACCTTAGAGTTCAAAATTTTTATGATCCCTCAGACAGATATGAAAAGTTTTTTTTAAACCCTTCAGAGTAATGTTGTGGTAGAACGTGATGATTGATATGAAATAATGTAAACTCGTTGTGTGCGAGTAGAATCGAGATGATTGAATAAAGGTTATTACGACAACCTAGTTTTGAAGAATGTTTAGAAGATGTAAACTCTAGTGAGTAGTTATGGTGAAATATGATGATAGAAGAAAATCCTCAAAGGAGGAAATTGTAAAGGTTAAGTTGAAAACCTAGTTATGAATAAGAGAATAAGCGAGAGATTAGTATGCTTTAATTTAGAGGACGAAATTCTTAGAAGAAGGGGTGAATGTGATAACAGAAAATTTCTAAAATCTTAAATGATTAGAATAAAGGTTAAAGAATAAAACCTAGATGAGAATTTGAGGATTTATTTAAAATTTTCAAGTAAAACCTATATGGTTTGCTATTCGAATGAGAATAGAGAAAATATGGGATTACAAAATTCCTAAACCCTAGAAATGAATTAATATGTACTTGGAGGAATATCAAGAATAAGGTATTACGATACACAGCAAATTCGATGTGAACTGAATAGTCTAAGAAATGTTATATAAGTACATATGGAAATTTTATTATTGGAAATAAGATTTCACATGAAGAGATCTTATGAGGTTAAGCGAAGATGAGTATATGTATAAAATATATATATACTTAGTAAAGTGCTATATATATTTTAGCAAGAGGAATGATGAATTAAGTTAATGATATGAGGATCAAGATAAAACTATGTTAGTAATTAACATAGCTTGAGTTGTTGGCCTTGGTGACAAATAAGAATTTGAATAAGTATAAAATTCGTTAGTTAAAGCGATTAGTAATGAGAATGAAGTAATTTAAAACTCAAAATTTGAGTTAGAGATAGAATTTTGAAGCATGGATTTGCTTTCGGTTGCGTCCGAGCGTCGAATTTAGTCGAATGGACAATAAGCACAAAATGTGTAAAGGTTGACTTTTTGGTCAAAAGTCAACGATTGACTTTATGGAGAAAAGTCAAAATTAGTGTGAGAAGTGAAATATGTTATGATTATGTGAATTATGTATATGAGTAAGTAAATATACATTATATAATGGGAATACATTTATTTTGTATATAAAAAGTGAAATAAGAATTAAGTTATGTAACCTAATATATATATTAGGTGTGATAATTAAATAACCTAAATGGTTATCGTTATTTAGTGGTCCTAATATTTTATTTTAGTGACCTAATTTAAGTGAATTGTGGAACATGTCCCAATTTATTAAATTATTTTGTTCGAATAGGTGAGTAAAGGAATATGAAGATTATGTGATAGTTTATATTTGTTTATTATATAAACAAATAAAAGAAACTAATGTGATCCTAATTATAAATTAGGAATGAAAGATTTAATAACTTAAGGGTTATGGGAAAAGAGAATTATGGTATTTAGAATATATACCAATTATGAGAGATTTATTTTATACATCTCAGTTAATTAATTTTATAGCCTAATTATAGCAAGTCTAATTAGGTTAAGATATTAAATGTACTTAATTAAGAATTTTTATTTCACTTGAGTGCATGTAAACCCTAATATAATGATAAGGGTAGAATGGAATAGAATTAAAAATAATGGACTATAATAAGGTCATAGCCCAATTAATTTGAATAGAGTCTTAATTTGAATAGAGTCCAAGAGAAGTGGATTTAATGGACTAAAGGGGTTATATAGTTTAAACAAGTCCAATTAAATTATTTAAGCACGTGACTTGTAGATATTATGGTTTAAGGGCGATTAAATTAATAATCTAGCCTAGCATATTATGTATGTGACTAGTTTTATAATGACCCAATTAAATTTTGGGAGGAAGCCCAAGTTAGTTTGTTAGTAAGTAAGCAAGTAAAAGGCTAGCTCAATGGAATTATTAAAAGGCCCAAGCTAAGCCACTTGTGGGAGAATAATATATTAAAATAATATTAAGTTAAGAGATATATTTTTATTATCTCAAGTTATTAATTTTGTAACTTAATTAAAACAAGATTAATTGGGTTATAAAATTTAGTGTAGTAGAGTGAGGATTTAAATTCTAATTATTTAGAATGGATACCTAATTAAATATTTAGGGTGGGTAAAAATAGAAAGAATTGGATTATGTTAATACTACATAGCCCAAAGAATTAAGTGAAAAGCCCAAACAATTATGGGACATATCTCAATTTTTAAAACCCAATTAGTGATGGGTATTTTGTGCATTTAATAAGCAATAAAAAGACATGTGGCAAATTAGAGGCCAAGTGGCATTTTGTTTCTAGAAAAAAAAAAAGGGATGCTAGCATGTGTCTAGAAGAAGGCCAAGTGGCCAATTTAAAAAAAAAAAAAGAGAGAGAAAGGAATGGATGAGAGTAAGAGAGAAAAAGAAAAGAAAAGAGAAGAAAAGAAAGAGAAAGGGAGAGAACGGAAGAAGAAGAAGAGAGGGGCAGCCCCCTTGTGGAAGATAAGGAGAAGGAAGATCTCCATGGATGGAAGAAATAGAGAAGGAAGAAGAAGAAGAAGAAGAAGAAGAAGAAGAAGAAAAAGCAAAAGGTATAATCTCTCTCTAATTTTTTTTAAGAAATTGATGAAAGGGGTTTTTGATTTGGGTGTTTAAAACCCTAAGATCTATGTGATATATATGGATTCATGTATGGATTTACTCATTTTTTTGATGTTGATTTGGGTGGAATCAAAAGAATAAAGAAAATTTATTTTCTAGTTTTGAATCCGAAATTTCCTAGTACTTTGGAATTTCACCGTTTTAAATCTATGACTTCTTTTTGTAAACCGTTAAAGAGGGGTGTTAGATATATGTGTGTAGTAGTTAACCCAAGTGGTAGCCCTGAAAAATGTTGAGTTTACATGGGGTAGTGACTGATTTGGTGAAAACAGTTCCGTTTTATAACCAAAATGGGCGATTCAAGGCAATCAATGTGGGAAATTCGTCAAGTTTTTTGTGTTTTAAAATTCTGGACTTTTGTGTTGTTACTCTGATTTAGCTTTCCATAGACTCCGGAGCGGACTAATTCCGATTCCGGATGAGGTAGTTATGGCGTTAGGAGATGTGTATCAAAACTGTTAATCAAATTCCGAACAGCCACCTTTGTGTAAATTTCTGGACTGATGTGTTATGATTTTGGAAAAGCTGTCGTGAGACAAATGTTGGAGCCACTGGAAGTTATCTTGGCGTGGGCTCAAGAATCGCTCAAAAATGTTTTAAAAACGCGAGAGTTATGGCCGTTTTAGTGAGGTTGGGTAAAATATTTGGAAAATCAAAAGTGTCCAAAAATAGGAAAAAATGCGATGTATGAAGTGAGACCCGTGAGCATGACTTATGCAAGTTTGTAATGAAGTTTTGGGTCGGGTTTAAGGTGTTGTGATGTTTATGACATTTTAAAATGTTTAAACAAGTTTATTACTTACGGTAAGGAAAACAATTGAAATAATTGTTTATTTATGTGATTAATGACTTAAGTTATTTTTATATGACTAATAATATTGTATTGAGATATTATTAGTAGTATTTGATTGAATATTATTAAAAGGTTGATAACCTTAGCGTAAAATATTATTGCATAATTAATAATATTCGACGGAGATTTAATAAGAGATTTATGATATTTTTCAATGTAATTGTTGAAATTGATATTCAATGAAGTATATTATGTGTTTGGGCATATGATAGAGAAATAATAAGTCATAATAATCTAATAAAGTCTTATGGTGCGAAATTTGACTATAAGTAATATTTTATCTTTGAAACTTTCTTTCGTACATAAATAAAGCAATAAAATATGGAATAAATATAAATTACATATTTAAGCGAAATATATATATATATATATATATTTATATAGTTACTATAAAAAATTATTTTGTGGTGGAACAAAGAATGTAAAACCTTTGAAATATTGTATTAATCATAAAAATGATATTTTGAGGTTTTCTTTGCTCAAAATGAAGTTTTTTGAGTTTGATTTACGTAATAACGAAGCAAAAATGCTAAAAAATAAAAAATAATAATAATAATAATAAAAAATAATAATAAAGCGAATGTGCTAGTGAGATAAAATGTTTATATATGAGACAATAGTCAGTGTTGACTCATGAACGGACAAACTGAAGTAAAAGTTATTTAAAGTGAAGAAATAATGTAGTAAATTGATTTTTACTATAAAAGCTATACATTAGCTGTTTAAACTCCGAATTTGCGAGTAGAGGTAAAAGATATTTCTAAAATGAAATTTAAATGGTTTAAGTTTCAAGATGTAAAGTATTTGCATCTTAAAATGTGTGAGACCTTTATTATTTATGAAACAAGTAAAATATTATTACATGATTAATAATATTAGAAGGTGATTACAATATTATTAAATGATTAATAATATTAGTAAAGGATTTAAATATTATTAAATGATTAATAATATTTATAAATGATAAATATTCTATAAAAAGAATATTAGACAAAAGTTTAAGATAATGGATAAGTGATAGTAATATTATTAAGGGATAATAATATTACTAATGAGTTAAAGAATTATTTAATGTTTAATTATGTGGCTAAATGTTAGCTAATTTATTATTTGAGTAATAGTGTTGTGGGATAAAATGTATTATGCTAATTGGAGGATCGATCTTATTAATGATAGGTCTTTTATAAGAGATTAAATTGATTGCTTAGCGGTAATCAATCAGATGCAAGCAAGTTCCTAAACTTGAACTTCTAATTATTGTGCAAGTTTCCTAACTCAACTTGAGTTGTTAATTCAAAGCATGTTAGTGGTTAATCATTGTTGATTTTACCACGTCAATAAATTATTGATTCGCATTGTTGCATGTTGTATATGTTCATCAGTATGAAAGGTCGATCACCTTCATTACCATATGTTTCAGTTAAACTTGTTCATGTTAATTGTTGACATCCATTATTATTGGTTCAGTCATTCAATCGTTGAAAAATTGATTCATGTTATTTCACAATTATTATATTGTTGAAAACTTGAAAGCTTAACCATTCTTTTCAATCATGATATATCTCCTTTGTATGTAAAACTTCTTTGGGCAAATTTGTTGCTCACCCTTGTTATATCATGATAAAATTTTCAGATTAAGATGAAGGCTTGAATAAGGACAGAGGCAAAGACAAAGTGCAAAGTTTCTTTATGTTGTAGTTAAATTTATTAAATTTTTTGATGAAAATAGTATTGTAAATCTTCTAAGATATTGAAGGCATGTATTAAGTTAAGGTTGTAGACTTTGGGGAATGATGTGTAAAAGTTTAATGTATAAACAATTTATGTTTATATCTTCCGCAATAGTGATAGAAATAGTATACCGGATCCGTGGCGATTTGGGACCCGGATTCGGGGATGCTACATTATGCATTATTCTCGTATTCTAATTCATGTAGAATTTATATACGATAATTCATCCTTCATACAACTTGTTTTCATTCCTTTGCACAATACCAAAGTATCATACAATTATTACTTTACTCATTCCTACTCCGCTTTACTTAACATTTATAACTTAAGCCCGCAAGCGAAATTTTACGTTTTCCATAACTAGATTATTATTACATAATCCGTCTTACCTTATTATTCTATCATTATGTATTTCTCAGAAATTCAAAAATAATTCTCTAGCAAATACCAATGAATAGTGTTTTTCAGAAAATATCTCAGAAAACTTTTATTTTCGTCTTAGAAATTCAAACACTTTAATTCCTTCACATAGTTCAAATACTACGACATTCCAACACCAATAGGTTATAGAATGACAACCATCTTGATATCACAAATAATATGATTTTATAATTATTTAATTTAATAAAATCATTTTACATTAAAATCCGAATTTCTCGGTCGTTACAAGCCTTCTATGAGACCCCAGATTTTATGAATAAATATTTAAATTTATCGAAATATTTTTTTTAATATTATGGAATGAATTTGTTATAATGTTATAGTTGTGGGTAGTATTTATAAATTCTGTAAAGTATGCAAGTTGTTATATTATATTCGATTGGTCGGGGAATATTCGTTTTAGCAGAGAATATTCGTACAATGGCATAATCATTGGTGGACCCCACAACAGAATTATTGTCGGATTGAGAAAACGAAAAAAAAATATTTTTTATGAAAATAACTAATGGAAGTTTTACAATTAATCTTCGTTGAACTACTTCGGTAGTAAAAGTACAAAGAATACGCTGGCGTGGTTGCATAGTAGCACATGGTATTGATTATTGATGCTTACGTGAGAAGTCACTCGCTTATACTCAATTATTGCTACGATAATTGCTGCATCATATCTCTCATATTATTGATTCGATTATTGTCACAATATCATCTGCATAATATCTTATTTTATTAAATCAATAATTGAGATGACAAAGTTATTCATATTATTAAATTGCGATATTTACAATGTCTAGAAGTTACATCAAGGAGAGGTTTGGTCACCTAATTGCGCTATGATAGGGAGAAATCCTTATTGAAAGCCCCTCTTTCTGAGGAACGACACGGTTGATAAATACCGTGAGTTATAATATTAATGATGAATGTTATTAAAATTTAAGTTGTGTTCGGAGTTGAATTTGGAGACGCGAATGTGATATTTGAGTCCAGAACGATGAAATTAGTAAAAATAGTCTATAAACATAAAATTTTCCGGGATTAACTTTTTGGTCAAAAAGTCAATAGTTAACTTTTTTGGGAAAAGTCAAACTTCAAAATTTCAAAATTTATATTGTTGAGAAAAATAGTTTCATTGTGTTGGAATTATTTGTGTTAGTGAAAATCGACATTTATTTCGATAATAATTGATGTTTGGAGGTTATATTGACCAATCGGGTATTTAACTGGATAAATGAGCAATTGATTGCTATTATTTCACATGATTAAAACTATTTGTTCACATGTGTGTACTATTGATTCACATTCTCGTTACTATTAGGGGAGTTGGTGCAAGATTGATAATACTTGCATGACTAAGTTAAAAATGGAGGTATAGATGGAGGTACTATACTGTAATTCGTATTTTCACATGTCTAGAACTATTGAGTCACATGATTTACTATTGAATCACATTATTTACTATTAGGGGTGGTGGTGAAAGTTTGATAATACTTGCATGACTAAATTAAAAATAAAGGAAAAGTTGGAGGTATTGTACTGTAATTTTTTGAGCCCAAAAACATGCAATTATTGAAACTATATTTTTCTATAAATAAAAGCTCATTCTTCCTTCATTTCTCACTAATTCACTAAAGCTATAGAGCAATTATTATAGAGAGAAATTGTAGAGAGAAAATCTATAGAAAAAGAGAAGCCTGCTACCTCACTATTCCAGTATCCAGTTTCTTTTGAGTTAAGGGGTATTATTTCTTTTGTATTCATGAAGAGAACTTCTATTATTCCATTCTTTATTATTATGTTGGAATAACCTGTATATGCGAAGTACCGCATACATGGTGAAATTCTTCTGTTATTTCATTCTTTACCATTCCGTTGGAACATCCTATCTGTGCTTTACCCATGACCTGGTTCCGTCTTTATTATTCTGTTGGAACATCTTGTCTGTGCGTTTTATGCTTGGACTGGTTTCGCGCCTTTATTATTACATTGGAATATCTTGTCAGACGTTTCTGCCGGGATCCGGTTCCGCTCTTTATTATTACATTGGAATATCCTCGTCCATGCACGCTTTTACGCCAGATCTGGTTCCTTCTTTATTATTCTATTGGAATATCTTATCTATGCGTTTTACGCTGGACCTGGTTCCGTCTTTATTATTCTGTTGGAATAACATGCCTGTACGGTCTACCGCATGCTTGGTGATTTCTTTTGTTATTCCATTCCTTTTTATACTCAGTTGGTTAAAGTTTTGACTTCTATACTCCATGAAATTAGTGGAATATCCTTGATATTTGCGCTTCATCCAGTATCTTTTCATAGAAATATTCTTCTGAGCATTCATGAATTTTACTCTACAAAAAAGTATCTTGTTGACAATTTGGACGTTATTAGTTCCTGGATAAATTAATTCGTGAACTTGTTTTTATTGAATTCTTATATCATTGTCATCATCCTCATGTTTATATTGTTGATAGTCATCTATGGCCTGTAGTGCATAGATGGACTTGGTATGATTATGACCAGGGATTATTCGGTATAATCATGAACGTAATGTTACAGATGATGTGGTAAAAGTCCTAATTGGCCCATAGTGCATTGATGGACAATTGTTGGCATGATCATGACCATTGATCAATACACGAATATCCTTAGCCCGTAGTGCATGGATAATTTGTGGTCGTGATACTAATGAATATCCTTGGCCGTAGTGCAGGGATGATGTGGATTATTTATTAAGCTGAGTCTCAGCGATAAAAGTGATGAAAAACCTTTTAAATCATAAAAGATAGTAGATTTTATTCTCTACTTGACTCTTTTAATGGATTTCTTGTCCCGCAGCAGTTAAACTTGATGTCTTTTGTATTTTATCAATTTAACATTGTTGTAGACTAATGATAATTTTTCTGCATTATCTTAGTCATAATATCTATTAGTGGGCTAGTTGACCTCTCCCTTTCTTTCACTGTTCTCTTCAGGAAATGAGAATATAGCTGGGACGAGTCGGGGAACGGAGTGATGGACCAGATGATAGTATTAGTATTCCTCACTATTCTATTAAATAGTGTGACAATAAATGTAATGAGGGCTTATTCTGAGAGTGGATATTGTCTTGAGAACAATATCTGTGTTAAAACTCACAGCTCTCTTATTGTATATTAAAGATTGTATTTGTATTCTGTACCATGTATTTGGCGACTCAGAATAGGTGATGTATACCTATTTTTGGGGCATCGCAGTTGGTATCAAAGCTTAGGGATATGATCCCTGGCTGAGATGTGAGACAAGAACTAGGAGGGGAGAGACGGGGAATTCCTTCGCTAGTATGACCTACCTAAGTTTGTTTGGTATTTAATTGGTCGGTCAGAGTATAGGGATAATATGTGATATGTTAATTAACCCTTGTTTTGTGGCAGTATTTGAAAATGGCATCTGAAAATGTTGAGATCAGCAATGAAGCACATGAGATCATTGAGTCACCAACGATTAATACCCAGGATAATATGCAACAAGAAGACAATAATCCTCAGGTAAATAACAACACCGATCAGATGATGAATGATGGGATGTTTAGAGGTTTTATGCAATTCATTCAACAACAGGTAAGAGAGACGCATGTTCGAAATATAGGTGGAAACAATGGCAACCCACGGTTGGTCACTGCTAAGCGGTTCAAGGAACTTGGACCACCAGAGTTTTTTGGAGAGCCAAAATCACTTAAGGCAGAGACGTGGATAAAGAAGATCTGCAAGATATTTGATGTCTTGGGATGCTCTGAGGAGCAAAAGGTTCCCTTTGCCACCTTCATGTTGCGTGCAGAGGTAGATTACTGGTGGGAATCTGTAAAACGTACTCAACCTGCCGCACTGAAGATAACTTGGGAGAAGTTCCAAGAATTGTTCAACGACAAGTACTTTCCCGAAAGTATTGGTCATATGAAAGAGGTAGAGTTCATCAAGCTGGAGTAAAACAACATGACCATGTCGCAGTACGAAGCAAAGTTTGCCGAGTTATCCCGGTTTGTGACCCATTTGGTTGATAATGAGAAGAGAATGACAGGAATGTTTCTAAGAGGTTTGAAACCCGAGATACGTCAATATCTTATCTCTCATAAACTGTGTTTGTATTCAGATGTTGTTAATATGGCTCAGTTATTGGAGCGCGATAATGAGTCAACCTAACCAAAAGAGAGCAGCCAACAAAATGATAATACCAGTGATAACAGTCATCGAAGCAGTGACAATAAGCGTGGAGGGAATTAGTATGCCAGAAATGGTGACCCCTTCGGTGGTAATCATGGCCAAAACAATAAGAATGGACATTTTAGGAAGAGAAGATTCAATAATGATGGAAAGACGTCAGCACCAGCACCCGTTATTAAGGAAGGAGAACGACCACCTATCATATGCTTCAAATACGGAGGGGAGGGACACATCAGTCCAAACTACGCGATGTCGTCCAAAGCATGTTATAATTGTGGAAGAGAAGGTCACCTATCCTGATTTTATCATTCACCGAAGACAAGTTCAGCCAGGATGGAGGCACCAAAGACCATCCCAGAAAAGTCAAAGCCAGTAGTGCAAGGGAGAGCATTTTTCGTGACACCTCAAAAAGCGAGTAACCCGAACGAAGTTAGCTCAGGTTAGTTAATTATAAATTCTTGTGAAGCCTATACCTTATTAGATACCGGTTCTACCCATTCTTTTATCTCTCTTGCTTGCGCTCAACGTTTAAATTTAACTCAAGAGAAGTTGGACTTTGACTTATTGGTTGAAACTTCATTAGCAGAAACCTTTGTTACCTCCACTGTTTATTAATCTTGTTTGATTCAAATTGACACTGTCACGTTACCTGTCGATCTTATCTCTTTGAAAATACTTGCCTTTGATGTGATTTTAGAAATCAATTGGTTAACTACTCATCATGCTTTTCGTAAGGTTGTTAGCTTTCATATTCCTAACCAACCTGTTATATGAATTCAAGAACCTAAACCACTAAAGTCAATTATTGTCATATCAAGCAATAAGTAATGAGCCCCGATCCTTTTCGTTGTTGACTTCCTTGTGTGGAATGCACCGAAGTCAGACTTTCTATAAGTGATGTCGTGAATGACGATGGTGAGTTGATAGATATCAATGTGACGTACTATCCAAGTTATGGATGAGAGTCACAGTTTTGAATGATATTTCTATTGTTAAGAAATTTTCTAACGTATTCTTGAAGACTTCTTAGCCTAACCCTAGAGCATGAAATCGAATTTTGTATTGACCCCAGTACAAAGCCCATTTCTAAAACCCTTAAATATTTTTTAAGCCAAAATGAACGTATAATGCACCAAAGACGTTTGCTCGAGCTGTTAAAGATTACGACCATACCATTCAATATCATCGTGGAAGAGCGAACGTGGTAGCTGATGCGTTGAGTAGAAGATCGTATGCAGTTTACGAGTGTGACGTTGTTAACACAAAAACCCATTTCGTATAACTTATAAATGATAAAGATAGAGTTAAAGAATCTAGGGACCCACATGGTGATATCAAATATACGAGTAGAATCGACTCTAATCGATAAAGTTAAAGGCCGCTCAAGCTACACACCCGGAGCTGATGAATATGAAGAAGAAGGTTCAAGAGGGCGTTATTCTAGAAGCAAGAATCAATGAAGAGAGGAAATCTCAACCCTCGATTTAATTGGCCCATTTGAAATCCTCGATCGAGTAGGATCTGTGGCCTATAGACTCGTTTTACCGCCAAGTATGTCGCGTGTTCATAACGTTTTTCACGTATCGTTGTTAGTAAAAACTTAGTCTAGGGGGACTTTGGAGAAAAATTTTGGAATAATTAATAAAGCTGAAAAATTATGAAATCATGGGGGTTTTATAGAGCATGTTACAAGCTTTCCATAGCCTCGAAAATGGACTAATTCCGATAACGGACGAAGAAGTGTTGAAGATTTGAAGTGTGTGTGCTAAAAGTTGCAAAATCTGGAAAATTAGAGTTAAGTGCCAAGGGTCGAGCGCCTAGGCGCTAGGTTTGGCGCTTAGATTCTGCTCTTGGGCGCCTAGACGCTTGCCCAAGGCCAAATCTGGGCGCCTAGGCGTTGGTCAAGTGTTAAACCAAAATCTGTCAGGACGTCCTTTAGTAAATTAGGCATAACTTTTTCATATGAACTCTAATTGAGGTGATTCAGGATGCTTCAGAAAGATAACGAGTAGACCTATAACTTTCATTCTTTATGTTTTGAGATTTGAGGTCATTGTCAAGTCCTAAAAGGGCTATTTTAGGGACTGATGTGCATTTAGAGGCAATCGGAGGACATCGAGCATGCACATATGCAACGTGTGATGTTTTCGACGATAAAGGTATTCAAGGTTATACCTCAAGAGTTGGAAGATGAAATGAAGTCAAGGTATCCTCACCTCTTCGTCATACCAGGTACGTACGTAAATTTTGAGGGCAAAATTTCATAAGGAGGGGAGATTGTGAGACCCCAGATTTTATGAATAAAGATTTAAATTTCTCAAAATATTTTTTTTAATATTATGGAATGAATTTGTTATAATGTTATAGTTGTGGATAGTATTTATATATTATGCAAAGTATGCAAGTTGTTATATTTTATTCGATTGGTCGGAGAATATTCATTTTAGCAGGGAATATTCGTACAATGGCGCAATCATTGGTGGACCCCACAACATAATTATTGTCGGATTGAGAAAATGACAAAAATATTTTTTATAAAAATAATGGCGGAAGTTTTACCGTTAATACTGTTGAACTACTCGGTAGTAAAAGTACAATAATACGCGTGGTTGCATAGTAGCACAAGGTATTGATTATTGATGCTTACATGAGAAGTCACTCAGTTATACTCAATTATTGCTACAGTAATTGCTGCATCATATCTCTCATATTATTGATTCGATTATTGTCATAGTATCATCTACATAATATGTTATTTTATTAAATCAATAATTGAGAAGATAAAGTTATTCATATTATTAAATTGCAATATTTACAATGTCTAGAAGTTCTGTCAAGGAGAGGTTTGATCACCTAATTGCGCGCCAATAGGGAGAAATCCTTATTGGAAAGCCCCCTCTTTCCTGGGAACGACCTGATTGATAAATATTGGGAGTTATAATATTAATGATGAATGTTATTAAAATTGAAGTTGTGTTCGGAGTTGAATTTGGAGAGGCGAACGTGATATTTGAGTCCGGAACGATGAAATTAGTAAAAAAATAGTCTATAAACACAAAATTTTCCGGGATTAACTTTTTGGTCAAAAAGTCAATAGTTGACTTTTTTCGGGAAAAGTCAAACTTCAAAATTTCAAAATTTACATTGTTGATAAAAATAGTTTCATTGTGTTGGAATTATTTATGTTAGTGAAAATCGGCATTTATTTCGATAATAATTGATGTCTGGAGGTTATATTGACCAATCGGGTATTTAACCGGATAAATGAGCAATTGATTACTATTATTTCACATGAGTGTAACTATTTGTTCACATGTGTGTAGTATTGATTCACATTCTTGTTACTATTAGGGGAGTTGGTGCAAGATTGATAATACTTGCATGACTAAGTTAAAAATGGAGGTATAGATGGAGGTACTATACTGTAATTTGTATTTTCACATGTCTAGAACTATTGAGTTACATGATTTACTATTGAATCACATTATTTACTATGAGGGGAGGTGGTGCAAGTTTGATAATACTTGCATGACTAAATTAAAAATAAAGGAAAAGTTGGAGGTATTGCATTGTAATTTTTTGAGCCCCAAAACGTGCAATTATTGAAACTATATTTTTCTATAAATAAAAGCTCATTCTTCCTTCATTTCTCACTAATTCACTAAAGCTATAGAGCAATTATTATAGAGAGAAAATGTAGCAAAAAAATCTATAGAAGAAGAGAAGTCTGCTACCTCACTATTCCAGTATCCAGTTTCTTCTGAGGTAAGGGGTATTATTTCTTTTGTATTCATGAAGAGAACTTATATTATTCCATTCTTTATTATTATATTGGAATAACCTGTCTATACGAAGTACCGCATACATGGTGAAATTCTTTTGTTATTTCATTCTTTACCATTTCGTTGGAACATCCTGTCTGTGCTTTACGCATGACCTGGTTCCGTCTTTATTATTCTGTTGGAACATCCTGTCTGTGCATTTTACATCGGGCCTAGTTCCATCTTTATTATTCTGTTGGAATATCCTCTGTGCGTTTTACGCCGGACCTGGTTCCGTCTTTATTATCTATTGGAATAACCTGCCCGTGTGGTCTACCGCATGCTCGGTGATTTCTTTTATTATTCCCTTCCTTATTATACTCAGTTGGTTAAAGTTTTGACTTCTATACTCCATGAAATTAGTGGAATATCCTTGATATTTGCGCTTCATCCAGTATCTTTTCATGAAAATATTCTTCTGAGCATTCTTGAATTTTACTCTACAAAGAAGTATCATGTTGACAATTTGGACGTTATTAGTTCTTGGATAAATTAATTCGTGAACTTGTTTTATTGAATTCTTATATCATTGTCATCATCCTCATGTTTATATTTTCTAAAGTCATCTGTGCCTTGTAGTGCATAGATGGACTTGGTATGATTATGACCAGGGATTATTCGGTATAATCATGATCGTAATGTTATAAATGATGTGATAAAAGTCCTCATTGGCCCGTAGTGCATTGATGGACAGTTGTTGGCATGATCATGACCATTGATGAATACACGAATGTCCTTGGCCCGTAGTGCATGGATAATTTGTGGTCATGATACTAAAGAATATCCTTGGCCATAGTGCAGGGGTGATTCGATTATGTGGATTATTTATTAAGCTGAGTCTCAGCGATAAAAGTGATGAAAAACGTTTTAAATCATAAAAGATAGTAGATTTTATTCTCTACTTGACTCTTTTAATGGATTGCTTGTCCCGTTGCAGTTAAAATTGATGTCTTTTTTATTTTATCAGTTTAACATTGTTGTAGACTAATGATAATTTATTCTGCATTATCTTAGTCATAATATCTTTTACTGGACTAGTTAAGCTCACCCTTTCTTTCACTGTTCTCTTCAAGAAATGAGAATATAGCTGGGATGAGTCGGGGAACGTTGTGATGGACCAGATGATAGTATTAGTAGTCCTCACTATTTTGTTAAATATTGTGACAATAAATGTAATGAGGACTTATTCTGAGAGTGGATATTGTTTTGAAGACAGTATTTGTGTTAAAACTCACAGCTCTCTTGTTGTATATTAAAGATTGTATTTGTATTTTGTACCATGTATTCGGCGACTCAGAATAGGTGATGTATACCTATTTTGGGGGCGTCACACCTTCTATGTTAACAGCTCCATCAAAATACATTTTCCACGTATGACATGCATCGTGCTGATGGTGTTGCTGAATTGTCATGACCCCTTCATCGGGAAAATATGTTTCCAAGGGTTTGTAATCCCCTGCGGGTGCAGCGGCCAATTGATCAACAATTCATTGACCATTAATAGACTTTTACGTCACGTAGACGATGTCAAATTGTTACCGAATCAACTGCCATCTAGACAACCGACAATTCAGTATGGGATTACTGAACACATACTTGAGAGGATCCACACAGGATATGAGATGGGTTGTGTGAACATGGAGGTAATGATGTAATCTCTTGGAAGCCCATGCTAAAGTATTACTTGTGTTCACTACTGCTGAATCTTTTACTGAGGTAGTAGAATAGTTCATTCTTGGCCTCTATCGTCTTTCTCTCCTAGTATGCAGCCCATAGCATTGTCAATAATGGACAGGTACATGAACATGGGAACATCATCCCTGGGAAGTACCAAGACAGGAGCGTTAACCAACTGCTCTTTGATTGTAAGGAAGACTTTCTGACACTCATCATTCCATTTTATGGAGGAGTTCTTCCTTAATAACTTGAAGATGGGTTCACAGATTGCTGTGAGTTGAGAAATAAACCTGCTAATGAAGTTGATTCTTCCCAAAAATCCCCGTATATCCTTCTCTATCTGAGGAGTGGGCATTTCAGTTATGGCCTAGATTTTCATGGAATCCAGCTCAATCCCTTTGTGGCTGACTAGAAATCCTAGCAACTTGCCTGATTTAACTCCAAAGGCGCACTTGACTGGATTAAACTTCAAGTTGTACTTATGCAACATGTTGAAAAGATTTTTGAGATGGTCGAAGTGGTCTTCCTCCCTTCGGGATTTGACAATGATGTCATCCATGTAGATCTCTATCTCTTTGTGTATAAGTCGTGGAAAAGAGCCATCATAGCTCGTTGATAGGTTACTCCAGCATTAATGAGGCCAAATGACAACCGTCTATAACAAAAGGTTCCCCAAGGCATGATGAAAGCAGTTTTCTAACGATCCTCCTTAGCAACCATAATCTGATGATACCCCACGAAGCAATCCGAAAATGAATACATGTCGTATCGAGCAGTATTGTCAATGAGAATGTGGATAAAGAGCACGGGAAAGCTATCTTTAAGGCAAGCTTTGTTCAAATCCACGTAATCCATGAAAACTTGCACCTTTCCTCCGGGTTTAGGCATGGGAACTATGTTGGATATCCATTCAGGATATGTAGACACCATGATAATGTCAGCATGAAATTGTTTCACAATTTATTCTTTTACCTTTAAACTCAACTCATGTTTCAATCGCCTGAGCTTCTACTTGACTGGCTTAAATCCCTCTTTAATGGGAAGGAGATGAAGGACAATGTCAGTTGATAAACCCATCATATCTTCATGAGACCATGCAAACATATCCTGGAATTGGGGTTAGTAGCGCAACCATGTCATTCCGTTAGTTTGGGGTAAGGTTTGAACCAATCTGGATTAGCTTAGGGTTTTCTAAGGTTTCGAGATTGGAAGAAGTGGTTTGATCAAGGTTGGGTTTAGGTTTGTCCTCGACCTATTCTTTGATCTTCTGAGGTATCTCAATGTCCTCTTATTCTTCCATCAAGTTTGAGTCCAACTTTTCATCAAAGTTACAGTCCTTGTGGAGAAAAGGTACCTCATCAGCAAGTACATGCACATCTAAATTCAGAGTCCTGGAATAAAATATGCTTTCACTTAATATATGAAACTGTTTAATCATACAAAGTGTTAGCATGTACTAAAAAAATAACTGCTAATATTGTACAAAAAAGTAAGCAATTAAAGTTATCTACATGGCAGATGGAATTTCTGCCCATTTTACCTTCGTCGACCAATGCATGGAGTGTTGCTCCAATTGTCGAGGGTAAATTCCTGATGGACTGCAGTGATAGAGGGGTTGTCATCGTCCTCCTTCTCCCAAATGATAACCATAACATCTAGACAAACATCGTCTGGGGTGTATCTATTTGTATGCTCATCATGGACAATGATGTGTATGCCTGACATCATCAGGGCGATGTTATGTTTACGTTTCCATTCCCTCTCTTCCACTTCGGGATCAGGAATCAGGACCTCTTTTGCTTTAACCGGCACTGGTTTGGGAAATATCATAGCCATAATATGGGCTGGCACCTTTACCGGAGACTGTATAGGCTCAAGAGTTGCATATAAGACCCCAACTTTTTTTAATAAAGATGATTTTTCTATAAATATCATTTTTGAATATTATGGAATGAATTTGATATAATGTTATAGTTGTGGGTAATATTTATAAATTTTACAAAGTACGCAAGTTGTTATATAATATTCGATTGGTCGGGGAATATTCGTTTTAACAGGGAATATTCGCACAACGACACAATCATTGGTGGACCCCACAACAGAATTATTGTCGAATTGAGAAAATGACAAAAAATATTTTATGAAAATAACGGCGGAAGTTTTACCGTTAATCTGTGAAACACCAGTGTTAAAAAGTACGATGTCGCATGCATGGTTGCATAAGAAAGACACGGT
The DNA here is from genome assembly GCA_020205605.1 of Panax ginseng. Lineage (NCBI taxonomy): Eukaryota > Viridiplantae > Streptophyta > Magnoliopsida > Apiales > Araliaceae > Panax > Panax ginseng. The sequence goes on from CM035129.1 coordinate 72,095,975, forward strand.
ATTGATTATTGATGCTTACGTGAAAAGTCACTCAGTTGTATTCAATTATTGTCGATATTTTATATATTGAGATGACATAGTTATTAAAATTATTATTTGCAATATTAACGATGTCGAGAAGTTCTGCGAAGGAGAGGTTTGGTCACCTAATTGCGCGCCAATAGGGAGAAATCCATATTGGAAAGCCCCTCTTTCTGAGGAACGACACAGTCGATTAATAGTGTGAATTATAATAATGATGATGAGTTTTGTTTTATTAGTATTATTAAAGTAATAAAACAGAAAAGCTTTTTATGTAAAACAGAATACTTTTATAAAGTTATTCATTTTATTAGACTATAAATAGAATATATAATATTCTATTATGCATAGTGTTTTTGTATAGTAAAATATATTTCTATAAAAGCAGAATACTTTTATAAAGTTATTTATTTTATTAGACAATAATTAGAATATATTATATTTTATTATGCATAGTGTTACATAGTGCTGCGATAGTATTTTGCATAGCAAAATCTTTTTATATAAAATAGAATACTTTTATAAAGTTATTTGTTTTATTAGATTTTAAATAAAATATATAAATATATATATATATATATATATATTTATATTTATATATATATTTAGAATATATTATATTTTATTGCATAGTGCTGCATAGTATCCTTTCTATTTTCCTATAAATAGGATGCTTAGTTAGAATTGAAAAACACACCAAAAGTTCAGAGAATTCATCTATAATCTTGAGCGTATTTCTTTAGAGTTTTAAGAAGCTTTGAGCGTAGTGCAAGTTTTCTTCAAGAATATCCTAGCCCTACCAGTCGGAATACTCTTCTTTTATGGTAAGGGATATTATTTGTTGTACTCGTAAGGGGTATTATTTCCTTCTTATTCATGAAGAAAACTTCTATTATTCCATTCTTTATTATTCTGTTGGAATAACCTGTATACGCGGGCTACCCTATACTTGGTGAAATTCTTCTGTTATTCCATTCTTTATCATTATGTTGAAATAACTTGTCTATGCGAAGTACCGCATACATGGTGAAATTCTTTTGTTATTCCATTCTTTATTATTCTGTTGGAATAACCTGTATACGCGGGCTACCTTATACTTGGTGAAATTCTTATGTTATTCCTTTCTTTATCATTATGTTGGAATAACCTGTCTATGCGAAGTACCGCATACATGGTGAAATTCTTCTGTTATTCCATTTTTTATTATTCTGTTGGAAAATCTTGTCTGCGCGTTATGCATGACCTGGTTCCGTTATTTATTATTCTGTTGGAATAACCTGTCTGTGCGGTCTATCGCATGCTTGGTGATTTCTTTTGTTATTCCATTCTTTATTATACTTAGTTCGTTAAAGTTTTGACTTCTATACTCCATAAAATTAGTGGAATATCATTGATATTTGTGCTTAATCCATTATCTTTTCATGGAAATATTCTTCTGAGCATTCTTGAGTTACTCTACAAAGAAGTATCATGTTGACAATTGGACGTTATTGGTTCCTGGATAAATTAATTCTTGAACTTGTTTTATTGAATTCTTATATCATTGTCATCATCCTCATGTTTATATTATGTTGAAAGTTATCTGTGGCCTGTAGTGCATAGATGAACTTGGTATGACTACTACCAGGGATTATTCGGTATAATCATGACCGTAATGTTACAAATGATGTGGAAAAAGTCCTCATTGGCCTGTAGTGCATTGATGGACAGTTGTTGGCATGATCATGACCATTGATGAATACACGAATATCCTTAGCCGTAGTGCAGGGAAGATGTGGATTATTTATTAAGCTGAGTCTCGACGATAAAAGTGATGAAAAACCTTTTAAATCATAAAAGATAGTAGACTTTATTCTCTACTTGACTCTTTTAATGGATTGCTTGTTCATTGTAGTTAAACTTGATGTTTGTTATATTTTATCGGTTTAACATTTGTTGAAGGCTAACGATAATTTATTACGCATTATCTTAGTCATAATATTTCTTCTTCGGGCTAGTTGAGCTCACCCTTTCTTTCACCGTTTCTCTTGAAATGAGAACGTGGCCAGGGACTAATCGAGCAAAATCGGGTGACGGTCCGATGATAGTATTAGTAGTCCTCACTATTCTGTTAAATAGTGTGAAAATAAATGTAATGAGGACTCTTTTGAGTGTGGATATTGTCTAGATGACAATATTCTTATTAAAACTCTCAATTTGCGTTTTGTCGTATTTTACACGACAGCTGTATTATTAAGTTGTATTTGAATTTTGTACCATGTATTTGGCGACTCAAGATGGGTGATGTATACATATTTTGGGGGCATCATATTGTAGGTGGAGATAATCACCGTGTGGCGGGAGCTTGAGGAATCTACTTGTTCTTATGAGGATTCCTATGACTAGAACTGGCATAATAGACTAGTCTGACTATCCCAGTATGATTGGACATTTGAATTGGGTGCTTAATACCCTGGTGATTTTTACCCAGGCCTTGTCCAGGCTGATGACCCAATGACATCATTTCTTGTGTAGCGACCATCACTTCAACAGAAATCTTGGGTACGGGAAGTGGCGCTCCAATAGGATGGTATTGCGTGTTGCTCACTTCCAAAGTATGAAAACTGACCGCCTCAACTTCTGAATTGAAGCTGATTAGTGGTATGTCTCCTTGTTCAGGACATTCCAGCTCAGCGTTGACAGTGACTAGGCTATTGTTGACAATGTATTTAAGATGTTGATGAAGTGTAGAAGGGACAGCTCTAGCCATGTGGATCCATGGTCTCTCCACTAGCAGGTTGTATCCTGAATCTATCTTGAGGACGTGAAAAGATATGCAAAATGTATGGGAACCAATTTTAATTGGCAGCTCAATCTCTCCAACAGAAATTCGTCGGGATCCATCAAAAGCTTTGATAACCGTATGGCTACTTTGGATCCATTTGAGATTGATGTTCATTTTCACCAAATTGGCATAAGGACAGATATTCATAGACGAACCTCCATCTATTAAAACTCCAGCTAACATATACCCGGAGGACAAAACTGCAATGTGCAATGGCTTGCAATGACCGGTCCCTTTGGGCGGTATATCATCATCAGTGAAAGATATCCCATTGTTGTTGAAAAATGTGATCAACCAGGTGTTGAAATTTTTCCACATCCACTGATTTCGGTAAGTAGGCTTCTTACAAAACCTTCAGTAAGATCTTCTTGTGATCCTCGGAAAAGAAAACCAAGTCTAGTATTGAGATTTGATGTGGAGCTTCTCTTAAGCTTAGAACCACCTTGGCTTCATTATGGCCCATAGTTTGGAGGAATTTCTCAATCTTCTCCATGGGAATCTTCCCCTTTGCTTTTATGGTAGGCTTCATCACCCTCTGAGGAAGATACAGTGGATTTTCCTTCAACACTGTAGCAGTAGTATGAGACGTGTATCCTTCAGCTTCTCCATAATTCCATGGGACTTTTTGTAGGCTGACAACAGGATACTGTGGTCTGAAGGGTAAAGAAATTGGCTTTGGTGCAGCCACTTTCAAAGCATTGTCAGATCCTTTGAGTTGAATTACTTGTATTGTGAATGCTTTAACAGTCTCCTCAAATTTCGTGGATATAATCGCTACTAATCCTTCCATTTGGTAGGATGTATTCCCACTCTCGTAAAGATACGGTGTCATAGTCCGCCAACCGCAAGACATCTGCTTTGTCCAATTAGATTTTGAATAAGGTGGCGGAGTGCTGACATTCTTACTCGTTGTTGTTTGCGAGAATGTGAATGATATTGACATACTCCATCAGAGTTGAACCGTCTTGAATGGGGATTAATTGGAGGTAGAAGGGAGGTGATTCTTCCTTCGTTGATTAGCATCTAAAATATCTCCTCCATAGGTTGGTCCAGGTATGTAAATTCCCTTCTATTGGAAAAATACCTACGGGCTTTAGCATTTGCTCTGTTCGCAACCTTGTCCTCCAGTGCTTCACTTTTTGAAGGTTATGATAGAGTATTCATAACAAAAGGAAGGAGACATGCATGCTCCTGGCTGACTAACTGGCATGTAACTTGATGCTGATGGATCACCAGTTCAGCTAATTGTTCAACTAGCTTACAAAGTGCTTTCATCTTTCATTCCATAGCAAATTGGAACTTTGCATAATCCCATCTGTCAACACCGTCTTTGATTGTCTGGGATAATTCATCATTAAAATTAGAACTCTATCCACTGCTCAAACTAATCATATTGACCTCTTCTTCTTTGTGTTGAGGAAGAGGATTGTCTTGCACATGAAGTTGATCTGGTTTGGTAACCACGATCTCACCGTTGTCTATTAAATCATGGATCTTGTGTTTTAAGGCCCAGTAATCTTGAATATCGTGTCCAAGTGCCCCAGAATGATAAGCAAACTTTCGAGTAGCATTAAAACCCCTCCCATTAGGGTTGGCTAGTGGAAGAAGATGCGTGGTTTTCTTATGAATAGTCAGAAGAGCAAGAATATTCTTGAACGAGTCCCCAAAGGGTGTGATCGTTCGAGGGCGCTTTACTTCTCCAGGTTTAGGCAATGGAGGGTTTGAAGACTGTGCTTGAAAAGGGGAGTAGTTTCTCCTCTGTATAGGCATATTCTGATTGCCTTTCTGACCTTGTAGTATCAAGGAAACATCCTCCTCTTTCTTTTTATAGACCCTCCGGGGGTTGTTTCCATAAGTTCCGGACTGGATGTGTTTAGCAACTGCCTTAAGAGCGGCTAAGTCTTGAATCTTTCCAGACTTCAACCCCATCTCAGCCATCTCTCCGTGTTTGATCATTTTAGAAAATGGTTTGCCAATACCCGCTAAGACTCTCTCATAGAAAGGAGCTTCTTGTATGACTATAAAAGTCATGACCATTTCTAATTCCATCATAAAGGGAATAACTTGAGTAGCAAGGCGCCTCCACCTTTGAGCATACTCTCTGAAAGACTCATTGGAATGTTTCTTGACCTTGGTAATCTGATACCAGTCAGGAGCCATCTGTGACTAGAAGCTGTACTAAGTAAGGAAGGCATGAGCTAGTTCTTCCCAGCTATGGATTTTTAAGTTGTCTAATCTGGTATACCATGAACGGACTTCTCCAGTCAGACTCTTCTGGAACAGCTGCATTCTGAGCTTTTTTTCCTTTGCATAAGATCCAAGTTCTCCAATGAACACCTTCAAATGTGTGTAATGATCCCCTAATCCGTCATCCTATTCAAAGTCAGGGGTTTTAAATTTCTTTAGATAATGAAGACCAGGGAATATACAAAGGTAAGCATATGAAACACTCCCATGTGCTCCAATCCCCTTTAGAGAACGGATGGTTTCTTCCATATAAAAACCTTTTTCCTGATATCACTTGTGTCTGGATCTCCTTTGAGATGGGTGTTTTTAGGGTCTTTGTTGGTTGTATCCAACTGAGTTTCCGGATTTGTTTTATCAAAACCTTGAGTTCCTCCTTGTGCAGAGGATTCTGTATGTGTAGGCATTATAGACACTCGAAATTTTCTGCACTCTATTACTGACATTGCAGGAGGGTAGATTCGTCTTTTGGAGATAACCCTGAAAGACAACTTACAAACCATTCTGGATACTACCAGAAGTTCAGCTCCAAACCGGAACACAAACCAGGAGCATCGGATCCAAACCCAGAACACACACCGGGCATGTCATTTCCAATCTCTGAGATAACCCCGAGATATGCAGATCAAAAGACCGATAACGACACCGGAGAGAACAGCTCTGTCTCGGCAATAACACCGCGACATTTAGTTCCAGTCCTAGAGACAACACTGGGAGTAAAAACCCCATCCTTGGTGATAGCCCCACGAGATGCCATCGCAGTTCCGACGATAACTCTGGAAATGCTTGTTTCAAACACATGCGATCAGCTTCAACCACATACATCCTGTCAAAGCACACATACCACAGATAGGAACATACACAGATGACAGTGAGGCATACAAACAAGCAGTCCAATCTCAAAGATAACCCTGAGCAACGTTTTCTTTTCGCTTAAACCGGCTATAACCCCGTTGAGGAGTCACAACGTCATCTGAACACGTCAACAGGATGATATTGCGGCATATCAACAAGTGGTCCAATCTCAGATATAACCTTGAGCAACGTCTACTTTCAACTCAACCCGGCGATAACCCCGGCAAGGAGTCAAGCATCATCTTGTTCATCCGACAAATGTCACGTTGTCTCAAATGCTTCATACATACATACGTACAACAATATCCCAACAATCGAGGAATGACAATCCCGAGGGACTATTACGTGTGGCAATACTTTGGATAGAATTTGAAGCTTGAAGACCATGGGCATAGACCCCTCTTCCTAACTTCGTATAACCTCTAATCCATGTCATTACGTAACTCTCGACACAAGCAACCCGAAGAAGTACATATATGCTTCGTTTGGATGCTCGGATTGAAGTTCTGCAAGTTCGATTGACATTACAAAGGCACGATCGCACGATGACTACGAGATGATGGGACCCACAAAGATCGGGCCCACCACGACCACCACAGAGTTCAATCATGGTACATAGTCGACTTGACAATGACCATCCGCCTATAAATATAGAGGAGGGGGGGTCACCATTTGAAGAGAGAGAGAGAGGAAAAAAAAGGAGAGAAGCCTCCGCCCATTTAGCTCTCAGATACACATCTTTTGAGTGTTTCCTCTTGTTTAAACATCGCTTAGTCCATATATATATACTTTTTATCCGGCGGAGCCGAGTGTTCATCCAATTAAAGTCAAAGAAGTCTACTTTGGCACCCAATCGTAAGCCTTCTTACATTTAAGAAAGCCTCTTTCTCCTATTATCACACAATCGTTGTACACGCTGAGAGTCGTGAGTGTGTTTCTTTTTACTTACATTCCCATGGTTTCATTTTGTTTGTATATATACTAATATATATATATATATATATATTCATATATATGGACTAACATTATCGAAGTTATGCCTCGATTGAGCCTGACTTTGATGCGAGCGCTTTTCTGCTTTTTATATATATATATATATATATATATATATATATTAATCGTGGTCGACTCATCATGATGAGCCTGAGACTTTGGTCCTGAGCATTTAATTGCTTTTGTATATATATATATATATATATATATATATATTTATATATATATATATATAATTGTTGTTTATATATCGATGAGCCCGGATTTTATATCCGGCATATTTATTCGCTTTTATATATATACATATATATAATTACAGCTTACATATCCGATGAGCATGGATTCACATCCAAATGCTGTTCGTTTATATATTTATATATATATATATATATATATATATTATATATATATATTTATTTTACATTGTCACAGCCTTTATTTTTACTTCGCCTGGCTTTTTACAATTTTTATTTAAATTACGTCCTCGCTCGAGTTCACTTCGTGGCAATTGATCGCTTTTACAGCCTTTATTTACATCGCTTTTTCGTGGGCGCGCGCTTTTTATTTTTATTTACATTTTGTCCGCTTTGGAGTTCACTTCGCTTGATGGTTGATAATGTTCATATATATATATATATACTTTATGCTTTATAATGTATATATATATATATATATAATCGCCATCGCTTTCCATACAAATTGTAGTACCTTGTGAGCCTAGGAATCATGTGATCACAAAGTTCATGCTTAATCAATCTAGATTCGGTTCCCATGATGGACATTTTCCGTCAGTAAAAGCAACTTTTGTACATTATTTTACAAAGTGTTTGAGTTTCCTTGGTTAGTCATTATGCCTATGAGGAGTTCTGCGATCATCAGATATTATTTTCTCGAGGATGTCTCGCATCTCAAAAAATAAAAGCAAAACAAGTTTTACATTTAATAATAAAATGGAAGTATGAAAAGGTCTCAATTCCTATTAAGCATAAGGTTTGAAAAACCTCTTTATAAAATTTCATTACTAAATGGTTAAAACTGAATTTTCATATAAAATTCAAACTCAGTGTATATAGGTGCTAACGAGGCCTCGCACTTACTTTCATATAATTGCACATTGATCCACACACACACATATTCATATAACAATTTCTTTGAGAAGTGGCGGTCACCGTGGTAACACGGATGTCAGGGGGTGCCTAACACCTTCCCTCCGCATAATCAAGCCCCCGAACCCTTAATGAATCTCGGTTTCACAGACCCGTCTAGAAGTGTCAAAACACTGGGTCAATGTGCAAAACCTTTTTGGTTGCGTTGGTGCAACCAGTTAAATACACCAACTGACGACTCTTAAAGTCAATCGTCGACATTATACATGTCGGACCTTTTTCACTTATTTTTTCAAACAAATCTCACATTAACATGAGAACACCAAAAGACAAGTAACGAAAAGGGACAATTAAAAATCCCGACGTCGACAGTGGCAACTCACTCACTGGACTCCAAAGAAGAGGGCTTAAGCCGCTATTACAAGCTTTTCAAAATTTTTATATGCTTGTGTGTGATTGTTGCATTTACATTTCTGATAAATGTGTACGAATGCATCTTATTTACTGCATTGCTAAATATCTATCTGTGATATTAGTGCTTCGCACTTATTAGTGCTTCGCACATGTCATCATTTTGTATAAACGGTGAGACACGTTGTATGTGAATGTATGCTGTGTGGTCCCTCCGTTAGGAGGCTATCCTGTCGGTGTTTAATTACTGGACCTATGGGAAGAATAATTCCCCGGGGCTCAGGAAAGGCACCACCCAGATTCGCTCCAGTTGAAAAACCAAATTAACTTCCCGTTGAGTAGATTACGATGATCTGGGAACCTTCATTACCAAAAAGCCGCGAGAGAAACCCTAGGATAGGTCAACCTCTGATAAACCAAACGTGGAGGAAAGTCTCTTCATACCCTCCATTTTCAAATTACTTGTAAAAACATTTACTTGTAATAACATGTTATCAATTAACAAACCGGTTTTGCAGGACAAATTCCTAAAACGGACATGTTGTGATAACATTTATATTTCCCTAAGAGTAAACTACGTAAGTCTTTTATAGGGAAGCAATTGGGCCGGTTACCCATTCTAAATCCAAAAAGGCCTCAAGCCTACAGCCAATCATGTCTTCCTCTGAACAGTCTAATCCTGTTTCCCGAGAAGAATTTGATGAATTGAGTAAACAAATCACAGACTTGGCTGTTACACTAAAAGAGATACACTAGGCTACCCAGGGTACAAAGATACCCACACATACAGAGTCCTCTGCACAAGGGGGAGTTCAACATCTGGAAAAGACAATTCCAGAACATCAGTTGGATACAACCAACAAAGATCCCGAAACCACCCATCTCAAAGTAGATCCAGGCAACGGTGATATCAGGAAAAAGGTCCTTCAGATGGAGGAAACCATTCACGCTCTCAAGGGGATTGGAACTCATGGCAGTGTTTCATATACAGACCTTTGTATATTTCCTGGTGTTCATTATCCAGAGAAATTTAAGACCCCTGATTTCAAGAAATATGACGGATTAGGGGATCTTTACACACATTTAAAGGTGTTCATTGGAGAACTTGGATCTTATGCTGAGGATGAAAAGCTCGTAATGCAAATTGCTTTCGAAAAAGTCCTAACCGAGAAGCCCGCTCGTGGTATACCGATTGATTGACTCTAAGATCCATAGCTAGGAAGAACTAGCTCATGCCTTATTTACCCAATACAGTTTTTAGTCTCAGATGGCTCCTGACCGGTATCAAATTACCAAGGTCAAGAAACAGTCTAATGAGTCATTCAGAGAGTATGCTCAAAGGTGGAGGCGCCTTTCGCTCAAGTTATTCCTTCCATGACAGAGTCGAAGATGGTCATGACCTTCATAGATGTACAGAAGCCCTTTCTATAAAAAAGAGTTCTAGCCGGTATTGGCAAACCATTTTCTAAAATGATCAAACACGGCGAGATGGAAGAAATGGGATTGAAGTCTGGTAAAATTCAAGACCTAGCCGCTCCTAAAGCTATTGCTGAGCACATCCAGTCCGGATCTTATGGAAACAACCCCCGGAGGGTCCATAAAAAGAAAGAGGCGGATGTTTCCTTGATACTACAAGGACAGAAAGGCAATCCAAACATTCCTATGTAGAGGAGAAACTACTCCCCTTTTCCAGTACAATCTTCAAACCCTCCATTGCTCAAAAGTGGAGAAGTAAAGCGACCTCGAACGTTCACTCTCTTAGGTGATTCGCTCGAGAACATTCTTGCTCTTCTGACTACTCAGAAGAAAATTACACATTTTCTTCCGCCAGCCAACCCTAATGGTAGGGGTTTTAATGCTAATCGAAATGTGCTTATCATGTCAGCACCCTTTACATGATACTCAAGATTGTTGGGCCTTGAAGCACAAAATTCAAGATCCGATAGACAATGGTGATCGTGGTCACCAACTTGTATCAACCTCACGTGATAAGACAACCCTCTTCCACAACACAAAGAGGAAGAGGTTAACATGATCAGGGCTTGAGTATCGATCAATACCACCGTGAATCATCCCAACTCATCAAAGACTTGGACATGGTTTATGCAAAGTCTGCTCACCAAAAGACACCAACAAATCCAAGTTACGCACGCTAAATTAATCAAGCAAGAGCATGTCTATCTCCTTCCATTTGTTATGAATGCTCTGTCAACACCTTCAGAAAGCGAAGCTATGGAGGAAAAGGTTGCAAAGAGAGCAAGTGCTAAAGCCCATCGGGATTTCGCTAATCAAAGGGAATTCACCTATTTGGGCCAATCTATGGAGGAGATACTTCAAATGTTGATCAACGAAGGAAGAATCACATTCCTTCTCCCTCCGATTAATCCCTGCTCATGGCGGTTAAATCCTGATGAAATGTGTCAATATCATTCATATTCTCGCGGTCACAACACAGAAGAATGCTGGGTACTCCGCCATCTCATTCAGAATCTTATTGATAATGGGTGTCTGCAAGTAGCGAGATGATTACACCGCGTGCAACTTAAGGGTGGGAACGCATACCCTATTCAATGGAAGGGATCAGTAGCAGTTATATCCGAGGAGGATGATACTGTCAAAACATTTCCCATACAACCAATTCAACTCAAAGGAGCTTACAATCCTTTGAAAGTGGCCGCACCAGAGCCAATTCTTCTGCCTTGCAGAATACAACATCCTGTTGTCAGTTTACAGAGAGTGCCATGGAATTATGGAGAAGCTGAAGGATCTACATCTCATACTACTGCTGCAGTATCGAAAGAGAATCCACTGTACCTTCCTCGACGGGTTATCAAACCTACTTGCGAAGCAAAGGGGAAGTTGTCCACGGAGAAGATTGAACAATTCCTCTATACTATGGGCCACAATGAAACCAAAGTGGTTTTAAGCTTGCGAGAAGATCCACACCAGATTTCCATACTGGACTTGGTTTTCTCTTCCGAACATCATCGGAAGGTCTTGCTAAAGGTTTTGGAAGAAGCCTACCTGCCAAAATCAGTGGATGTGGAAACATTTCAACATTTGGTTGATCACATTTTCAACAACAATGTGATATCCTTCACTGATGACGACATACCTCCCGAAGGGACCGGTCATTGCAAACCACTGCACATCGCAGTGTTATCTTCTGGGTATATGCTTGAAGGAGTATTAATAGATGGAGGCTCATCTCTCAATATCTGTCCTTATGCCACCTTGGTGAAGATGAACATCAATCCCAATCGAATACAAAGTAGCCATACGATCATCAGAGCTTTTGATGGATCTTGGCAAAATTCCATTGGGAAGATTGAATTACCAATTGAGATTGGTCCCCATACATTCAATGTATCCTTTCATGTCCTCAAGATAGATTCAGGATACAACCTACTATTGGGGAGACCATGGATACATATGGCTGGAGCTGTTCCCTCCACCTTACATCAACAACTCAAATACATCATTAACAACAGTCTAGTTACTGTTAATGCTGAGCCGGAAGGTCCTAGACCAGAAACTCTACCAATTATCAGCTTCAACTTAGAGGTTGAGCCACAGCCCATACTCCGGAAGTGAGTAATACGCAATACCATCCTATTGAGTGCCACTTCCCCGCACTCCAAGATTTCCGACGAGGTTATGTCACCACTCAGAAATGATGTTATCAAGTTACCAACCTGGACAAGGGCTTGGTAAGGATCAATAGGGTATTAACCACCCTATCCAAATGTCCAGTCAAATTGGGATAGCCGGGCTAGGCTATTCTGCTAGTTTCAAGCACAGGAATCCTCACAAGTAGATTCCTCAGAACTCCACAAGACTACGATCATCCATTCCTTTACCACATGAGTTGATACAATCTCCAAGAAAGGTTCCAAATTTCGATCGTGGCTATGTTGCTTCCAAAACTAGTGCCAATCAAAGCTAAAGAGGTGTCAACTCGATCCCGAGGTGGAAGAAAAGGAGCGGAAACGCAAACATGACATTGCCTTGATGATGGCAGGCATTCGCGTCATTGTTCATGATGAACATACAAACAGATACACTCCAGACGATGATTGCCCAGATGTTATGGTTATCATTCAAGAGAAGGAGGACACTGACGATCCTTCTATCACTGCAATCTTGCAGGACTTTGCCCTCAACAATTGGAACAGCACTCCATGCATTGGTCGACGAGGGTAAAATGGGCAGAAAATCCCTCTGCACTGTAGATAAGTTTTAATTGCTCACTTTCCTTTACAGTATTAGCAGTTATTTTATCACGTACATGCTAACACTTTTGTATGATCGAACAGTTACATATATTAAGTGAAAGCATATTTTGTTTCAGGACTCTGAATTTAGATGTGCCTGTACTTGCTGATAGGGTGCCTTCTCTCCACAAGGGCTGTAACTTTGATGCAAAGTTGGACTCAGACTTGATGGACATCCAAGAGGACATTGAGACACCTCAAGAGATTAAGGAATGGGTCACCAACAAACCTAAACCCAATCTTGATCAAACCACTCCTTTCAATCTTGGAACCTTAGACAACCCTAAGATAATCCAGATTGGTTTAGACCTTTCCACAAATCAACGGAATAACATGGTTGCACTGTTAACCCAATTCCAGGATGTGTTTGCATGGTCTCCTGAAGACATGGTGGGTTTGTCCACTGACACTGTCCTTCATCGCCTTCCCATTAAAGAAGGATTCAAGCCAATTAGGTAAAAGCTCAGGCGATTAAAACCTGAGTGGAGTTTAAAGGTTAAAGAGGAGATTGTGAAACAATTTCAAGTTGGCATCATCATGGTGTCTACATATCCAGAATGGATATCCAACATTGTTCCCGCATTCTAAACTAGGGGAAAGGTGCGAGTCTCAAGGTGGATTATCGGATTTGAACAAAGCTTGCCTGAAAGATAGCTTTCCCGTGCCATTTATCCACATTCTTATTGACAATACTGCTCAATACGGCATGTACTCCTTTGCTGATTGCTTTGTGGGGTACCATCAAATTATGGTCGTTGAGGAAGATCGTGAGAAAACTACTTTCATCACGCCTTAGGGAACCTTTTGCTACAAACGGTTGTCATTCGGCCTCATCAATGCCGGGGCAACCTACCAGCGAGCTATGATGGCTCTTTTCCATGATTTAATGCACAAAGAGATAGAGATCTATGTGGATGACATCATTGTCAAATACCGTAAGGAGGATGACCATTTAGACCATCTCAGAAAGTTATTCAACAGGTTGCGTAAGTACAACTTGAAGTTGAATCCCACCAAGTGCGCCTTTGGTGTCAAGTCTGGAAAGTTGCTAGGTTTTCTAGTCAGAAACAAAGGGATTGAACTGGATCCTACCAAAATCCAGGCCATCAAGGAAATGCCCGCTCTCGCATGCAGAAGGAAATACGGGATTTTTGGGAAGAATCAACTTCATTAGCCGATTCATTTCTCAACTCACAAAGAACTCCGTGAGCTAATCTTCAAATTGTTAAGGAAGAACTCCTCCATGAAATGGAATGATGAGTGCCAGAAAGCCTTCTTTACAATCAAGGAGCAGCTGATTAACGCTCCTGTTTTGGTACCTCCTAGGGAAGATGTTCCCCTATTCATGTATCTGTCCATAAATGACAACACTACTATGGGTCAGATGTTAAAGCGTAAAGACAATAGAGGCCAAGAACGAGCTATCTATTACCTCAAAGAAAAGATTCAAAGACCAAAGAACACAAGTATACTCTGATTGAGAAAACTTGTTGTGCTTTGGCGTGGGCTTCCATGAGATTACAACATTATCTCCATGGTCACACAACCCATCTCATATCCCGCGTGGATCCTTTGAAGTATGTGTTCAGCAAACCCATACTGAATTGTCGACTGTCCAGATGGTAGTTGATCCTCCAACAATTTGACATCATCTACGTGACACAAAAGTCTGTCAAAGGTCAAGGAATTGCGGATCAACTGGTCGCCGCACCTGCAGGGGATTACAAACCCTTAGAAACATACTTTCCTGACGAAGGAGTAATGGTAATTTAGCCAACACATCAGTACGATACATGCCAACTGTGGAAATTGTATTTTGATGGAGTCATTAATTCGAAGGCTCCGAGCCGGAGCGCTTTTAATATCCTCGCACGGGGCAGCAGATTCGTCATTCCATCAAATTATAGTTTGTCAACACCCACAACACAGCTAAGTATGAAGGCTGTATCATGGGACTCAAACTTGCCCGTTCAATGGGTATCAGACGATTAACTGTCTTTGGGGATTCCGAATTGGTAATCAAGCAATCCACAGGAATCTATCAGACCAAAGAATTACATTTACTGCCTTACCATCGGCAGGTTCTACAGATGGCTTTAGAGTTCAAAGAAATCTCCTTTCTACACATTCCTCGTAATAAGAATGACTTTGCAAATGCATTAGCAAAGTTGGCCTCCTTGGTTTACATACCTGACAAGGAAAACATGCCAAGTATCATGATTTCTATGCTAAAGGCCCCAGTCTATGGGAATTACATTGGAGAAGTATCGGATGAGTTGCCTCCCATCCACAACCCTTGGTATCAACATATCAAGGAGTATCTACGAGATGGATCTACACCCGCTGAGGCGAGCCTAACTGAAACTTGTTATGAGATTCTACCTGAACGGAGATGCACTCTACAAAAGAGACGCAGGATTAGGTCTCCTCAGATGTCTGGACAAAGACCAAGCTCAGTGACTAATGGATGAGATCCATGGTGGAATATGCGGCCCTCACATGAGCGGACCCCTACTTATCAAGAAAATTCTCAGAACAGGACATTATTGGCTTACACTCAAGGCTGACTGTGATGATCACGTCAAGAGGTGCTATCAATGTCAGATCCATGGGAATGCTATTCATGCCCCTCCAAGGGAACTCCACAATATGAGTTCGCCTTGGCCCTTGTCAATGTGGGGAATGGACATAATCGGGCCCATCGAGCCCAAAGCCAGTAATGGACATCGATTCATATTCACCATGATCGACTACTTCACCAAATGGGTCGAAGCAGCTTCCTTCCCCAAGGTCACTAAAGAAGTCATCATTGCGTTCATCAGAAACAATGTTGTTTGTCGATATGGACAACCAGAGGTCATTATGTCAGACAATGCTAAGAACCTCAACAACAAAATGATGGAGGAATTATGCAGAAAATTCCACATCAAGCATCTCAACTCTATCATCTACCGACCAAAGATGAATGGTGCTATTGAAGCGGCTAATAAAAATATCAAGAAAATCATGCAGAAAATGTCCAACAATCACAAAGGATGGCCTGACTTCTTGCCCCTAACTCTATTAGCCTACAGAACATCGATGCGAACTTCCACTGGGGCAACCCCCTACTCACTAGTATATGGGATGGAAGTAGTGCTCCCCATAGAAGTGGAAATGGAATCCCTCCGAGTCCTGATGGATGCTCAGTTGGATGAAGACCAATGGGTACAACACAGGTATCACCAATTGTCTCTGATAGATGAAAGGCGAACTGCGGCTATCTTCCATGGTCAAGATTATATCAAAGAAAGGATCGCATGCGGTCCCACAAATGTAAAAGTCCGATTAAGGCAATTCAAACAACGTGACTTGGTTTTGAAGAAGATCATTGACAACCAAGATCAGTCTAAGGGAAAATTCACTCCTAACTGGGAAGGCCCATTTGTTGTCAAGGAGGTATTGACAGGAGGTGCTCTCAGATTGCAGGAAATGGATGGCGATGAATTTCCACAGCTTATTAACTCGGACACCGTGAAACGGTTCTATGTTTGAAGTTACCATCAAACAAACATCCTGGTTTTGATCATCAAATCACCAGTCATTCCGGTTTTGAACCCTTACTTTACACTCTTCGGCCCCTCAGGGAAACATACACTTCAAACCAGCAGCCTGGTTTCTTGCAGTTTCTCTTGAAAACGAGGTTAAACTTTTCTACACTTGCAGTTTCTCCTGAAAATGAGGTTAAACTTTTCTACACTTGCAGTTTCTCCTGAAAATAAGGTTAAACTTTTCTACATTGCAGTTTCTCCTGAAGACGGGATCAAACTTTTCTACACTTGCAGTTTATCCTGAAGATGGGATCAAACTTTTCTACACTTGCAGTTTATCTTGAAGATGGGATCAAACTTTTCTACATTTGCAGTTTATCCTGAAGATGGGATCAAACTTTTTCTACACCTACAGTTTATCCTGAAGACGGGATCAAACTTTTTCCACACTCGCAGAGTATCCCCATCATGGGATTAAACTTTCTTCTCCCTGCAGTATAGCCTGCACATGGGATTTGCATTTCTCTTCAGCTGCGATTCGTCTTGAGGGGCGAACTACGTCGACCTAATCTCCTGAATACTTGGGGGTACGTAGGCAACCATATTCTATATGGCACGGTCGCAATAAAGAAAAACAACAAAAACATTTCTACCCTTTCTTCACAAAAAAAACAACAAAAACAACAAAAATACTTCCACACCCTTCGCCTTTTCAGATTCAAATATTGAACCTCCTACACTAGGTTCGAACTCACGCAGACTTGATCTCCTCTTCAATAGAGACGTGGCGCCCATTCATGATGCAGTCTAACCCCCTACTAGAACTAATATAATTGTCACACGGTACTAGGATCAACCTTCCAATTTCCCTACTTCATCAATTTTAGATCAAAGGGATGGAATTATCAAACCTCTTCTCACAAATAGAAGATACGGTGACCATCTAAGTTGTGATCGTGCCTTGAAGAGCAATACCAACCCATAAGAGATGGAATTAACTAGGCTTCTCACAAATAGAAGTACTGGCGACCATCTATGGAGCGGTAATTCTCAGAGAGGAAGAAACTATCATCCTCTCCACTTTTCCATACAGATACCAGTCCCAAGACACCAAAGATGGTAGGGATTTTCATAAATCAATGATCCATTCTGAGAGACCTTGCAACGTCTCAATGTCCATCTATCAAGGATAAGTTCAGAATGCATCAAGATCAAAGGCCCTGGAGAGACAGGAAAATATCAAGCAAGTATCAAGGCATAACTAAAAGGGAAGTGAATCAACATATATTTCCCTGCCATATATAATACTGTTTGATATATACATATGTGTTGTACATGACAAAAATGGCTAAGCTAGTTTGTGCAGGAAAATACAAAGCTATCTACAGATCTGTAAAGATGCGAACTATCAGATCTAACATAGCATCCCTCTCTGATGACGGAGGTAATGCTGCAAGCTTCTGCCCAAGGGTATCTACACGAGCTAGCAGATCAGAGGCTGACTGCATGGTGGCAGAGTGCTCATCAATGTATGCACTCATGTCAGTAAGATTGACTGTCATCTGGGATCTCACTGAAGTGCTATCTGCAATGGCCACATCCCTAGCAGATAAGGCGGCATCCCGCTCCACTATCAACGCATCCCTAGCTGATCTAGCCTCGTCCCTCTCTAATTGAGTAGTATCTCTCTCATCAAGAGCTGTCAACATCATGGCCCTAGCCTGATCTCTACCATAGATCATCAGATGTAAGCTCTGCTCCAGATGTTGTGCCGAATACTGAGTAACAGTGGCACTCGGGGTGGGAGAATCTATCATAGATGCTGGCAGCCCAGCAGTCAACTCAATGGTGGGAATGATAGCCTCCTCTATAGGCTCCTCGTCGTCATAATCTGTCTCCTGCATTGTGGATACTACCGCAGCCAATGCAGTCTCTGTCTCCATCCATGCGGAATACTATGCAGAACTACCTGGATGAATGATAGAAAACTCAGCAAACTCTCGCTGATCCCAACAGGCATACAACCTGGATCTGCCCTCCGCTGACAAACGGTGTAATGCGAAGCGCTGACTCACTGCCCCCTCATATGGATGAAAGTCCTGAAACTGGTGAAACTGACACATCGCCAATGGGTGGTAAGTAATCATACCCCTCAAACTAGCCAGAGGGAGGTAATCCATGCCCGGAGCATGACTAATGAAGCTGTAGGGTGAGATGAGCCCTGAACACGGCAGTATATCAAAAGGATCTCCAATCTCTGCCAAGAAAGCGGACCAAGATGCAGCATCTGTACACCCCGCAGGCTGAAATGAGTATGACATGGCTATCTCATGGGTGAAACAAAATCCATGATGTCTAAATGTGCCAATCAGTCTCAAGTGTGACATGAACCACACATACAGCATGACCGAGCTACCTGTGAATACCCCTACCGGATAAGTGCAACAGTATGTAGCCGACCTCAAGGTCTCGGCGATGATCATCGGAATGATGGTATGACCCTCCCTGAGAGCTCTCACTGCCATAATAACTCCGATGTCTAGCTCATCCATGTACCGCGACATGTTGACGTATGATAATACGCACAGAAGCAGTACATCTACTCGGGCTGAACGCCAATGATCCTCCGGTGTGGTGAAATCCTCAGAATGTCGTGAGTAGCTGTCCTCAGAGCCAAACCTGTCTATCAGGAAATGCTGGGATATCACATGGCCAGATGTAAGCTCATCTTGCACTACTCTGCGCCTCAATCCTATGAGAGTCATGAACTGTCTACTCATGTCTCCCATCGCCATATGCACGCTAGGTCTGTCCAGAGGCAGCATCCTCAATCGTGCATACTCCTCCAACGTAGGAGTCAGCTCACGGGTCCCGAAGCGGAATACCTGTCTGTCTGATATCCAATGCTCTAGCATGCCCTCTACAAATCCTGGAAGAACCTGAAACATCAGTAGGGTCATACTATGCTGCAGCAAATCATCTACGTTCACCATGTCTGATGGTGATATACTATCATACCAGGATCGCATACCAACTACCACCGCAGATGGTGGGGTATGATCAATGCGGCTAACTGTCGAAGAAGACATTTGTACGGGCCGTGTCATAAGACCATCCAGGGGTCAATGCTTAGTATCTCTAGATATACATACATATGCATAACAATGACATGCATGATACAATAGATGGCAATATGATATAGGGAATAGAAAACTGTACATACATTCCATTCCTAAGTATATCATCATATAATACATCTCTTTACAGCTAAAATACAGGGAAATGGGACGAAGCTACCCAACAACTAACAGAGGCCTATCAAAAGATATAGTGAGAATGGGGTGAAGCTACCCAGCAGCTAATAGAGGCCTATCAAAAGATATAGCGAGAATGGGGCGAAGCTACCCAGCAGCTAACAGAGGCCTATCAAAAGAGATAACGAGAAATACATTAGAAGAAGTCAATAGTGTCAATGTCCACATCATCGATGCTATCCACCTGATGTAACTCCTCCTGAGTCACTGGATCTCTATCTACAGGGATGTCAGGCCTATACAAGGGAGGATCTGTGCCGGCAAAACCAAATGGGTCATCCAAGGGACCAGCTCCGGAGCTGGAAGGATCAAAAGTATCTGCCTCTGCAGGATCTCTGCCCAAATGCCTAATGAAAAGATGTGACTAGTCCAGCTGCTGAGTCAATCTCTCGATCTGTGTCACGTGAGTCGGATCTCTGACACAAGCTAGCCAATCCGTCATCATCACGGATCCTGGAACTATATCCCCCATAAACTGTGTGGCGCGGGTCTGAGCTCCAATGGTACGAGGGATCCACCAATGCTGGAACATCTCCTATGAGCAAGGGCCCTCTGACATTGTAAAATCGTTAATCCCCAACAATGGGATGTCAACGACGGGTAACTGTGAAACAGGCCAATAACGCCTGGCAGGAGGCAAGATCGGCATACGAATCTCTCCTATAGTGCTCCTAATAGCACGCTCTCCCAAATAGAGCTCCCATCCTCCATCTGTAAAGAGAGGAATCATACGGGTGGATATGATGTACTCTACTCCAGTCGAGTACCCATCCTCAAAGCCAACTCCTAAATGCTGTCCAGAGTAGGGAATCCACGTGATGACATCACCGTCAATAGCTCCAAATCTGATGCAATAAATGAGTAAAACCCTCAAAGAATGGGGACCTCCGCCAGTATAGAATGATAGAATGATAACAAAAATGTATGATAAAATCTTGGTATGTCGGATAGGATAATGAATTATGTATAAGTTATGGTTACTCGACCTTGAGATTAGTATATAATGTTTAATGTATAAACAAGTTATGTTTATATCTTCCGCAATAGTTATAGAAATAGTGCAGCAGATCCGTGGTGATTTAGGACCCGGATTTGGGGGCGCTACAGATATACTCAGCAAGTGGATGTGCACAACTATGTCTTATGATAACACGAGTTTGTATGTCATTAGACATCTTGTATGATAGTGACAAAACACCCTTTCAAAGTTGGGTTCACCTCACCCTATTCGGTTCACCAAAATTAAATATCAAATGACATACACAATACGACACACTTATCTAAAGTTCTCAATAAAATTATTTCCATACTATTTAGGGAGAATCTCAACAGCTATAGACCACCGTTTTATTCCCTTGTTACCCCCGCTCGACCCGGCAACACTCTTATTACCTGAAAGGAATTGTGAAGCAAAAGGGTGAGTACAAATAGCCCATTAAAGAATATCATAACTAAAG
The DNA here is from genome assembly GCA_020205605.1 of Panax ginseng. Classification (NCBI taxonomy): domain Eukaryota; kingdom Viridiplantae; phylum Streptophyta; class Magnoliopsida; order Apiales; family Araliaceae; genus Panax; species Panax ginseng. The sequence continues at coordinate 72,117,004 of CM035129.1, forward strand.
ATAATTAAATTATCAATAGCTTTTGTCAGTAATAAATCAGAGATTTAGAACATATGGTATATGATAAAACTTTTCAACCATAGTTGCAGCGGAACGAGCAATCCATTAGAAGAGTCAAATAGACCATAAAGTCTATCTTCTCCATGTTAAAAGTCCACCAACAATGTTTTATCCTTGTAACATCAATCAACAGTTCATGTCCACAATCATGTGAATATTATAATCATAATTGTAGTTCTAAATTCCCATTTTCATCCAAAATGAAGATAATTTTCATCACATGTCTTTACCTGAAACATCAAAGATCATGGTTATAACAAATCACAGTTCCTGTTCATAATTATACCAATAAATTCATCTTTGCACTACGGGCCAAAGATATTCATTAACAATTCATCTTTGCACTACATGCCAAAGATATTCAACAACAGGTCATCTTTGCACTACAGGCCAAAGATATTCAACAACATGTCATCTTTGCACTAAGGCCAAAGATATTAATATCTCAAAGAAATATATAATTATTTCAGAATTTATATAAACAATAATTATAACCATGTTGATCAATTCACCTTTGCACTTAAGCTAAAGATATTCAATTATAAATTCAATGGTCATGATCTTACCAGTCAATAATTCATCTTTGCACTACTGGCCAAAGAGAACCCATAGTTACGATCACACCAACAATCTACCCATCTTTACACTTAAGTCAAAGAGAAATTTCATCACCGGGATTATAAAAATGTTATATATGATAATAAAAATAATATGATCAACAACTGCATTTAATTTCAAGAGTAAGATTCATAAATCAATGATTTCATAACAACTTAATCCAAATGTTATAAATCACTTAATAATCTCATAATCTAATATTATTAATATTACCACAATATTTTAATCATTTCTTAAACTTATAAATAATTTAATTTAATTGTTTACACTTTACTAATTAATGCAGTTAATCATCCTAAAATGCCAAACTCATAAAATTTCATCACCAATAACCAAAACCCTCATAAAAAATCTGCATATACCTTATATAGGATTCCCAAGCCATAAAATCCTATTTTCCAATTTTGTTACTTCACATAACATATTTAATTTATTTACTCATAACTAGTCAATTTTCATGAAAAATACCAAATCAGTACAAATAGATTTTCTTTTCTGGGATTTAGCAGAACATAGTCCCATATTGAAAATATATTTTTCTTGGAATTTTTAAAATTCATTTACTATTTTTCATATGGCCAAAACTATCGAATATTTAGACATTTATCATAAATTGTAATTTTAACCAAAAATTCCAAAATTTATAGGGTATACTGATATTATATAGATGTACTCCTAATAAAAAATTTATCAATTTTGGAGTCAACCACAAGGAGTTATAAGAGTTTACTTTTAAAATAGTCTTTTCCCATAAAATTCATAACTCCTAATCTATACATCCAAAAATCGTCATTTTTGGACACAATCGAGAAAACTCATCAAAATATCATTTCAAATTTTTCCTGAATTTTTGAAGGTCAGAAAAATTACGAAACTAAAGAAACATAATAACCCTTACAATCCCTTACCAATATAATGACAATATCCCTTACCTCAAAAGAGCAGTACTTCTGACTGGAATATCGGATGTAAAGTCGAAGGAAACTTGCACTGAATAGCAACTCTCAAAGTATCTAAATACTCACAAAATGCGCTCGATAATATAGGGAGAGAAAACTTATGTTTCTGGTATGATTTTCAATTCTAACTAAGCACTCTATTTATAGGAAAATGTTAGAACGCCAAAGCAGACTTGACCTACAACCTGATGGCTTTACCTGCTACTATTGCCACCACATTTGAAATACAATTTGAGCACATTTCTCACCAACAAAAAGTGGGGCCCACTCAATTCTAGAATTTTCCACCAAAAATCATTTATAACATAATTTTTGAATCAGTCATCTCTTAAAATTCATAACAAATCATACATTCATTTTTAACGGTTCAAAATTTATGGACATTTACTCAACTTATATATGTATAACATATCCAAAAATAACAACGATCCAACGGTCGGATTAAGAATTATAACTCACGCAATATATCTCAGGAACACTGATTTTTCGAATTATGAGTCCTTCGGACCAGTTTCATTCAATCACCACAAAAAATCCACAATGAATTTTTGGGTAATTCCAATTTCTACGGTTAGCTTACTTCCAGGGCTTCATTTGATATATGGCTCATCTCATAACTCATTATACACAAAGAGTTATAGATTTTACAAAATCAAGTAATAAACTAATTTTCTAAAAATTTCTAAATTTTGTTCTTCATTTCGACAAAATACTAATAAAACACCTCAGCATTATTTCCTTCATTTATATCCACATTAATAAATAAATCCATCATTTATATCCACATAAAATAAATATTTCATTATCATATAAATCAATAATTATTTATTCAAAAATAATATTACTGAATCACAATTATGACAACCGACTGCCTTAGGAGGAAGAGGGGGCTTTCAATAAGGATTTCTCCTCATCAAGCGCCAATTAGGTGACCAAACCTCTCATTAGATGTAACTTTCTAGACATTGCCAATAATGTTATCTAATAATATTATTCAAATAATATGAATTATTGATATGATAATGAGAAATACTGTGCAGAGACAATTATTGGAAGAACAATAATATAAAATATCAACGCAGCAATTATTGAATCAATAAAATAAAATATTGAATAATTAATTACTGTAATAATTATTGAGTAAAGCCTTCTTACGTAAGAATCAATAATTCAAAAATATTGTGCAATACTGTGCCATCAGGCAACCACACGATTCTCGTATTTTAACCAATCGGTTATTCCAATAAAGTGTTAATAAAGGATAATTACGCCATTATTTATAAAAACTCAAACTTGTCATTTTCTTCATCCGATAGTTATTCTGTTATGGGGCCCAAAAATGGTTGCGCCGTCGTACAAATATTCCCCGACATCAAGAATATTCCACGACCAAACGAATATTTTCCAACAGAAATGAGTATTTTATAACCACTTGTGTATTTTATAAACTTTAAATATATCACCCTTAACTTTAACTTTTTATCAATTTAAGCGTTTATTGAATAATAATTATAAAAAAAATTGAATACTTCTATTTCATACAATTTGGGGTCTTACAATTTATGCTCACCCTTTTGCTTCACAATTCCATACAGGTATTAAGAATGTAGCTGGGGTGAGCGAGGATAACAGGGGATTAGTGTGATGGTCCGAGTCTGTGGAAGTTTCTCAATACATTATAAAACTGCATGGCATGCAATATATAATTGTATTGAGAACCTAAGATGGGTGTGTCGTATATTATACGTCACTTAATAATTGATTTTGGTGAACAAAAATAGGGTGATGAGGACCCAACTTTGAAAGAGTCAAAAGTGCACCTTATTAGAATGAACATGATAGTAATCTTCTCGTTCTTCATTGGGAACTTGAAATATTTGTTGTTGTATTTTATATGGCATTGTAATAATTTGAGTTTGGATACTGTCTACGAGATAATATTGTATTAAAACTCATAACTTATGTGTTGTCATATTTTGCATGATAGTTCATGTGACGCCCCCAAATCCAGGTTCATTCGAACCTCAAATCTGGTCCGCCACGATACTACTATCGTCAAACTATTATATCTTTTATTCACAACTTAATGAATATAATTTCACTTATTTGCAATTTAGAATATAAATTCCTTCCATTTCCAGGATCTATGTATAATGACCCCATCTATTAAAAGTTTCAAATATTGTTCATTTACCATTCCTGTTTTACATTATATTCGATGTTATATAAATATGCGGAATAATTTAAACTTTTTTAATCTCCTTGGAAAAATAATCTTTTATTGATTTCTTAACTTGAATCAATTAAAAATCCCTGAATTAAATTATGCTATGATTCATTCTATTCAATTATTGTATAAATATTTACATCTCAATTTGAATTTCGCTATGTATCACATAATACAACTTTATAAATATTACACATTATAAACTACTATAATGTACATCTACTAGAACCTATACATAGTTCAAGAGTATATATTTAAATAAACAAATCAATCTCCTTCGATACTATTGAAGTCTATCAATCAAGTAGCACATAATCTTTACCGTGAGTCCTTAACCTGCAAAAGTGGTTATTTGCAAGGGTGAGCTCGACAGCCCAACAATTCTAACAGTTTTCATGCAGCACATAGCATATAATAGCATATTCAGTTCATGCATTCACAATCGATTAATATTTACTATGCATGTTACTTCTCACATAACAGGCATAGAGGTTTATATCACAAATACATCATCAAAGATCAACTTTCATATTTCATACATATCTCATACGCATTTCATATATATAACAACATTTGCATAACATAATATAGCTCAACTAACAGTTATCGAATTCATATAGCAAATAAGAACTGAAAGACTTGCCTGATTCATAGTTTATGAACTACGACTTAACTACACTTCGTGTATTCCTACACTGTTATATAATCATGGATTCATATCCATCAGTAACATATTTCATGCATTCTCAATGTAATACTATTGTTACATTATTCTTTAACTAGGTTCGTAAAACTTACACTTCACTTTCTCATCATACGCTTAGAATAGCTAGGTATGTCTAGGTATACCTTAACCACTCGTATATGACATCAACATTCAAATATTGCTACCACACACTTGACTCACTAGGTGTTCGACACATTTAAAACTTATAGGTAAGTTCAAACGTATGCATAAACGTCTAACTTAGTTGTAACTTCATACCACATCACCTACTCTATATTCTCATAGCATACATCAGATGGTAATACATCACAAATTCAAACAACGTGTTATTGCTTTATATCTTGACAACATTCCTTTGGACTTTAACATTTTGAAAGTCTTAATTAACATTCATCCTTATCACATAGAATGCTTCCTAACACATTACATAGCATAGTGGTCACATATTGCAATTTAAAGTAATCATACAAGCATGCTTCAAACATCAGATCAGAAACAGAACTTATTCAAAACTACAGGATGGCGCAATTGCTACTGCCTTCAGGCTTAGGGATCTACAGCAATTGCTTATCCCCCACTGCACTCAAGACCTGAGCTTTGCACTTCCTATTTTCAGTCCATACTTTAATACACTTAGACACTTACACTTAACATGCATACACGCTAGAGGTCTTGACATACTTGTATGACCATTTCAAGTTCAACTTTATATGTTAGAGACTTTAGTTTAGGATTTCCATGAATCAAAACCTAATAGGGTTATGAAATCACTACGTGTACTAATTCGCCTTATGTTCTCATAAATAGGTCACATAATTTGTACTACACATGCTCATACATATTCATATCTATTACTCATAGCTAGCATCATTTAACACTTTAAAACATGCTTTAACCTCATGCTTGGTTCGCTTCCATTATGTTTAACATGTATAACTTATATTTAAAGACATAATGAAACATAACATGGCATCTCGAGCCTTTAAAAGCTAAATACTCATATGATGCAACCTAAGTTCAAAAACATGCTCGAGGTTGCCCTTGAAGTCATTTTTCATGAATGATGCAATATAGCACATATAAATCATATATAGGGATATTATAGACATAACATGACTTATAAGTCCTTTAAAATCTAGATGTCCATGTGATGTAACTAGATTTTGAAAATATGTTCAAGTTTGCTTTTGAAACCATTGTAGACTTGAACAATGCCATTTAACACATAAAAGACCACTTCAAAGCTCTATTCATATATAATCAAGTCATGTTAACCTGCTTACAAGGTCAGAATGTATATCAAATAGCCTTCATGGACCTTAGTTATGTTATACCAAGTTTTCTTAAAAACTTCTATCACACAAGGTCTAACGAGTTTGATTATAAACAAAGCAACTATGTACACTAAGCATGCTCAGTTATGTGTAACATCAGTCATGTAATCATCTTTTCGAGTTCCGAATCTACCTCATGTAGCATTCATATCCATTAGCCTATTATACTTGAAAATTTCTCTAACACAAGACTTCACAAGTTTAGTCATGGATACGGACACCATAAACAATATATCATGCTCATTTACATCTGAATTCAATCATGTATATCAACTACTAAGTTCCGAACTTATAACACATAAGTTTCCACAAGGTTTGTTTTCAAAATCTTTAAGTTTCTTTTCAGAACACGTACTAAGTCATGCTAATGCTTTCTATTATGAGCAAGGAAATCTTATATGTCATGGATAATATCATGCATTTTCAACTTACATCACTTAGAATAACATATTACATCGTCGGGAGCACTATACTTGCGTATGTGCTCGCTCGACGCCCTCCGATCGCCTTTGAATACGTAATAGTCACAAAGGTGACTATTTTGACCCTTCCTAACGACCTCAAATTGAAAATCTTAAAGAACAAAAGTTGTATTTCTATTCGTCCTCGTTCCGAATCATCTTGAATCACCTCAATCGGAGTTCATATGAAAACGTTATGCCTAATTTACTACAGCAGGTCACAGCAGTGCACCAGACAGTGATGTCCGGCGCAACTGCGCCCTAAATGGCCTTGGGGGCAGCGCAACTATGCCCAAGTCGCAGAACAGCCCCTCAGGCTCTACTCCTCATGATTTCACAGCCCAAAACGCATTCCAATTATTATTATATGAGTTATACTCATCCAATTTAGCTCATTTTTGATTCTATAAGTTTGTAACTCATAAAACTACAACATACCAAATATCCAACAATTAACATAAACATTAACTAACTCAAATATGAATTTGAAACTCATGTTCATACTATTTTTTATGTTTTGACAACCTAGTGAATTCATTAACCACGAATTCATTTCTCAACCAAATTAATTCGTTTAACTTTCGTTTTTTTTCATTTCTAACTATATTAACAGTATCTAGCAATAATTAATGTATTCCAACAAGTTTTAGTCACAAATTTTTGGACTCAAAAGCTACTTTTTCTTAACATTACTCAAGAATTGAAGAACTTGAATTCAAGAACATATATATAGAATCATTACCTCTTGATAGCTCCAATTTGCTATCTATAGCTCTCCCAATCTCTAATTGTTCTTCAACTCTCCAATTCTACAGACTCTCTATAGCTACTTATCAGGCATTTCTCAAACAACCGTGAAGGGGAAGAAGAGAGTACTTTATATAGAAAATTTATTGCCCAGCTATTAGTTTTGTTCTATGATTTGAATCAATGGAGAATGAAATTAATTAACAGATATGCAAGAGTTGGACAACTGCCCCTTTGTGTAGCCATCATCACTGCTATTACATAATGGAGAAGAAAATAGGATAGGCCAATGGCCTATTCATACAGTAGTTGAAATAGAGTGACACTAATTTTGGGACACGGTTAAACCTCAGCAATAGAGCTTAGTTTGGTTCCTTTAAATTCCCAAAATGAAGATTTAATGTGTTAATGCTACTACCCTAAGTAAATTTAGGGATTTTTTATGTACTTACATCATATACTCCATGTACATTAGTCCACATAATATTTTAATTGGGCTAATTATAATTCAATTGGGTATTCTCAACCCATTATTTCATATCTCACTTAAATATCATAATGATTAATATCAGTCATTTATTTTCTTCCCATTAATTCTCTTTTAATAATTTTCAGTTAAACCTTCAGTCTGGCTTAACTTTAATATTCAGGCCATACAAGGCTCATCTACCTTATTTACTGAGGTTACATATAACTCAAGTTCATTATTTCTATAATAAAATATTAGGGGTCTAGGCCACGTTTGGCTTTCCCCAATTCCACATTATTTTAATATTTATTTAATATAAGATTTATGTCACACTTTATCATAATGCTAAATTATTTAGCTTACTTAAATAATTACATACTCATAATATGTACAACCTTTACACTTAGAATAATTAATATTTACTCTATTAATTATTTAAATTATACACTATGCGTATAATTATTTGATCGTCCTAAGACAACTTCCTCAATCTTTACATTAACATCTTTTAAATATTAAACTCTTTCATAAATTATCATAGTCAATTAAGGCTTTAATATTCAAATTATATTATTCCATAATATAACTTTCAATTTAATATAAATTAACCAATATTTAAACTTGTTAGTTAATTCTTGTAATTAACTAATTTATGTTATACTATCTCAATCTATCCATGGACAGCTTAAGCACTAACTAAAACTCATATTACATCATACCAGCTACTAGTACATGTATACAAGTCTAAACCTAGCACACATCGAGTCTTTAATAGTATTCAATATAGTACACTGAGTGGTTTCCCACAAACAACCAATAAATTAGTTTCCGTCTCGTCTACACTATTTTCACAGTGAGTTAGATCGGTTACTAATTTGTATATACCTCCGCTCTCTGAAGGAATTGTTTAGCGCAACTTCTATACGTCAACCATTAAAGAGTATGATTGCATTACCTTAGACTTGATACACACCTGTACACATAGTCAAGAAGTTGGTGATTATCAAAGATATTTTAATGTCACCAACTTACTATTATAAACTAATTTCACATAAATTATTTAACATCAATAGATAAAACTTTATCCATCTTCTTAATTCATCTCTACAATTTCTAACAAATATATAATAAAGATATATATTTATTAAACACAACCACACTTATTACACAGTGCATATTACCCTATGTCACACAATACCAAATACCACGTAACACATTAAATATTTTTATTTCAACCCTTCATATGCATAAAGAATTTTATCTACTAAATTCTTATTTTAATATTTTCTGAAAATTCGGGTTCTTACAGTTCAACAGTTGTATAAATGAAGTTTGTATTTGAATAATGTACCGTGTATCTGGAGACTCAGAATGGATTGTGTATACCTATTTTGGGGGCGTAACAATAATCCCAAGACTATTAATCGTAGGATTATAATTTTGGGATTGTAATTATAATCCCAAGACTATTAAATCATTTTATAATCCATAAACTAATAGTTCTAAGTCTAAATCATTTTATAATCCCTAAAAGTTTCTCCGCCTATTGAAAGAGTATTTATTATCGGAAGATTAAGATCTCAAGTTCTGAAGAGGAGCTTGAGCTTGTACGTAACAACATAACTGAGATGTATGTTATGAAATAGACAAATCTCTGTGCATTGTGTGATTGAGCTTTTACTATCTTGCACACTAATTTCTAACACTGAAAATTAATTAACTAAACATTCAAAAAGACCTAAGATAAATTTGAGATCCTTTGGTGCATAGTGTTGGCGCTGAATGAGGAATACACAATCGAGACTGCAATTGTTAAAGATCGAAATGAATTGGCTATCATTCCTCTAATAAGAAGAGGCTAAGGTTAAATCTCTTGGGTTATGTTTGTTTACAAGGATTATAATCCTAAGACTATTAATCATAGGATTATAATCCAGGGATTATAATTATAATCCCAAGACTATTAAATTATTTTATAATCCCAAAATTAATAGTTTTAAATCTAAATTTGAAAAAAAAACAAGACACTTGGGATTAATAGTCATATCCTAAGTATAATTATTGCAAACAAACATAGTCTTGATGTATAGATAGTTTAAAACTTAATAAATGCAAAATGTATGATGAGTATTTGTTAATTAATATACCAATACTGGCTCTGTATTCTTTGTTAAGTGGATGGCAGAATTGTTGTAATATTTATGTACAAAATGGATCCTTTTAAGGGTTTATTTGAAGATGCTCTACAGCGAGAGCATGATTAAATTCATATAATTTTGCACAATTTGTACTCTTATTTTTGGTGCTAGAGTTTTTCTTTGTTATGTTTTTATTTTACTTATCTCCATTCATTTCTCTTATTTTATGTTTTATTTATCATTTTATTTGTATTTGTTATATATTTTTAGTTTTTTACTTGTAATTTTTATTTACAAAATGGATCCTTTTAAGAGTTTGTTTGATGATGTTATGTACTGAAAGTTTAACTGTATGCGTTAGAAATAATTTTTACTCTTTACTTTGGTGCTATATTTATTCTATACATATGAGTGTTTTTATTGTACTTATCTCCATTTGTTTCTATTATTTTTTTTTATTTTATCATTTTTTGTATTTGTTCTTTTTAGTTTTCTTCTCACTTTTATACTTGTAAGCTCACATATGTGATTCATTTTAAGCTTATTCTAACTAGTTTAGTAATAAATGCGTAGTGGAGTTAAGTTTTGACATTTGATTTTTGAACTTCTTTTAGTGATCCATTTCCACTTAAAATATACAAAATTAAAAGAAAGAAAAGACTATTGCAATAACAATATTTTCAAGTAACCCAATATAAGCACTACAAGAAAATCAGCTAAATTCGACGGAATATATTTCGTCGAACATAATTTAATTTCAACGGAATTTTTCGTTGGTATTAATTTTGTCGACCATAATGTAATTTTGACAGAATTTCGTCAGAAATATAACCAGCATTTTGACGTCAATGTTCCCACCAGTGCCACAATTTTTTTGACGGAATGCAACTTATCTTCGACGGAAATCCGTCGAAGACAACATAAGTTTGAGGGATTTAAGTTCGACAGAGATTCCGTCAAAAATATACTTTTAAACCTAAAAACTTATCAGCTCCCCCAGCAGTCTTATACCTATTTTTTCTTCTCTCTCTATCTCATATCTCTCTCTAGTCTCTAATCTCTATGCCTTCAGTCATACCACCACCGTGCCTCGGGACCGATTTCGAAAGCTTCGGGACCAGCGTATAGCTGAGTTAGAGACTATTAAAGAGGATTCTGAGCTGTTAAATTCCACCACCCCCCGCCCGAGATTGTATTATTTCATGATGAGGAGCTGAGACTATGGGTTGTGTCTCAAGATCCCCTTACTAGTAATACTGGCAGGTATCGCATCTTAGGTCTGCCAGAGATTCCCACGTATACCCTACCTGGAGGTTATAATATATATTTCTTATGTTACTCGTTATATCTTAATTTATAACAATAATATAAATTATAATGTACTACGTAATATTATATTTATTTTCGTAGGCTCTAGCTAGCGCCAGTGTCCGAGAGCACCTGCTGGACCATCTCACATGGGAGCTGGCTTAGACGATGGGCTATTCCAAAGGGTCATAGTGACAGTGCCGGATAGGTTTCATATGTATCCGATTTTCTGTCGTCAGTAGTTGCCTAGTCGTGCTTGCCTTCACCAGCTAGCTCAGGATATTGCATAAGGGGCTACTGTCGAGAGTACAGGATTACCACAGGAGCAGTCTAACTCGTTAAGTGGCGAGGTGCTCCGGATGGTGGTTACCCAACTATTGGAGGCTTTAGGTCAGCCCCCGCCTACTCAAGTATTCTGCATGTTATTTTATTTTCATTTAGAAGTCTCTTTAATTCTCACATATATACGGATCATACTAATTATTATATTTTTAATCCTATCAATAGGGTGGCGATGATGAGCGGGCTGGTGATGCAGAGCATGGTGGCAATGGCGAGTGGGGGGGGGGGGGACAACGATATTGATTTTCATACACCAGAGCAACACCATCGTTCAACCCCGCTCGATGATCCTCCTACTAGTTTATAGTTCATTTGTATAGATTTTATTCATTAAATTGTAGATCATTTATATATATTTATAAAAAATTGTAGTTTAGTTTAGTCTGTATGAGTTTTGTAAATTATATTGTATAATTTATTAAACATTAGCGTATATTTGTTATTGTTGATTAGTTACTTCATATTGACACTTGTCAATTTATGTTTAATGAGATAAAACAAGTTTTTATAGTTATGTTGCCTGTGAATGATCTGGTTGTCAATATTATGAGCATATAATATTAATTATGAATAATTATTATGTGGTTGATATTAGTTCAATTTTGATAGAAATGAAAGAATTTAGCATGAAACATTTGTTGAAAGTTTGACATATTTTTTTATAAAATTATAATTATCTCATCCGATAAAATATTCATTCAAATATATTATTATAATATATTATAATTATTTAAACAATAATATTATTATAATATATATATATATATATATATATATATATATATAAGCATGTGATTAAAGGGACAGAGGTGAGCAAATGGTATTTAAATGCATTGTTTTTAAAAGCAGTATAACCTTGTCCTTTTTTTGCTAAGTTGATTGGTTGAGAATTTCTCCTGCATTCATTTGTTTTCTAAAGGTGTGGGCCTCAACCAATAAGAAGTGAGGAAGTTAGACATTGAAAGAAAAAAAAAGGTTAGGCAGAGAAAAAAAAAGTTAGGCAGATTGAATTGCTTTCTTCCTCCGTGTTGCTCTATAAAAGGGGGGGGGGGGGTAACCCTCCTTCCTAAACACACCAAAAAATCACAAGTGTTCCTACTGCAATATTGTGAGTATTTCTTTTGAGTATAAGAATACTTTGAGTGTAGCTTTTAGTGCAAGATTTTCTCAAGATAATATTCTATAATCTAGGTCAGATCTAGTTTCTAGTAAGGTAAATGTTATTATTTTATTTCAATACTCGTAAGAAATATCATTTTCTTCCATACTCCATATTATGTAAGTGATATTATTTCATTTCATAATCCTAAATTTAAACTTACCATGATAAGTATTGCTTCTATAATTTCTGAAATGATTATAAATTCCTTAAGGTTTGCGCTTCATCTAATATCATTTCACTGGAATATTGGTCTGAACTTTCATATTAAATTTTAATCTTTTCATGTTGGGGTACTATGCAAACGATACTATTCATGGTACTATTCACAACATAATTTAATTTTCTTTTCTTTTCAAATTATTTTTGATACATGAATATCATTCTTGAATTTTAATCCACAATTAGTTATCATGTTGACAATTTGGACATTTTGAAGTCTGGATAAATTGAAATATAAATCTCTAATATTTATCCTTGATCTCACTTGATTGATTCTTTATATCATTGTCATCATCGTTATTCGTATATTGTGGTGAAAGTCATCTTTGGCCCGTAGTGTAAAGATGGATTGTTGATTTGTATGATTATGACCATAAATTGTGTATTGGTATAATCATAACCTTTAATGTTACAGGTAAATGTTTGTGGTGAAAGTCCTCTTTGGCCCGTAGTGTATAAATGGACAATTGTATGACGTGATCATGACCACTGGTGATGCAAACGATTATCTTTGAGCCGTAGTGCATAGATAATTCGTTGATTGGAAATAATTATTTATTGGTGTTACAGGGATAAAATATTTATGATGGACTTTTAAATCATAATGATAGTAAACATCATGCTCTACTTAACTCTTCTAATGGATTGTTGTTTTCACTACAGTTGTCTATCTAAAACTTGTTGTCTATTATATTCTATCAGATTTTTCCCTATTGAGGACGAAGGATAATTTGTTCTACAGTATCTTAGTCATAATATTCTTTACTAGGCTAGTTGAGCTCACCCTTTTCCTTTTGGTTCCATTGTTCTTCTTAGGAGGCAACAATGTAGCTGGAACTAATCGGGGAGTGGAGTAATGGTCCAAGATGGTTATTATTGCAGTTCTCACTATTTTGTAAAATAGTGTGACAATAATTGAAATGAGGGCTTTATTTGAGTTTGAATATTTTCTACAAGAAAATATTTGTATTGAAACTCACAGAATATGTTTTGTCGTATTTTACACGATAATTAATAGTTGTATAAATGAGTTTGTATTTGAATTCTGTTCCATGTATTTGGCAACTTAGAATAGGTTGTGTGGACCTATTTTGGGGGTGTCACAGTTGGTATCAGAGCTTAGGGATATTATCTCTGCTGGAGATCTAGAATTAGAACTTGGAGGGGAGAGACGAGTAAATCCTTCGATAGTGTGTCCTACATAAGCTTATTTGTTATTTAATTGGTTGGTCAGAACATATGTATAATATGTGGCATGTAAATTTTTTTAATTAACCATTGTTTTGTGGTAGTATTTGAGAATGACATCTGAAAATGTTGAGATAAGCAATGGAGCACAATAGACCGTTGAGACATCACCAATCAATAACCAGGATAATGTGTAGGGTTTCGATACATAAAACGCAGCAAAAATTAACCATTTGAAAGACAATTGTGAAACCCTAAAATAAGATCCATACGAAAAACAAATTAATTCAGTGGTTAGAAATTATACCAATTATGAAAAGCTTCGAATCTCCAACACAATCCGAAGGAACTACATCTCTTTGGTATCCACACAAACGTTCTACACGTCGTCACACGAACTGCAGTCGAGGGAGTTGTGGTACTAGCCACCAAAGGAACAAGATTTTCAAAACTATTTCTCTCTAGTCTCTCTCTAAGAGAGGCTAGGGTTTTTGTTAATGATAATCCCTAAAATGGCTGCTACATATCATATATATTGCGATAAAAAGGAATTAATCAAAAACCTAATTTAATAAAATCTGAATATATATATATATATATATATATATCTTAATTAAGTCTTACTTAATTAATATACCTATATATTAATTATCCTATTAATTTAAATTTGTAATTTAAATACTATCAATCATATTTACATATTTAAATCTTTACAATTTAAATTAATTCCATTTTAATTACGTTCTATGTGTGTGACCCTATAGGTTATTATTACATTGGAAATAATTTTATAATCATATTATAAAATTATAAACAGTGAGCGGTATCTAGTAATGCATCACTGCTACCCAAGTAATAATAAGATCAATGATTCGATGCAACCTTTTCCTGACCAATGTTTCAATGTAATTTAATCCTTTTAACCTTGACATTCTAGATTAAACTCGAGTCATGGAATGTGTCATACTTTTCATAATTTAATCTGTATTTTTTTGATCAATGAGTAGACTATATGAAACAAATCACTATTTGATCATGGTCATGCATTTCATAGTCCTACTCAATCAAAAGGAATATGGATATCACCCCCATATATATAGGAGGGTTAAATTCCATCTAGATCACTCATATTCCTCACACGATTTATGATGTACCCAATAATCATCTTTATAGTCCACCCTATTAAAGGTGACATTTGATGATATCAAAGTACATAAATTCCCGTGTAGTAATATAGTGATTTCAGGTCAGAGGACCATTACATCATTGTCACTATGAGAATCACTAATGACACTTTGCATACCGCTCCAATGAGAATTCTCATGGTGGGTCTACATCAAAGACATCGTTCTCTAACATGTACCTATGCATTGACTTAATATCTCATCTATTTATGACCAATTAGATTTGGTCATCAGTCAATCCACATACTAGTTTCAATGCATCATTGTTGTCCCATCAACAATGATACTCGACTAGGAACATTTAAGAGCAATGATACTAATTGTAATTATAAAATCTCATGTTCAAGTCACATACTTGAAACTATATAATTTGTATCACTATTCTAAGGAATTTTATTATGTTAACATTTATATAACACAGTAAATAAAATCATTCATTTATTCAATCAAATATAATATCAAAATATTAAGCAATTATATCAAATAATTGGCCTCTAGGGCATAAACTCTAACATAATGTACATCAGGAAGGCAATAATCCTCCTGTAAATAATAACACCGACCAAATGATGAACGATGGGATGGTTAGGAGCTTTCTACAATTCATGTAACACCAAATGAGAGAGACTCATATTCAAAATGTAGGTGGAAATAATGGTAACTCACGATTAGTCACTTCTAAGCAATTCAAGGAGTTGGGACCGCCAGAGTTTTTGGGAAAGCCAGAACCACTCAAGGCAGAAGCTTGGATAAAGCAGATCACCAAAATATTTGATGTCTTGGGATGCGTAGAGGAGTAAAAGGTTACCTTCGTCACCTATATATTGCGTGGAGAGGCAGATTACTGGTGGGAATTTGTAAAATGTACTCATATTTCCACACTTAAGATGTCTTGGGAGAAGTTCCAGGAATTATTCAATGACAAGTATTTTCCAGAAAGTATTCGTCATATGAAGGAGGTGGAATTCATCCAACTGGAACAGAACAATATGATTGTATCACCATACGAGGCCAAGTTTGCGGAGTTATCCCGATTAGCATCCTATTTGGTGGATAATGAGGAGCGAAGGACACGAATATTTCTGAGACGTTTGAAACCTGAAATTCGTCAATACCTCAGTTCTCATAAACTTTGTTTATATTTAGATGTTGTGAATAGGACTCAATTATTGGAGCGAGATAATGAGATAGTTCATGTAGGACCCCAACTTTTTATAAATAAAATTGAATTTCCTTTATTCATTATTTTGAAATAGTAAGGGTTGGATTTGATTAATGTGGTTAGTTATGGGTAAAATGTGCAAATTTTGCAAAATAAGCAAGTGGTTATAAAATATTCATTGTTGTCGGGGAATATTCGTATTTACGACCAAGTAATGACCATTTATAGGCCCATAACTTAAAACTATTTGATGAAGAAAATAACAAGTTTGAATTTTTTTTTATAAATAACGGCGTAGTTGTTACCGTTAACATTGTTGAAATACCTGGTGGTTAAAGTACAATAATACTCGTAGTTGCACAATATTTTTGGATTATTGATTCTTACGTAAGAAGGCACTACTTAATAATTGTTACAGTAATTACTCTTCAATATTTTATTTTATTGATTCAATAATTGCTACGTTGATATCTTATATTTTTGTTAATTCAATAATTGTCACTGCACAATATTTTCCATTATCAGATCAATAATTCATATTATTTGAATAATATTATTAGATAGCATTATTGGCAATGTGAAAGGAAGTTTTGTCTAGGAAAGGGGTTTGGTCACCTAATTGCGCACCAGTAGGGAGAAATCCTTATCGGAAAGCCCCCTTTTTCCTAGGAACGACCTGATTGTCATTATTGTGATTCTGTAATATTATTTGTGAATAATTAATTATTGATTTATATGATACGAAAATATTTATTTTATATGGATATAAAGGAAGGAATTAATGTTCAAGTGTTTTATCAGTATTTTTGTCAGAATTGAGGTATTAAAAATCATCCGTATAAGGATTTCGGTCATTTTATGTTTGGAATTTGGAAAAACATTCTTCTACAAAGTTGTAGAAAATTAAATTTTACATGAAATAAACATAAAATCATAATAAATAGCCCTTTTATCAATTATTGAAGTTTCAAAAATAAATGTTTTTATTAAAAACATAGGTGGGCCCTACTTTTGTTTTTTGTGGAAAAAAGGCTGAAATTCAAGTGTGATGTGCGTGAATAGCAAGGAAGGAGAGCCACCAGTAGCAGGTTAGTCTGCTTTGGCATTCTGGCATTTTCCTATAAATAGAGTGCTTAGTTAGAATTGAAAATCAGAAGTTTTCTCTCTTTATAATATTGAGTGTATTTTTGTGGGTATTTAGATATCTTGAGTGTTGCTATTCAGTGCAAGTTTTCTTCAATATTATATATAATATTTCAACCAGAAGTACTATTCTCTTAAGGTAAGGGATATTATTTTCTTCGTAAATGATGTTATTTCTTTCAATATCATTATACCAAAATATTGGTATTAATTTTATTATGAAATTTTTACCTTTTTGTGTCAAGGTTACTATTCAAGTATATGGTACTATTCACGTATACGGCACTATTCACGAATATGACACTATTCATAGAAAAATTAATTTTTTTTTTCTTTGTCCAAGTTGTCTATTATGGTTACTATCTTGATTGTATCCATGTTTTGATCTTCATTCTCGAATTTTTGCTCCATAATTGATTATTATGGAGTATTTTTGAACTTGGATAAATCAAAGTACGAATCCCTAATCTTTGTCCTTTTATCTCACTAGATTCGTTTTCTTTAAGATATTTTTCATCATCCTCAGTCCTAAATAATGATATAACTAAATATATTTAGCTTGTAGTGCAAAGATGAATGATTACCTGGTGAATATCTTTGGCACGTACTGCAAAGATGGACAGGTGTTGAGATGAACATGACCAACTAGTGATAAAAATGAATATCTTTGGTCTATAGTGCAAAGATGAATATTTGATTCAAAATGTATATTGATTGATGTTATAGGGATAAAATATTGATGATAAACTTTTAAATCATAGAAGATAGTAGATTTCATTATCTACTTAACTCTTCTAATGAATTGTTATTTTCGTTGCGAATTTTGATCTAAAACTTGTTGTCCATTATATTTTATCTGATTTATTGAAGGCTAATGCTAATTTGTTCTACATTATCTTAGTCATAATATTTTTATTACTGGGCTAGTTGAGCTCACCCTTTTCCTTTTTATTCCATTTTTCTTCTCATGAGGCGAGAATATAGCGGGAACTAGTCGGGGTGTGGAGTGATATTTCAAGTCAGTTATTTTAGAAATCCTCACTATTTTGTAAAATAGTGTATCAATAATTGTAATGAGGACTTATTTGAGTTTGGATATTATCTAGAAGATAATATTTGTATTTAAACTCACCGTATATGTGTTGTCATATTTTGCACGACAATTGTATTAATAAAGTTGTAGTTGTTTCTGTACCATGTATTTGGCGACTCAAAATGGGTTGTGTGGACCTATTTTAGGGGCGTCACAGTTGGTATCAGAGCTTAGGGATATGATCTCTGATGGAGATCTGGGGTTAGAACTAGGAAGGGAGTGACGGGTAAATTCTTCACTAGTGTGTCCTACCTAAGATTATTTGTATTTATTTGGTAGGTTGGAATATAGGGATAATATGTGGAATGTCAATTTCATTAATTAACCCTTATTTTATGGTAATATTTGAGAATGACAGCTGAAAATGTTAACAATAGAGTGAATGAGACCGTGGAGACACCTTTAATCATCAACCAGGAGAACGTGCAACAGGACGACTATGTTCCTCCTGTAAACAACACCACCGATCAAACGATGAATGATGGGATGTTTAGGAGCTTTTTGTAGTTCATGCAAAATCAGACGAGGGAGACTCGTGTATAAAATACGGGTGGAATTAATAACAACACAAAACTTATCACAACCAAGCAGTTCAAAGAGTTAGGACCACCAAAGATTTTGGGGAAGTCGGATCCGATCAAGGCGGAAATGTGGGTTAAACAATTTGATGTCTTTGGATGCACGGAGGAACAGAAGGTTCCATTTGCCACCTTTATGTTCTGTGGTAAGGCATATTATTGGTGGGAGTCTATGAAGCGTACCCAGCCAGCCGCACTCAATATGTCTTGGGAATCATTTCAGAAACTATTCAATGACAAGTACTTTCCTGAAAGTATTCGTCAAATGAAGGAGGAAAAGTTTATTAGACTGGAACAAAATAACATGACTGTGTCCCAGTACGAGGCTAAGTTCGCGGAGTTATCCAGGTTTGCACCTCATTTGGTAGAGAATGAGGAACATATGACGCGGATGTTTTTGAGAGGTCTGAAACCCAAAATTCATTAGTATCTAATTTCTAACAAATTTTCTCTATATTCAGATGTTGTCAACATGGCTCAATTATTAGAGCTAGATAATGAGTCTGTTTAACTGAGGGACCACAACCAGGGTCATACCGGTGGCAGCAGTCATCGGAGCAATGACGACCAGCGGGGAGGAAAATATCTGGTCAAAAGCGGTAACCACTCTAGGGGTAATCGTGGCCATGATAGTAAAAGAAGAGAGTTAAGGGGGGGATTTCAAAAAGAGAAGGTACAACAATGAAAATGTGAAGACTTCACCACCAGCATCAATTGTTTCTAGGGGAGGAGAATGACCACCGGTTCTATGTTATAAATGCGGGAAAGAGGGACACATCAGCCCAAACTGCCCACAACAATTCAAGATATGTTATAACTGTGGAAAGGAAGGTCATATAGCTCGAGATTATTCTGAAGCGAAACCAAGTCCAGCAGGGATGGTGACTCCAAAGGCTGTCCCGGACAAGTCAAAGTCAGCGGTTCCTGGAAGAGCGTTTGTCATAACTGCCCAAAATGCGAGGAACCCGAACGAGGTGATCTCGGGTAAGCTAATCATAAACTCTTGCAAAGTTTACACCTAACTAGATAACGGTTCTACCCATTCTTTTATCTCTCCTGCTTGTGCTCAATGTTTGAACTTGACCCTTGAGAAATTGGACTTTGACTTATCTGTTGAAACTTCATTAGGAGAAACTTTCATTACATCCACTGTTTATAAATCTTGCTTAATTCAAGTTGTCACCATCACATTACCTGTTGATCTCATCTCTTTAAAGATACTTGCATTTGATGTGATTTTAGGGATTGATTGGTTAACTACTCATCATGCTAAAATTGATTATTTTCGTAAGGTCGTTAGTTTTCATATTCCTAACCAACCTGTTATGCGAATTCAAGAAACCAAACAACTAAAGTCGATCACTGTCATATCAAGCCATAAAGTCATTCGTTTATTGAAAAATGGATGTCAAGCTTTCTTAGCCCATGTCATAGACTTGAACAAAAATACGTCAGATTTGAATAATATTTCTGTTGTTAGTGATTTTCCTGATGTATTTCCTGAAGAAGTTCCTGGCCTACCCCCAGAACGTGATGTTGAATTCTTTATTGACCTTGAACCTGGTACATAACTCATTTCTAAAACCCCATATCAAATGGTTCATATTGAACTTCAGGAGTTAAAGGTCCAACTACAGGAGTTGTTAGACATCGGTTTTATTCATCCTAGTACATCTCCTTGGGGTGCTCCTATTTTATTCGTAAAGAAGAAAGACAGGAGTATGCGACTTTATATTGACTACCGGGAATTAAACCATGTCACCATCAAGAATAGGTATCCGCTACCTCGCATTGATGACCTGTTCGACCAGTTGCAAGGAGCACAATTCTTTTCAAAGATTGATCTTCATTCTGAATATCCTCAGCTGAAGATTAAAACTGAGGATATTCCGAAGACTGCCTTCAGCACTCGGTACGGGCATTATAAATTCTTAGTCATATCTTTTGGATTGACTAATGCTCATGATACTTTCATGGATATGATGAACCGTGTGTTCAAGGAATATTTGGATCAGTTTATTGTTGTCTTTATTGATGACATCCTCATCTATTCCAAAAGCCGTGAAGATCATGAGAACCATTTGAACTGGTACATCAAAGGCTTCGTGATAACAAGCTATATGCCAAGCTAAAGAAATATGAGTTCTGGCTTGAGGAAGTAGCATTCCTTGGGCACGTGGTGTCAAAACATGGAGTATCTATTGACCTGACGAAGATTGAAGCAATACAAAGTTGGGAGCAACCGAAGTCGATGACCAAAGTACGTAGCTTTCTGGGCTTAGCTAGTTATTATCAGAGATTCGTGGAAGGATTTTCTCGAATCGCTACTCCATTAACTCAGCTAGCTCGAAAAGATATAAAATTCGTATGGAGCGAGGAATGCGAGAAGAGTTTCCAAGAGCTTAAGATTAGACTCATTTCGGCACATATTCTGACAATACTATCTGGTTCGGATGAATTTGTTATCTACAACGATGCTTCAGGAAAAGGGTTAGGATATGTTCTAATGCAACATGGGAAAGTCATAGCCTATGCCTCGCAACAACTAAAAGAATATGAGAGGAATTATCCTACTCATGATCTGGAGTGGGCAGCAGTAGTTTTCGCATTAAAAATCCGGAGACACTACCTGTATAGGGAGAAAGTGCAGATTTATACGGATCATAAAAGCCTAAAATATTTCTTCACCTAAAAGGAACACAACATGCGGCAACGACGTTGGCTCGAGCTGTTGAAAGATTACGACCATACCATTCAATATCATCCTAGAAAAGCAAACGTGGTAGCTGACACATTGAGTAGAAGATCGTATGCGGGTACAAGTGCGATATTGTTAAACACAAAGACGCATTTTGTACGACTTACAAAGGATGGAGATAGAGTTAAAGGCTCCAAGTACCCATGTGATGATATCAAACATACGAGTAGAACCGACTTTAATCGATAAAGTTAAAGCTGCTCTAGCCACAGACCCAGAGCTGATGTGTATGAAGAAGAAAGTACAAGAAGATGTTATTCCAGTAGCAAGAATCAATGAAGAAGGAATACTTAGAGTCAACTCCAGACTTTGCATTCCTAACGATTCTGACTTGAAGTATAGAAATATGATGGAGGCACACAACACACCATTTGCAATCCATCATGGGAGTACCAAAATGTATCATGATCTTCGACATATATTTTGGTGAAACAATATGAAGAGAGAGATCGCGGAGTTTATCTCGAGCTAAAGGGTCCATTCCAACCACTCGAGATTCCAAAATAGAAGTGGGAACACATTACCATGGATTTTGTTATGGGTCTTCCCAAGGTTTCTCAAGGCATAGATTCGATTTGGGTTATTGTTGATAGATTAACCCAGTCTGCACATTTTTTGCTGATATAGGAGACTTATTTCTTTGAATATCTTGCTCATATGTACGTAAATGAGATTGTGAGATTGCATGGCATGCCAGTATCCATAGTTTCATATCGTGACCCAAGATTCACTTCACAATTTTGGGTTAGTTTGCAGAAAGCTATGGGCACGGATTTACGATTCATTTTGGTATACCATCCTCAAACAGATGGGCAATCAGAAAGAACTATTCAAACTCTTGAAGATCTATTAAGACTCTATGTCTAGATTTCAAAGGAAGTTGGGATAAGTACTTGCCA
Source organism: Panax ginseng (assembly GCA_020205605.1). Classification (NCBI taxonomy): domain Eukaryota; kingdom Viridiplantae; phylum Streptophyta; class Magnoliopsida; order Apiales; family Araliaceae; genus Panax; species Panax ginseng. The sequence continues at coordinate 72,139,780 of CM035129.1, forward strand.
TTGGTGGAATTCTCCTACAACAATAGTTATCAAGCAGGTATAGGCATGGCTCCATTCGAGGTGGCGTATGGACGAAAGTGTCATTCTCTAGTATGCTGGGATGAGGTGGGTGAAACAACTTTATTGGGACCAGAATTGGTATGCATGACTACATAAAAGATTCAAATGATTCGGCAACATATACAAACCTCACGAGATCAACAAAAGAATTATACGGATCTTCATCAAAAGGACGTGGAATTTAATATTGGGGATCATGTATTGTTATGTATTGCTCCATGGAAGGGAGTTACAAGATTTGAGAAGAGAGGAAAGCTCAATCACGATTTGTTGGTCCATTTGAGATTCTTGACCGAATAGGAAATATGGCCTATAGACTCGCATTACCTCCAAGCATGTCTCGTGTTCATAATGTTTTTCACATATCATGCTTCGTAAATATGTGAAAGAATCAAACCACATTATTGAGTTAGAACCAGATGAGATAGCCGAAGATTTAATGTACGAGGAGGTACCTATCAAGATCGTGGATAGAAAGGAGCATGTCCTACACACAAAGGTTATACCACAAGTCAAAGTTTTGTGGAGGAACTATGCTATTGAGGAAATGACCTGGGAGTTGGAATCGGAAATGAAATTTAGGTACCCTCATCTTTTCGAAACACCAAGTACGTACGTCAATTTCGAGGATAAAATTTCATAAGGAGGGGAGGTTGTAAGACCCCAACTTTTTATAAATAAAATTGAATTTCCTTTATTTATTATTTTGAAATAATAAGGGGTGGATTTGATTAATGTATTTAGTTATGGGTAAAATGTGCAAATTTTGTAAAATAAGCAAGTGGTTATAAAATATTCATTGTTTTTCAGGGAATATTCGTTTGGTCATGGAATATTCTTGTTGTCAGGGAATATTCGTACTACGGCGCAGCCATTTGTGGGCCCCATAACAAAAAATGATCGGATGAAGAAAATGACAAGTTTGAGTTTTTTTTATAAATAACGGCGTAGTTGTTACCATTAACACTGTTGGAATACATGGTGGTTAAAGTACAATAATACTCGGTGGTTGCACAGTAGCACACGGTATTGGACATTATTTTTGGATTATTGATTCTTACGTAAGAAGACACTACTCAATAATTGTTACAGTAATTATTGTTCAATATTTTATTTTATTGATTCAATATTTACTATGTTGATATTTTATATTATTGTTAATTTAATAATTGTCACTACACAGTATTTTCTATTATCAGATCAATAATTCATATTATTTGAATAATATTATTAGATAGCATTATTGGAAATGTCTAAGAAAGTTCTGTCTAGGAAAGGGGTTTGGTCACCTAATTGTGCGCTAGTAAGGAGAAATCCTTACCGGAAAGCCCCCTATTTCCTAAGAACGACTGGTTGTCATTATTGTGATTCTATAATATTATTTATGAATAATTATTTATTGATTCATATTATAAGGAAATATTTATTTTCTGTGGATATAAATGAAGGAATTAATGCTGAGGTGTTTTATCAGTATTTTATCGGAATTGAGGTATTAAAAATAATCCGTATGTGGATTTCGATCATTTTTTGTTTGGAATTTGAAAAAAATTTCTTCTACAGAGTTGTAGAGAATTACATTTTATATGAAATGGACATAAAATTCATATTTTTTTGATAAAAGGGCTATTTATTATGAATTATTGAAGTTTTAGAAATAAATGTTTTTATTAAAAACATGGGTGGGCCCCACTTTTGTTTTTTGTGGAAGAAAATGCTGAAGTTCAAGTGTGGTGTGCGTGAATAGCAAGGAAGGAGAGCCACCGGTAGCTGGTTAGTCTGCTTTGGCATTTTTCTATAAATAGGGTGCTTAGTTAGAATTGAAAATCACACCAGAATAGCGAGCGTATTTTTGTGAGTATTTAGATATCTTGAGTGTTGCCATTCAGTGCAAGTTTTCTTCGGCATTATATCCGATATTTCACCCAGAAGTACTTTTCTTTTGAGGTAAAGGATGTTATTTTTTTCGTAAATGATGTTATTTCTTTCAATATCATTATACCGAAATATTGGTATGAATTTTTTACTTTTTCGTGTCGGGGTTACTATTCACGTATATGGTACTATCTTTGATTGTATCCATGTTTTGATCTTCATTCTTGAATTTTTTTCTCCATAATTGATTATTATGGAGTATTTTTGAACTTCGATAATTCAAAGTACGAATCCCTAATCTTTGTCCTTTTATCTCACTAGATTCGTTTTTTTTAAGATATTTTTCTTCATCCTCAGTCCTAAATAATGATATAACCTAATATCTTTGGCCTGTAGTGCAAAGATGAATGATTATCTGATGAATATCTTTGGCACGTACTACAAAGATGGACAGGTGTTGAGATGAACATGACCAACTGGTGATACAAATGAATATTTTTGGCCTGTAGTGCAAAGATGAATATTGATTCAAGATGTTTATTGATTGACATTACAGGGATATAATATTGATTATAAACTTTTAAATCATAGAAGATAGTATATTTCAGTCTCTACTTAACTCTTCTAATGAATTGTTATTTCCGCTGCGAATATTAATCTAAAACTTGTTGTCCATTGTATTTTATCTAATTTATTGAAGGCTAATTGTAACGGGACGAATTGTTTGAGTTATGATTCTGGGGACAAAATCCTTTTAAGAGGGATAAGATATGACAACCGTAATTTTGTAATCTAAATTTTTTAAATATTTATTTGATTGAATAAATATTTTTCGATGAATTAATTATCAGATTAATTAATTAATTGATGAAGTGGTGATAGATTAATTTAATTTTTATGTGTTACATTTATTAATTTAATGTGAAGAATTTTTATTATTCGAAGTATGTGATTATGTGAGCTTATTGAATTAAAAGAAATATTTAATGAGCCTATGTTATTTTAATTAATTTAATTATTAATTAGAGATTTAATAATTTGACATTATTAATTAAAGAGAATTTGAATTATGTGACTATGTGTATTAATGAGAATTTACTATATTTTAATTAAAATAAATTAAATTAGATAATTGATTTATTTTATATGGATGTGACATAATTTAAACTATATGATAAGGTTTTATTAAATTAAATAGTTTTCAAACCTTTTAATTCTAGCCAAACATGGCCTTGGTGGGAGTTGAGGGAAGTTACCCATGATGGGGGTAATCGACCTCATCAAGGCCGATTTTTCTCCATTTATCAGACACTTTCTTTTCTTTCTTTTCTTATTATTTTCTAAGTCTGGCAAAAAAAAAAAAACAGAGAGAGTTGAGAAAAGTTTTGAGAGAGATTGTGAGTTGGGTAATTGAAGAACTGTGGAGGAGGAGTTTATCTCTTGCAAATTGTATTCTACGCTTAGGTAATTTCTTCAACCCAATTCTTATTATACGTCTTTTAAGTTTTCATAAAAAAATGGCTTTTATACTTCTGTGAGTCTCTGTATTTAGGAAATTCTATTGTTATGAAAATATATGTAATAATTCGAGTTGTATGGCATGTTTTAATATATATTATATGGGTTTCCATATCTTCAGTTTCATGAAATTATACAGTAAAAGATTTCAGAGTATGTGATATGGCCATATGGCCTTATACGTGATTTTTATATGTCAAATATAATTTATTTTGCAAAATTCATGATTATGCATGTTAAAATGAACAAAATGAAACTTGAATGGTTGGATTTGGCTTAATAACAAATCTGTAGCGTTAAAATCCATGTTTTTGTTCAAAAACATCAAGAACATCAAGAACAGTCCAATTTTAATATTTTAATTCTGTGATTATGTGTTTTAATGGATTAAAATCACTCCATTGATGTTAAGTAATGATTATGTATTTAATTATAACATGTGTATATGTAATTTGGTGAAATTAGTGTTAAAGATGTGTTGATTTCATTTGAATTTTGTGTTCTTCGCGAATCGAAATTTCGTAGATCTGGGTTTCAGCCATGGCAAATAACCCCCGATTCATTTCTCATACCATAACGCCAAGTGTCCTACAAGAATGAATGCCACAACAAGCTGACTCCAAGAGTTAAGATAAAAGTGAAATAAGCGTACCAATTTCCAGCGTAATGTCCGTAAAAATGTTTTTTTAAAGTGTTCAAGTATAGGAATGTGTTGGTAACTTAGTCTAATGAATATAAAGACTTGTTAGACCTATAATGAGATGTTAAAATAAATTCTTAACATGTCCATAACACAATTACATGTGAACTGAATGATCAAATGCATAGTTACCTTATTGTTTGTGAAGTCTTAATTTTTGACAATAAGTGTAGTAATTGACTAAGTATAGTCATGAACTCGAGTTAGACAAAGAATAAACTTGTGATGTTTAGTACGTTATAATTGACTGGTATTCTGAATGTAATTGATATGTAGGATTTAATTCAAAGAACGAGTTTGTTTAAGTGTAATCTACGCACGAGGCAAGTTTCTAAACCTTGTCTTGTTACATTGAGCAAGTTTTCCAACTCTACATTTACGTTGAGCAAGTTTCTTACCCTAAACTTTCGTTGAGCAAGTTTCCTAATCCTACTTGTTATTGTTATATAAGTTGATTAATTCATCTTTCGATATTGAGAAAGTTCTCATTATTATTGATCAAGCTTGTCTTATATATTAAAGCTTATTAATCTTCAAGCATCATGTTGTTATACAATAATTATTCTATTGTATACCTTTTTAGATGTTATTCAAGTTAAATATTCATTCATTGTTAAACCTTGTTAGACTAGCGAACCTTTATTGATTCGACTAGTCCATAGTTGATGAGCGTTCTAAATTTCAAAACCCCTTGATGAATTATCCAAACCAAACTTCCTTTGGTGCGGACTCGAATGTCAAAACTGAGATGAACAACCCTGTATAGGGGATTATTTACGCTTTAGCGTTAAGATATTGTGCACGTGATGGTACTAAGGGCCGATCCCCTAAAATGCGAGAAGAAGAGTCCATAGTCTTATGATCGCTTAAAGGTTTCAAGTAAAAACACCGACAACCTAGGACATAGTTCAAGGTCTTATGACCCTTAGAATTTCTTTTGATTCTTGTTATCCATTCTTGATTCAAAAGTTGAGCTTTATATCAGAAGTTATTATTCATTGTTATATTGTTATACTTATGGGCAATCGTGCTCACTCTTGCGTAATAATAAAATTGCAGTTAAGAACGAAAGAGCAGACAAACCTTCCACTAGTAAGGGCAAGCTTAGCAAGTAATGAAGACTGATTATTTATGTGATTATATAATCATAGTTAGACCTGATGTTACTTAAGACTTATTTGTTTATGTTTTCTGCACAGATGTTTTAAGGTTGGAGTAACTTGGGATTTATTTTTATTCAGTTGATGTAACCCCATAAGGGGAGAGATTTATTATTTATTTATTCTATTGCATGGTTTGCATTTTATTTATGGGTAGATAGATAGATGATGTTTATGATAGATGAACACCAAATCTCGTGGAAATGGAAGTACCGGATTTGGGGGTGTCACAGGTTGGTATCAGAGCTGTAAGGTTATGAACCTTAGGTGGGGGGAACAACCTTAGGTAGTAGCCTTGTAGGAGATTGAGAACATAGTGATGGTAAACTCTTATCGAGTTCTAAGAAATGAATTTTTAAATTCATTAAAGATAATAAAAGACTTTATGTGCTTATGTGTTAATCTATGTGTTCGCTAGTACGGATTAGTAACTAAAACTTAAAATTTTATTGTCAGGATGTCGGATGTTGGAGGAGCTAGTCGAGCTGGGGAGGAGGAACCCCGATTACCTATAAAGGAGGAGCCCCGAGACATTTATGTCGTCAGGGAATAGCTTGTACAGAGAGAGCCATCTCCATTGATCACTGTTGCTGGTCAGGAGCATGAGCCGAAGACAGATCCAGAGGAGGATCCTGAGGAAGAGGAAGAAGAAGAGGAAGAAGATGAGTTCCCACCGAACTCCATTGATGCCGAGATGTATGATGCACTCTATGATCGTAACGTATAGTTGCAGGATACTGTTCAGGATCTGACTAAGAAGGAGGTTAGTCAGCAGATTACTATTGAGCAGAGGGATAGAGAGATTGTGACTCTTCACACACGTTTAGGAAACGTGGAGTGGGATCTGGTTCATGAGAAGGGTCAGACCGAGGATAAGTCCGCTGAAATAGAGAAGTTAAAGAAGGATCTGAAGGAGAGCTCAGAGAGGCTTGCCATAACAGAGGAGGGCTGGGTACGAGAGTCACGTCGTGCTGATCGTGCAGAAGATGATCGTCGTGCAAAGAAGGCTAAACTTGAGGAGATGTACTCTACACTACAAAATGCAATGGATGCGGTCCAAATCGAGTTAGGAAGTATCCAATCCAGTTTGAGGATCTACCATCATATATGCTAGATCGTAGAACGATGTGCCGCATCATGGAGGAGGAACGTAGCAAGGTTATCCAACGCCTTAACAGACAGTGATAGTATTAGTTTAAATATGTGAAAACTATTTGATAGTTAATGATGTAAATTCCGATATGTTCATAAATAAAGGAATATTGTGGTGTTTAAAATCCTGTAGATTCTTTATCTCGGGATAGTTGATGTAAATAGCAGTGATGCTATCTTATAATGTAAAGACTTTTGAATTAAATGAAATGTCAAAGTTTATTTGAAGTAATGTGTTAAATGAGTTATGATTAAATGTTTTAGTTAAGTCTTAAATGTTTAAGAGATTGAATAAAGATCTAATAAGTGTATATTCTTAACAGAAATATGCCGCCTAGAAGACAAAATCGTCAGCAAGCCCAGGAAGGGTTAACAAACAATAACAATGACGCCAATGCTAACTCCGTTCAGCAATTGGTAAACCTTTTAGCTGGAGCACTTAATAATCAACCCCAAGCTCCGCCAAATACTTCATTTAAGGACTTGAAGGTGGTGGAACTGCCAGAGTTTAAGGGTTCTATAAACCCAATTGAAGCTCAGACGTGGGTGATGGAGATGGAGAAGGTGTTCAACGTCGCTCGAGTAAGGGAAGATCATAAGATTACTTATGCAACGTTTATGCTAAAGTCCGAAGCCAGCTATTGGTGGTAGGCAAACAAGGTGAGAGGAGGTGAAGGTGTTATATCCTGGGAAAGATTCAAAGAGATGTTCTTCGAGATGTACTTTCCGGTAAGTTCACAAAATCAGATAGAAGTCCAGTTTCTAGAATTGAAGCAGGGAAGTATGTCAGTAGCTGATTACGCGGAAAGGTTTAACGAGTTGGCTAGGTTCGCCACATACCAAGTTCACACTTACAAGAGGAAGGCAAGATTTATTTGAAAGAGAACTGAAGCCTCAGTTGTATAGCAAAGTGTCAATGCTCCAATTGAACACTTTTGCTGGGGTGTTAGAGAAGGCCATACTTGCTGAGGGTGGAAATGATGCAGTAACGAAGAATAATCAAGAGCATAAGAAGAAGAAGAAGAGTGAGAAGGAAGGTAATAATAAGACTGGTGGGAGTAGCACTGGGGGTAATCACAGTCAGAAGGAAGTCATCTGATAATTCGTCGGCTAGAAGTCAACAGGGAGGGCAGAAGAAGAAGATTGAACCGTGTCCAACCTGCGGAAAAACACATTTGGGAGTTTGTTTGAAGGGGAAGCGAGTGTGCTACAATTGTGGTCAGGAAGGCCACATAGCACCAAACTGTCCGAACCCAAAGAAGGGTGCATGCTTCACATGTGGATCAAAGGACCATCTTGAAAGAGATTGTCCTAAGAAGGGATCGGGAGGGACGAGTTCAGGAGGAAACAAAGGAAATACTGGTGAAAGCACTCTAACCATTGCAGGACCAACCGCATCCAATAGACCAACAGCCAGAACGTTCAACATGACAGTGCAGGACGCGATACAGTCTCGCGATGTGGTATCAAGTATCATTCCGATCAATAAAGTTAATGCTTATGTGTTATTTGATTCGGGTGCTACTTGCTCATTTATATCTGATGACTTCGTTGAGAACTTAGAATTGTTTAAGGATGAGTTAGAATACCCCATGAACATAGAAATTGTGAATAGAGAAATTATCCCTGTTAAGTATGTGCACAAGAACTGTAGAGTAGATATTAAGGGTAATATCATGAACGTAGATCTTATTCCTATTCGACTTGGAGAATTTGATGTTATTTTGGGTATAGATTGGTTATCCAATTATGGGGTAGTAATTGACTGCAAGAAGAAGTGTATTAACCTTATGACTCTGTCAAAGGTTGTGTTTTATGGTAGAAAGTCACCTAGACAAGCTAGTTGTCTGACGATGATGTAAGCCAGAAGATTGTTAAGGCAAGGCTGTGTAGGATATCTAGCTTACATAGTCGATAGTCGTAAAGAATCCGAAAAAAGATGAGATTCCGGTAGTGAGAGATTTCACAGACGTATTTTCGGATGATTTGCCCGGACTTCCTCCAGACAGAGCAGTGAAATTTGTGATCGATTTGGCTCCAGGAACGACCCCAATATCGAAGGCACCATACCGAATGGCACCGGTATAGATGAAAGAATTGATGGTCCAACTACAAGAATTACTGGACAAGAAGTATATTCAACCAAGCGTATCACCGTGGGGAACGCTGGTTTTATTTTTGAAGAAGAAGGATGGAACAATGCGACTCTGCATAGACTACAGAGAACTGAATAAGGTCACGATTAAGAGTAAGTATCCATTACCACGAATCGACGATTTGTTCGAACTGTTATAGGGAGCAAGATACTTTTCGAAGATAGATTTGAGAAGTGGTTATCATCAACTGAAGGTGAGACCAGAGGATGTACCGAAGACAACGTTTAGAACACGATACGGTCACTACAAATTTTTGGTAATGTCATTTGGTCTAACGAATGCTCCTGCAGCATTTATGGGCTTAATGAATGGAGTGTTCAAGCTGTTTTTGGACAAATTCGTAGTGGTATTTATAGATGACATTTTGGTATATTCAAAAACCAAGGAAGAACACAAAGAGCATTTGAGGTTGACATTAGAGACATTGAGAAGGGAGAAGTTGTATGCTAAGTTTTCGAAATGTGAATTCTGGATTGAAAGAGTACAATTTCTTGGACATTTGATTGATAGAGACGGAATTTCGGTGGATCCCTCCAAAGTCGAAGCTGTGATTAACTGGGATCAGCCAAAGACGTCGTCGAAAGTAAGAAGTTTTCTTGAATTGGCAGGTTATTATAGAAGATTCATTCAGGATTTTTCCAAGATCGCAACTCCGCTGACGAATTTGACTAGGAAATCGATGAAATTCGTTTGGACGGAGAAGTGTGAGGAAAGTTTTCGAGAATTAAAGAAGAGGTTGAGTACAACACCTGTGTTATCTCTTCCAAATGACACAGGAAATTTTGTGTTATATAGTGATGCATCGCATAAAGGACTTGGTTGTGTGCTTATGCAGAATGGTAGAGTCATTACATATGCGTCACGACAACTGAAAGATTATGAGAAGGGGTATCCGACCCATGACTTGGAGTTAGCTGCAGTGGTTTTTGCTTTGAAAATTTGGAGGCACTATCTCTATGGGGAGAAGTGTGAAATATATACAGATCACAAGAGTCTGAAATATATTTTTACACAGAAAGACTTGAACATGCATCAAAGAAGGTGGTTGGAGTTAATTAAGGACTATGATTGTGAGATTCTATACCATCCGGGTAAGGCAAATGTGGTGGCCGACGCCCTAAATAGAAATGGTCGGGAGAAATTGATGATGTTGACCGCTCAGGAGGAGCTAATTTTAGCGATGGAAAAGCTGGAATTAGAAGTGAAGTATCCTATAGAAATTAACAAGAAGTTGTTTCAGATGCAAGCTGGTTTAACCTTATTGCATAAAGTTAAGGAGGCACAACTTCAGGATGAAGAATGTGAGAAAGTGATGAAGAAGATATCTGAAGGGACTGAACCGAGATTCAAAATAGACAGTGAGGGACTACTAAGATTTGAGAGCAGAATTTGGGTACCGCCAGTACCAGAGATTAAGGAAGAAATTTTAAGCGAAGCTCACAACTCAAGATATTCGATTCACCCTGGTAGCACCAAGATGTACCAAAATCTTCGACAACACTTTTGGTGGCCAAATTTAAAACGAGAGGTTGCAGAATGTGTTGTCAAATGCCTAACAAGTCAGAAAGTGAAAGCAGAACATCAGAGACCGAGTGGGTTGCTACAACCTTTAGAGATTCCAGAATGAAAATGGGAACATATTACGATGGATTTCGTGGTTGGCCTACCGACGACCCAGAAAGGCTACGACGCAGTATGGGTTATTGTTGACCGATTGACGAAATCCGCACACTTCCTTCCGATCAAAATCAGATTCAACCTAGATCAGTTGGCAAGGTTATATGTGAAAGAGATTGTTTCAAGGCACGGAGTTCCGATGTCAATTGTTTCTGATAGAGATCCGCATTTTACGTCGAACTTCTGGAAATGTCTATAGGAATGCATGGGTACACAGTTGTGAATGAGCACAGCATATCACCCTCAAATAGATGGACAGAGTGAAAGAACAATCCAGACATTGGAAGATATATTAAGAGCTTGTATAATGGATTTCAAAGGAAATTGGGATGATCATTTACCGCTTGTAGAGTTCGGTTACAACAACAGTTACCACGCTAGTATTGGAATGCCACCTTATAAAGCGTTATATGGCAGAAAGTGCAGAACTCCACTATATTGGGATAAAGTTGGTGAAAGACGATTACTAGGACCAGATTTAGTACAACAAACAGCAGAGATAGTCAAAGTGATTCGAGCAAGATTGATAGCAGCCCAAGACAGACAGAAGAAATACGCCGATCCACACCGTAAGAATATTGTGGTGTTATATAAGTACATATGGAAATTTTATTATTGGAGATAAGATTTCACATGAAGAGATGCTATGAGGTTAAACGAAGATGAGTATATGTATAGAAATATATTTACTTAGTAAGGTGCTATATATATTTTAGCAAGAGGAATGATGAATTAAGTTAATGATATAATGATCAAGATAAAACTATGTTAGTAATTAACATAGTTTGAGTGTTAACCTCGATCGCAAATAAGAATTTGAATAAGTATAAAGTCGTTAGATAATACGATTAGCAATGAGAAGGGAGTAATTTAAAACTCAAAATTTGAGTTAGAGATAGAATTTTGAAGCATGGACCGCTTTGCTAAGGCCCGTCGAACGTCAAATTTAGTCGAAATGGACAAGAAAACACAAAATGTGTAAAGGTTGACTTTTGGTCAAAGTCAATAGTTGACTTTTTATGGAGAAAAGTCAAAATTAGGGTGAGAAGTGAAATATATTATGATTATGTGAATTATGGATATGAGTAAATAAATATACATTATATAATGTGAATACATTTATTTTGTATATAAAAGTGAAGTAAGAATTAAGTTATGTAACCTAATATATATTAGGTGTGATAATTAAATAACCTAAATGGTTATCGTTATTTAGTGGTCCTAATATTTTATTTTTATATTAGTGACCTAATTTAAGATAATTGTGGAACATGTCACAATTTATTAAATTGTTTTATTCTTAATAGGTGAGTAAAGGAATATGAAGATTATGTGATGGTTTATATTTGTTTATTATATAAACAAATAAAATAAACTAATGTAATCATAATTATATATTAAGAATGAATGATTGAATAACTTAAGAGTTATGAGTTGGGGAAAATAATAGTATTTAGATATATACTAACTCTAAGAGATTTATTTTATACATCTCAGTTAATTAATTTTATAACCTAATTTTAGCAAGTCTAATTGGGTTAAGGAAATAAATGTGCATGAGTAAGGATTTAAGTTATAATTGAGGAAAATGAAAACCCTAATTTAATTATTTGGGTTGGAAAAGAATTAATAGTATTGGACTATGTTAATTTACATGGCCCAAAGAATTAAATTTTAAGTCCAATATATTATTTATTGATAGCCCAAAAGATGGAACTGGTGACCCAAATTTAAGCCCAATTAAGGAGGGACATATTGGACATTTGGTATGCTAAATAGGAAAAAAAAAAAAAAAAGAAATCAAATATTAATGTGGAAATGTCCATTTTACCCTTTTTGTCCCATTTTGATGAATAATTGCTAAAGAATCCTATGTTATCTTACAAATCTAGCAAATAATGAGTGGGAATATTTCTAGCCTAGCCATGTGCTCTATATTAAGTAGCATCCAATGTTAATACCTAGCAACTAGATACATTAAACCTAAATTAGGAGATTTAAAGTAAGAAAAATACTTACTTTACTCCTCAATATTGCCAAGCCATTCTCTCTCTTACATTTCAAGAATTAGAGTGAGAGAGAGAAGATGAGCTAGGAACATCATGTAGCAAGCCAAGAACAACAACAAAGATCATCATCTACTTTGAAAGATTAAGAAGTGCTACCAAGATATTAAGGTATTAAACTACATTTAGCTAGTTATTCTTGTTGTTTTAAATCAAAACATGGAGTTATGTTCTTGATCTTCAAAACTCTAGATCTACATGATTTAGAGTGTTTTATGAGTAGATCTAACCATTTTGGTAGTGAAAAGCTTAAGTAAGGAAGGAAAGAAAACTAATTTTTTTAAAGTGAGAAAACTAGTAAACCTGCTGACCTAAAAAGGAAATTTCAAGGGTTAGCTAGCTTGCTCTAAAAATTCTGGGCTTTTGGTATGTTATAGTACACTCAATAAGCTTTCCATAGACTCCGAAACGGACTAAATCCGACATCGAAGGAGAGAGTTATGAAATTTCTCCCAAACTACTCAAAGGTAAGAAAAACTGTTAGAGTAACAGTTTGTAACATCCACTTCCGGGCTAATTTCCGGGAGCTTAACATGTCCAAATATGGATTGTAATAGATGAAACCTGTAGTTCGGAAAGATACGAATCCAACAAAATTGACGGATCATTAATCGGATTTATGGATTTTATTTTATTTAAGTTTTGGTAAAGGACTCCAAAACTGCATAAGTGCAAAAGTAAACTGCCAAAAACTTTTCAGAGGCTGTTTCGGTAATTTATTTTGTGAGAAAAATTCGGGCTTTCGGGAAATGAAAATATGTGGTATTATGTAGCTCGTGTCCAAAAATGAGCTAATTCCGACTTAAAATGACCGAGTTATGACCATTTCAATTTTTGTGATTTTCCGACGGAAATCGCTATAACCGGAGTTCTACAACTCCGATTGCCACGAAATTTAAAATAGAGCATCACGTTAATATATATAAGGTTATGTCAAAAGATGGGCATCTCTGGAGTTAAGCACAAGGTATCTAATTTCTTAAGGAATTAACTAGAAATGATTTTTGAAAAAATACTAAAGGAATTTGGAAAATTATGGAAAAATAATTTTTGTGTATGAAATATATGTATATGTGTTTGACCAAAGGATAGAAAAATAATAAGTTGATTTGGTATTTTCGTGAAAAGAATATTGATTTCGAGATACTTTGAAATGAAATCCGCCTTCTTGAAATGGTATTTCGGTTTACTAAGATGTTATCTAATTTACTAGGATAACATATAAAAATGAATAACTTATAAGTACAAGTTATGATGTGATTAAAAGAATATCAAAGTATAATAATAATATTAAGACTTAAACCTATTGTCTAATACTTAACTATATGTTATGACTAACCGAAAGATCTATTATAGGTTTTATATCTTCAGATAGATCGATAGGATTATGTGTTTAAGTTATTTTATAACGGTGATGATATTATTCTAATATTGGAGATCTATATTATTAATATTAGGTCTTGGGAAAAGTTTATTATATTGCGTTACACGGTAATCAAATTCGCTTCAAGCAAGTTTTTTTTCAAGTTCTTTTACTTAAACTCTTTTAAGAGTGGTTTTAGACGAGATATGCTTATGAATTGTACTCTGTACATATTGCATGTATTCATCGGTATGAAAGGCTGATCACCTTCATTACCAGTCAGTTCAGATATAATTGTTATGTTCATTTTCAATGTTCATTCAGCTTTGAAATTTTGTTCATGCTAATTCACAACTACATTGTGAAGGATAGCCAGCTTATTATTCAAACTCTTTCAATCATGATATATCTTCACCTTGTTTTTTTTAAACTTGTTGGGCAACTTTCATGCTCACCCTTGCTATATCATGATAAAACATTGCAGATAAGGCGAATACGGCCAGTTACAGGAAAAGGAAAATGCCAAGTTCAGCTTGGGATAGAATGTGCAGCTAATTTGTAAAAGTATGGTTGAAGAATAGTATTGTCATGTGTTGGATAGTTTATGATTGTGTATTAGTTAAGGTTACTCAATTTTGGGGAAATAGTGTGTAAAGTTTAATGTATAAACAATTTATGTTTATATCTTCCGCAAACAGTTGTAGAATGATTGTACCGAATCCGCAGCGATTTGGGACCCGGATTCGGGGGCGCCACAGTTGGTATCAAAGCTGTTGGTTATGAAGCTTAGGTAGCAATACCTGAGACCAATAACCGCAGTGATTAGGATAAGTACTAACCCACATAGAGTTAGTTGAAGAATCTCGCAGGGTCAAAGAGTTAGGTTTAAGTATGGTACCATTGTACTCGAAACTAGTTGATGTATGGTATCTGGGCTAAACGATTCCTTCATAGAGCGGAGGTATATACGAACTAGCAACTCGGAACCTAGTTTGTTGGTTGTTTGTGGGAAACCACCAAATGCACTATATTGAAAACTCATAGAGACTCGATGTGTACCAAGTATAGGAAGTGGATAGATAGAGTCTAAGAGATTACAAGTGTAAGGATGGGAGATCGTAAACAAAGCGATCACGTAGTAATAGCAATGAATCGTAATATATACGATGAGATCACTCCGTGATCCGATAAGGTTATGGTATGAAGAAAGATCCGAGAATGATGAAAAGTTTACAAAGAAGATTGCTTTGTGTATGAATTGTACTATAAATTGGTACAGATCCAGAAGAGAATTATAAATACGAATTAAATTCATATGGAGAAGGGGTTAGTGTTAGGTGGGGATTCAATTGAGGACTCATGTCGGCAGCTGAGTTGTATGATTCTTCGTATGGGAGCTGAATTGTACTTGGTGTAAAAACCACTTAGTTTCTGGCATTGATAATCATTGAAATGTTTATGTCGCGCTATTTGTTATATGCACATTAAGAGGATGACTCCATTCTCAGGTGTATAACAGATAGATAGGTCATAAGTAGAGGATATAAGGATTAAGTACGAGTTCTTAAAACTCATACTTATGGTACGTTCGTGACTCATGATTATATGAAATGTTTATGGACCCTCAAATGAATGGACGCCAAAGGTCTTGTCTGGAAAGTTCTTAAACTCATATGATTGTGGTAAGTTCCTGAACTCATAAGTGTGGTAAGTTTGATGAACTGGGTATAGTTTTGTGTGAATGAAGTGTTATGGATTATAGAAATGTATAAATTGTTAAGCAAATGATTATTAGTAAAGGTGTTAGGTTTTCCTAAACTCCTAGCTATGCTAAACTTCGAATTTTTGACATCAAGCTAAATACGCACTATGTGCTTTTGAAAAATGAATTTTTATTCTCAACTCCTGGTGATTATTGTATATGCGTGGACTTCGCCATCGACACCTCGTTACTGTTGAGATGATAAAACCGATTTGCAAAAGATTTTTGAAACGTTTAAAGTACGAATCTATGCTACTTATTTCGGCTTAGACGCAGATGATTTGAAATGTCAAAAGTTATTTTATTTATCACTTATGTACCATGTAACTTTGAAGTGCGAGATGATAAAAAATGATGAAGTCATCAATGCAATATTACTTAGTGTTGGATGTGATCTCGGGATCGTCGACCCGCTATGGTATGATGTAGTATGATAAAATCACCAAATGACTAATCCTCAACGAATTGTAAATACAGTGCAAGCATCATGACGTCATTCTCGAAAAATGTTTTCAAAATTTTAATTTGCCAACGGGGTTTGGCTATACTTAAATAATTCTATTGAACTGAATTATCAATATGAGTCTATGCTATTCGATTCAGCTAGACTAATGTTTATGAAAACTCTAAGTGTTCATTGAAAGAAATTTCCCAAACCAAATTGTTTTGCTGTGGAATCCTATACTAAGTCTGAGGTGAACAACCCTGAAAATGGGGATATACTAATTGGATAGAATATTCCAATTTAAGAACGCATATAGTCGTTTCAAATTACTAAGGTACAATAGACCCATCATCTAAAGTACTGAATCGGTAGTTTACCTTCTTCGTGATTGTAAACATACCTATTAAAGAAATGTTTAAGAGGTAGAGTACCTTTCTTTCTTAATTGAAAGAGGTAGCGGTAGAAATACCCCTAAACCTCGAGTTCAAAGTTCATAATTTTTATGATCCCTCGATGTATATGAAAAGTTTTTTTTTAACCCTTCGAGTAATGTTGTGGTAGAACGTGATGATTGATATGAATAACGAAACTCGCTTGTATATGAGTAGAATCTAAGATGATTGAATAAAGGTTATTACGACAACCTAGTTTTGAAGAATGTTTAGAAGATGTAAACTCCTAATGAGTAGTTATGGTGAAATGTGATGATAGAAAGAGAAATCCTCAAAGGAGGAAATTGTACAGGTTAAGTTGAAAACCTAGTTATGGATAAGAGAATGAGCAGAGATTAGTATGCTTTAATTTCAAGGACGAAATTCTTAGAAGAAGGGGTGAATGTGATAACCCAAAAATTTCTAAAATCTTGAATGATTAGAATAAAGGTTAAAGAATAAAACCTAGATGAGAATTTGAGGATTTATTTAAAAAATTTCAAGTAAAACCTATATGGTTTGCTATTCGAATAAGAATAGAGGAAATATGGG
Organism: Panax ginseng; assembly: GCA_020205605.1. Taxonomy (NCBI): domain Eukaryota; kingdom Viridiplantae; phylum Streptophyta; class Magnoliopsida; order Apiales; family Araliaceae; genus Panax; species Panax ginseng. The sequence continues at coordinate 72,156,697 of CM035129.1, forward strand.
TTACAAAATTCCAAAACCCTAGAAATGAATCAATATGTACTTGAAGGAATATTAAGAATAAGGTATTACGATACCTTTAAATTCGATGTGAACGGAGTAGTCTAAAAAAATGTTATATAAGTACATATGGAAATTTTATTATTGGAGATAAGATTTCACATGAAGAGGTGCTATGAGGTTAAACGAAGATGAGTATATGTATAGAAATATATTTACTTAGTAAGGTGCTATATATATTTTAGCAAGAGGAATGATGAATTAAGTTAATGATATAATGATCAAGATAAAACTATGTTAGTAATTAACATAGTTTGAGTGTTGGCCTTGACTGGCAAATAAGAATTTGAATAAGTATAAAGTCGTTAGATAATACGATTAGCAATGAGAAGGGAGTAATTTAAAACTCAAAATTTGAGTTAGAGATAGAATTTTGAAGCATGGACTGCTCGGTTGCGTCCAGAACGTCGAATTTAGTCAGAATGGACAGTAAACACAAAATGTGTAAAGGTTGACTTTTGGTCAAAGTCAATAGTTGACTTTTTATGGAGAAAAGTCAAAATTAGGGTGAGAAGTGAAATATGTTATGATTATGTGAATTATGGATATGAGTAAATAAATATACATTATATAATGTGAATACATTTATTTTGTATATAAAAGTGAAGTAAGAATTAAGTTATGTAACCTAATATATATTAGGTGTGATAATTAAATAACCTAAATGGTTATCGTTATTTAGTGGTCCTAATATTTTATTTTTATATTAGTGACCTAATTTAAGAGAATTGTGGAACATGTCACAATTTATTAAATTGTTTTATTCGAATAGGTGAGTAAAGGAATATGAAGATTATGTGATGGTTTATATTTGTTTATTATATGAACAAATAAAATAAACTAATGTAATCCTAATTATATATTAAGAATGAATGATTGAATAACTTAAGAGTTAAGAGTTGAGAAAAATAATAGTATTTAGATATATACTAACTCTAAGAGATTTATTTTATACATCTCAGTTAATTAATTTTATAACCTAATTTTAGCAAGTCTAATTGGGTTAAGGAAATAAATGTGCATGAGTAAGGATTTAAGTTATAATTGAGAAAAATAAAAACCCTAATTTAATGATTTGGGTTGGAAAAGAATTAATAGTATTGGACTATGTTAATTTACATGGCCCAAAGAATTAAATTTGAAGTCCAATATATTATTTATTGATAGCCCAAAAGATGGAACTGGTGACCCAAATTTAAGCCCAATTAAGGAGGGACATATTGGACATTTGGTATGCTAAATAGGAAATAAAAAAAAAAAAAAAAGAAATCAAATATTAATGTGGAAATGTCCATTTTACCCTTTTTGTCCCATTTTGATGAATAATTGCTAAAGAATCCTATGTTATCTTACAAATCTAGCAAATAATGAGTGGGAATATTTCTAGCCTAGCCATGTGCTCTATATTAAGTAGCATCCAATGTTAATACCTAGCAACTAGATACATTAAACCTAAATTAGGAGATTTAAAGTAAGAAAAATACTTACTTTACTCCTCATTATTGCCAAGCCATTCTCTCTTACATTTCAAGAATTAGAGTGAGAGAGAGAGATGAGCTAGGAACATCATGTAGCAAGCCAAGAACAACAACAAAGATCATCATCTATTTTGAAAGATTAAGAAGGGCTACCAAGATATTAAGGTATTAAACTACATTTAGCTAGTTATTCTTGTTGTTTTAAATCAAAACATGGAGTTATGTTCTTGATCTTCAAAACTCTAGATCTACATGATTTAGAGTGTTTTATGAGTAAATCTAACCATTTTGGTAGTGAAAAGCTTAAGTAAGGAAGGAAAGAAAACTAATTTTTTTAAAGTGAGAAAACTAGTAAACCTGCTGACCTAAAAAGGAAATTTCAAAGTTAGCTAGCTTGCTCTAAAGATTCTGGGCTTTTGGTATGTTATAGTACACTCAATAAGCTTTCCATAGACTCAAACGGACTAAATCCGACATCGAAGGAGAGAGTTATGAAATTTCTCCCAAACTACTCAAAGGTAAGAAAAAGCTGTTAGAGTAACAGTTTGTAACATCCACTTCCGGCTAATTTCCGGGAGCTTAACATGTCCAAATATGGATTGTAATAGATGAAACCTATAGTTCGGAAAGATATGAATCCAACAAAATTGACGGATCATTAATCGGATTTATGGATTTTATTTTATTTAAGTTTTGGTAAAGGACTCCAAAACTGCATAAGTGCAAAAAGTAAACTGCCAAAAAACTTTTCAGAGGCTGTTTCGGTAATTTATTTTGTGAGAAAAATTCGGTCTTTCGGAAATGAAAATATGTGGTATTATGTAGCTCGTGTCCAAAATGAGCTAATTCCGACTTAAAATGACCGAAGTTATGACCATTTCAATTTTTGTGATTTTCCGACTGAATCGCTATAACCGAGAGTTCTACAACTCCGATTGCCACTTAAATTTAAAATAGAGCATCACGTTAATATATATAAGGTTATGTCAAAAGATGGGCATCTCTGGAGTTAAGCACAAGGTATCTAATTTCTTAAGGAATTAACTAGAAATGATTTTTGAAAAAATACTAAAGGAACTTGGAAAATTATGGAAAATAATTTTTGTGTATGAAATATATGTATATGTGTTTGACCAAAGGATAGAAAAATAATAAGTTGATTTGGTATTTTTCGTGAAAAGAATATTGATTTCGGGATACCGAAATGAAATCCCTTCTTGAAATGGTATTTCGGGTTTACTAAGATGTTATCTAATTTACTAGGATAACATATAAAAAATGAATAACTTATAAGTACAAGTTATGATGTGATTAAAAGAATATCAAAGTATAATAATAATATTAAGACTTAAACCTATTGTCTAATACTTAACTATATGTTATGACTAACCGAAAGATCTATTATAGGTTTTATATATATCAGATGTATCGACATAGGATTATGTGTTTAAGTTATTTTATAACTCTGGTGATGATATTATTCTAATATTGGAGATCTATATTATTAATATTAGGTCTTGAAAAGCTTATTATATTGCATTACGGTAATCAACCTGCTCAAAAAGTTTTTTTTCAAGTTCTTTTTACTTAAACTCTTTTAAGAGTGGTTTCTAGACGATATGCTTATGAATTGTACTCAGTACATATTGCATGTATTCATCGTATGAAAGGTCGATCACCTTCATTACCAAATCGATTCGAGATATAATTGTTATGTTCATTTTCAATGTTCATTCAACTTTTGAAATTTTGTTCATGCTAATTCACAACTACATTGTGAAGGATAGCCACTTATTATTCAAACTCTTTCAATCATGATATATCTTCACCTTGTTTTTTTTTTAACTTGTTGGGCAACTTTCATGCTCACCCTTGCTATATCATGATAAAACATTGCGTATAAGGCTAATACTGACGATTCTGAGGAAAAGAAAATGCCAAGTTCAACTTGGGATAGAATGTCGTGACTAATTTGTAAAAGTATGGTTGAAGAATAGTATTGTCATGTGTTGGATAGTTTATGATTGTGTATTAGTTAAGGTTACTCAATTTTGGGGAAATAGTGTGTAAAGTTTAATGTATAAACAATTTATGTTTATATCTTCCACAAACAACAGAATGATTATCTTATAAATCCGCGCGATTTGGGACCCTGGATTCGGGGCGCCACAGTTGGTATCAAAGTCATTGGTTATGAAGCTTAGGTAGCAATACACGAGACCAGACCAATAACCGCAGATGATTAGGATAAGTACTAACCCATATAGAGTTAGTTGAAGAATCTCGCAGGTCAAAGAGTTAGGTTTAAGTATGGTACCATTGTACTCAAACTAGTTGATGTATGGTATCCGGGCTAACGATTCCTTCATAGAGCGGAGGTATATACTGAACTAGCAACTCGGAACCTAGTTTGTTGGTTGTTTGTGGGAAACCACTCAAATGCACCATATTGAAAAACCATTAGAGACTCGATGTGTACCAAGTATAGGAAGTGGATAGATAGAGTCTAAGAGATTACAAGTGTAAGGATGGGAGATCGTAAAACAAAGCGATCACGTAATAGCAATGAATCGTAATATATACGTTAGGATCACTCCGTGATCCGATAAGGTTATGGTATGAAGAAAGATCCGGAGAATGATGAAAAGTTTACAAGAAGATTGTTGTGTATGAATTGTACTATAAATTGGTACAGATCCGTAAGAGAATTATAAATATGAATTAAATTCATATGGAGAAGGGGTTAGTGTTAGGTGGGGATTCAATTGAGGACTCATGCCTCAATGAAATTTGAGTTGTATGATTCTTCGTGTATGGGAGCCGAATTGTACTTGGTGTAAAAACCACTTAGTTTCGGCATTGATAATCATTGAAATGTTTATGTCGCATTATTTGTTATATGCACATTAAGAGGATGACTCCATTCTCATGTGTATAACAGATAGATAGGTCATAAGTAGAGGATATAAGGATTAAGTATGAGTTCTTAAAACTCATACTTATGGTACGTTCGTGACTCATGATTATATGAAATGTTTATGGACCCCTCAGCGAATGGACGCCAAAGGTCCGTCCAGAAAGTTCTTAAACTCATATGATTGTGGTAAGTTCTGAACTCATAAGTGTGTGTAAGTTTGATGAACTGGGTATAGTTTTGTGTGAATGAAGTGTTATGGATTATAGAAACAGATAGATTGTTAAGCAAATGATTATTAGTAAAGGTGTTAGGTTTTCCTAAACTCCTAGCTATGCTAAACTTCGAATTTTTGACATCAAGCTAAATACGCACTATGTGCTTTTTGAAAAATGAATTTTATTCTCAACTCCCGGTGATTATTGTGTATGCGTGGACTTCAACCCATCGACACCTCGTTACTGTTGAGATGATAAAACCGATTTGCAAAGATTTTTGAAACAGTTTAAAGTACGATCTATGCTACTTATTTCTATTAGACGCAGATGATTTGAAATGTCAAAAGTTATTTTTATTTATCACTTATGTACCATAACTCAAAAGCGAGAGATGATAAAAAATGATGAAGTCATCAATGCAGATTACTTAGTGTTGGATGTGATCTCGTGGATCGCCACCGCTATGGTATGATGTAGTATGATAAAATCACCAAATGACGGAATCCTCAACTGATCAGAAATACTATGCGGACGCATCATGACGTCATTCTCGAAAAATGTTTTCAAAATTTTAATTTGCCAACCAGGTTTAGCTATACTTAAATAATTCTATTGAACTGAATTATCAATATGAGTCTATGCTATTCGATTCAAATTAGACTAATGTTTATGAAAACTCTAAGTGTTCATTGAAAGAAATTTCCCAAACCAAATTGTTTTCTTTGTGGAATCCTATACTAAGTCCGAGGTGAACAACCACGAAAATGGGGATATACTAATTGGATAGAATATTCCAATTTAAGAACGATATATATTCGTTCAATTACTAAGGTACAATAGACCGATCATCTAAAGTACCGTAATCGGTAGTTTACCTTCTTCGTGATTGTAAACATACCTATTAAAGAAATGTTTAAGAGGTAGAGTACCTTTCTTTCTTAATTGAAAGAGGTAGCGGTAGAAATACCCCTAAACCTCTGAGTTCAAAGTTCATAATTTTATGATCCCTCGCACGTATATGAAAAGTTTTTTTAAACCCTTCAGAGTAATGTTGTGGTAGAACGTGATGATTGATATGAATAACGTAAACTCGCTGTGTAATGCAGTAGAATCTAAGATGATTGAATAAAGGTTATTACGACAACCTAGTTTTGAAGAATGTTTAGAAGATGTAAACTCTAATGAGTAGTTATGGTGAAATGTGATGATAGAAAGAGAAATCCTCAAAGGAGGAAATTGTAAAGTTAAGTTGAAAACCTAGTTATGGATAAGAGAATGAGCAGAGATTAGTATGCTTTAATTTCGAGGACGAAATTCTTAGAAGAAGGTGAATGTGATAACCCGAAAATTTCTAAAATCTTGAATGATTAGAATAAAGGTTAAAGAATAAAACCTAGATGAGAATTTGAGGATTTATTTAAAAATTTCAAGTAAAACCTATATGGTTTGCTATTCAATAAGAATAGAGGAAATATGGGTTACAAAATTCCAAAACCCTAGAAATGAATCAATATGTACTTGAAGGAATATTAAGAATAAGGTATTACGATACCTTTAAATTGATGTGAAACGGAGTAGTCTAAAAAATGTTATATAAGTACATATGGAAATTTTATTATTGGAGATAAGATTTCACATGAAGAGGTGCTATGAGGTTAAACGAAGATGAGTATATGTATAGAAATATATTTACTTAGTAAGGTGCTATATATATTTTAGCAAGAGGAATGATGAATTAAGTTAATGATATAATGATCAAAGATAAAACTATGTTAGTAATTAACATAGTTTGAGTGTTAACCTCTATTTGTGGCAAATAAGAATTTGAATAAGTATAAAGTCGTCGTTAGATAATACGATTAAAGAATGAGAAGGAGTAATTTAAAACTCAAAATTTGAGTTAGAGATAGAATTTTGAAGCATGGATCGCTTTGCTTTAAAGTTGCGTCGAACGTCGAATTTAGTCGAATGGACAGTAAACACAAAATGTGTAAAGGTTGACTTTTGGTCAAAGTCAATAGTTGACTTTTTATGGAGAAAAGTCAAAATTAGGGTGAGAAGTGAAATATGTTATGATTATGTGAATTATGGATATGAGTAAATAAATATACATTATATAATGTGAATACATTTATTTTGTATATAAAAGTGAAGTAAGAATTAAGTTATGTAACCTAATATATATTAGGTGTGATAATTAAATAACCTAAATGGTTATCGTTATTTAGTGGTCCTAATATTTTATTTTTATATTAGTGACCTAATTTAAGAAAATTAGGAACATGTCACAATTTATTAAATTGTTTTATTCAATAGGTGAGTAAAGGAATATGAAGATTATGTGATGGTTTATATTTGTTTATTATATGAACAAATAAAATAAACTAATGTAATCCTAATTATATATTAAGAATGAATGATTGAATAACTTAAGAGTTAAGAGTTGAGAAAAATAATAGTATTTAGATATATACTAACTCTAAGAGATTTATTTTATACATCTCAGTTAATTAATTTTATAACCTAATTTTAGCAAGTCTAATTGGGTTAAGGAAATAAATGTGCATGAGTAAGGATTTAAGTTATAATTGAGGAAAATGAAAACCCTAATTTAATGATTTGGGTTGGAAAAGAATTAATAGTATTGGACTATGTTAATTTACATGGCCCAAAGAATTAAATTTGAAGTCCAATATATTATTTATTGATAGCCCAAAAGATGGAACTGGTGACCCAAATTTAAGCCCAATTAAGGAGGGACATATTGGACATTTGGTATGCTAAATAGGAAATAAAAAAAAAAAAAAATCAAATATTAATGTGGAAATGTCCATTTTACCCTTTTGTCCCATTTTGATGAATAATTGCTAAAGAATCCTATGTTATCTTACAAATCTAGCAAATAATGAGTGGGAATATTTCTAGCCTAGCCATGTGCTCTATATTAAGTAGCATCCAATGTTAATACCTAGCAACTAGATACATTAAACCTAAATTAGGAGATTTAAAGTAAGAAAATACTTACTTTACTCCTCATTATTACCCAAGCATTCATTCTCTCTTACATTTCAAGAATTAGAGTGAGAGAGAGAAGATGAGCTAGGAACATCATGTAGCAAGCCAAGAACAACAACAAAGATCATCATCTACTTTGAAAGATTAAGAAGGGCTACCAAGATATTAAGGTATTAAACTACATTTAGCTAGTTATTCTTGTTGTTTTAAATCAAAACATGGAGTTATGTTCTTGATCTTCAAAACTCTAGATCTACATGATTTAGAGTGTTTTATGAGTAGATCTAACCATTTTTGGTAGTGAAAAGCTTAAGTAAGGAAGGGAAAGAAAACTAATTTTTTTAAAGTGAGAAAACTAGTAAACTGCTGACCTAAAAAGGAAATTTCAAGTTAGCTAGCTTGCTCTAAAATTCTGGGCTTTTGGTATGTTATAGTACACTCAATAAGCTTTCCATAGACTCAAACGGACTAAATCCGACATCGAAGGAGAGAGTTATGAAATTTCTCCCAAACTACTCAAAGGTAAGAAAACTGTTAGAGTAACAGTTTGTAACATCCACTTCCGGCTAATTTCCGGGAGCTTAACATGTCCAAATATGGATTGTAATAGATGAAACCTGTAGTTCGGAAAGATACGAATCCAACAAAATTGACGGATCATTAATCGGATTTATGGATTTAATTTTATTTAAGTTTTGGTAAAGGACTCCAAAACTGCATATGTGCAAAAGTAAACTGCCAAAATATTTTTCAGAGGCTGTTTCGGTAATTTATTTTGTGAGAAAAAATTCCGGGCTTTCGGGAAATGAAAATATGTGGTATTATGTAGCTCGTGTCCAAAAATGAGCTAATTCCGACTTAAAATGACCGAGTTATGACCATTTCAATTTTTGTGATTTTCCAATGAAATCGCTATAAACCGGAGTTCTACAACTCCGATTGCCACGAAATTTAAAATAGAGCATCACGTTAATATATATAAGGTTATGTCAAAAGATGGGCATCTCTGAGTTAAGCACAAGGTAGCTAATTTCTTAAGGAATTAACTAGAAATGATTTTTGAAAAAATACTAAAGGAACTTGGAAAATTATGGAAAAATAATTTTTGTGTATGAAATATATGTATATGTGTTTGACCAAAGGATAGAAAAATAATAAGTTGATTTGGTATTTTTAAGTGAAAAGAATATTGATTTGGGATCTTTGAAATGAAATCAAATCTTCTTGAAAATGGTATTTCGGTTTACTAAGATGTTATCTAATTTACTAGGATAACATATAAAAATGAATAACTTATAAGTACAAGTTATGATGTGATTAAAAGAATATCAAAGTATAATAATAATATTAAGACTTAAACCTATTGTCTAATACTTAACTATATGTTATGACTAAAGAAAAGATCTATTATAGGTTTTATATGTTTATATAGGTGATAGGATTATGTGTTTAAGTTATTTTATAACTTGATGATATTATTCTAATATTGAGATCTATATTATTAATATTAGGTCTTCGGAAAAGCTTATTATATTGCGTTACGGTAATCAACTTGTTCAAAAAAGTTTTTTTCAAGTTCTTTTTACTTAAACTCTTTTAAGAGTGGTTTTGACAGATATGCTTATGAATTGTACTCTGTATATATTGCATGTATTCATCGAGTATGAAAGGTGATCACCTTCATTACCATCGATTCGGATATAATTGTTATGTTCATTTTCAATGTTCATTCAGCTTTGAAATTTTGTTCATGCTAATTCACAACTACATTGTGAAGGATAGCCAGCTTATTATTCAAACTCTTTCAATCATGATATATCTTCACCTTGTTTTTTTTAAACTTGCTGGGCAACTTTCATGCTCACCCTTGCTATATCATGATAAAACATTGCGTATAAGGCTAATACTGGCCATTCTGAGGTGAAAAAGAAAATGCCAAGTTCAACTTGGGATAGAATGTAACTAACTAATTTGTAAAAGTATGGTTGAAGAATAGTATTGTCATGTGTTAGATAGTTTATGATTGTGTATTAGTTAAGGTTACTCAATTTTGGGGAAATAGTGTGTAAAGTTTAATGTATAAACAATTTATGTTTATATCTTCCGCAAACAGTTGTAGAATGATTATATCTGAATCATGGCGATTTGGGACCCTGGATTCGGGGGCGCCACAGTTGGTATCAAAGCTGTTGGTTATGAAGCTTAGGTAGCAATACCGAGACCAATAACCGCAGATGATTAGGATAAGTACTAACCCACATAGAGTTAGTTGAAGAATCTCGCAGGTCAAAGAGTTAGGTTTAAGTATGGTACCATTGTACTCAAACTAGTTGATGTATGGTATCCGGGCTAAACGATTCCTTCATAGAGCGGAGGTATATCTGAACCAGCAACTCGAACCTAGTTTGTTGGTTGTTTGTGGGAAACCACTCAAATGCATTCATATTGAAAAACCGTTAGAGACTCGATGTGTACCAAGTATAGGAAGTGGATAGATAGAGTCTAAGAGATTACAAGTGTAAGGATGGGAGATCGTAAAACAAAGCGATCACGTAATAACAATGAATCGTAATAATATATCGATGAGATCACTCCGTGATCCGATAAGGTTATGGTATGAAGAAAGATCCGGAGAATGATGAAAAGTTTACGTTAGAGATTGCTCGTATGAATTGTACTATAAATTGGTAGTGCGGATCCGTAAGAGAATTATAAATACGAATTAAATTCATATGGAGAAGGGGTTAGTGTTAGGTGGGGATTCAATTGAGGACTCATGTCGTAAATGAGTTGTATGATTCTTCGTATGGGAGCCGAATTGTACTTGGTGTAAAAACCACTTAGTTTACGCATTGATAATCATTGAAATGTTTATGTCGCGCTATTTGTTATATGCACATTAAGAGGATGACTCCATTCTCAGGTGTATAACAGATAGATAGGTCATAAGTAGAGGATATAAGGATTAAGTATGAGTTCTTAAAACTCATACTTATGGTACGTTCGTGACTCATGATTATATGAAATGTTTATGGACCCCTCAGCGAATGGACGCCAAAGGTCTGTCTGGGAAAGTTCTTAAACTCATATGATTGTGGTAAGTTCCTGAACTCATAAGTGTGGTAAGTTTGATGAACTGGGTATAGTTTTGTGTGAATGAAGTGTTATGGATTATAGAAACAGATAGATTGTTAAGCAAATGATTATTAGTAAAGGTGTTAGGTTTTCCTAAACTCCTAGCTATGCTAAACTTCGAATTTTTGACATCAAGCTAAATACGCACTATATGCTTTTGAAAAATGAATTTTATTCTCAACTCCTGGTGATTATTGTGTGTATGCGTGGACTTCGCCATCGACACCTCGTTACTGTTGAGATGATAAAACCGATTTACAAAGATTTTTGAAACGGTTTAAAGTACGATTATGCTACTTATTTCTTTGCTTAGACGCAGATGATTTGAAATGTCAAAGTTATTTTTATTTATCACTTATGTACCATGTAACTCAAAAGAGATGATAAAAAATGATGAAGTCATCAATGCAAGATTACTTAGTGTTGGATGTGATCTCGGGATCGCTTACCCGCTATGGTATGATGTAGTATGATAAAATCACCAAATGACGGAATCCTCAACGAATTTGTAAATACTGATGACGAAGATCATGACGTCATTCTCGAAAAAATGTTTTCAAAATTTTAATTTGCCAACGGGTTTGGCTATACTTTAAATAATTCTATTGAACTGAATTATCAATATGAGTCTATGCTATTCGATTCAGCTAGACTAATGTTTATGAAAACTCTAAGTGTTCATTGAAAGAAATTTCCCAAACCAAATTGTTTTGGTGTGGAATCCTATACTAAGTCTGAGGTGAACAACCCTGAAAATGGGGATATACTAATTGGATAGAATATTCCAATTTAAGAACGCATATAGTCGTTCGAATTACTAAGGTACAATAGACTGATCATCTAAAGTACCAGAATCGGTAGTTTACCTTCTTCGTGATTGTAAACATACCTATTAAAGAAATGTTTAAGAGGTAGAGTACCTTTCTTTCTTAATTGAAAGAGGTAGCAGATAGAAATACCCCTAAACCTCGGAGTTCAAAGTTCATAATTTTATGATCCCTCGAATGAGATATGAAAAGTTTTTTTTTAAACCCTTCAGAGTAATGTTGTGGTAGAACGTGATGATTGATATGAAATAACGTAAACTCGTTGTGTACGAGTAGAATCTAAGATGATTGAATAAAGGTTATTACGACAACCTAGTTTTGAAGAATGTTTAGAAGATGTAAACTCCTAATGAGTAGTTATGGTGAAATGTGATGATAGAAAGAGAAATCCTCAAAGGAGGAAATTGTAAAGGTTAAGTTGAAAACCTAGTTATGGATAAGAGAATGAGCAGAGATTAGTATGCTTTAATTTGAGGACCTAAATTCTTAGAAGAAGGGTGAATGTGATAACCCGAAAATTTCTAAAATCTTGAATGATTAGAATAAAGGTTAAAGAATAAAACCTAGATGAGAATTTGAGGATTTATTTAAAAATTTCAAGTAAAACCTATATGGTTTGCTATTCGAATAAGAATAGAGGAAATATGGGTTACAAAATTCCAAAACCCTAGAAATGAATCAATATGTACTTGAAGGAATATTAAGAATAAGGTATTACGATACCTTTAAATTCGATGTGAACGGAGTAGTCTAAAAAATGTTATATAAAAGTACATATGGAAATTTTATTATTGGAGATAAGATTTCACATGAAGAGGTGCTATGAGGTTAAACGAAGATGAGTATATGTATAGAAATATATTTACTTAGTAAGGTGCTATATATATTTTAGCAAGAGGAATGATGAATTAAGTTAATGATATAATGATCAAGATAAAACTATGTTAGTAATTAACATAGTTTGAGTGTTAACCTCTGATGGCAAATAAGAATTTGAATAAGTATAAAGTCGTTAGATAATACGATTAGCAATGAGAAGGGAGTAATTTAAAACTCAAAATTTGAGTTAGAGATAGAATTTTGAAGCATGGATCGCTTCTGTTTAAGTCCCGCACGTCAATTTAGTCAGAATGGACAGTAAACACAAAATGTGTAAAGGTTGACTTTTGGTCAAAGTCAATAGTTGACTTTTTATGGAGAAAAGTCAAAATTAGGGTGAGAAGTGAAATATGTTATGATTATGTGAATTATGGATATGAGTAAATAAATATACATTATATAATGTGAATACATTTATTTTGTATATAAAAGTGAAGTAAGAATTAAGTTATGTAACCTAATATATATTAGGTGTGATAATTAAATAACCTAAATGGTTATCGTTATTTAGTGGTCCTAATATTTTATTTTTATATTAGTGACCTAATTTAAGAGAATTGTGGAACATGTCACAATTTATTAAATTGTTTTATTCGAATAGGTGAGTAAAGGAATATGAAGATTATGTGATGGTTTATATTTGTTTATTATATGAACAAATAAAATAAACTAATGTAATCCTAATTATATATTAAGAATGAATGATTGAATAACTTAAGAGTTAAGAGTTGAGAAAATAATAGTATTTAGATATATACTAACTCTAAGAGATTTATTTTATACATCTCGATTAATTAATTTTATAACCTAATTTTAGCAAGTCTAATTGGGTTAAGGAAATAAATGTGCATGAGTAAGGATTTAAGTTATAATTGAGGAAAATGAAAACCCTAATTTAATGATTTGGGTTAGAAAAGAATTAATAGTATTGGACTATGTTAATTTACATGGCCCAAAGAATTAAATTTGAAGTCCAATATATTATTTATTGATAGCCCAAAAGATGGAAGTGGTGACCCAAATTTAAGCCCAATTAAGGAGGGACATATTGGACATTTGGTATGCTAAATAGAAAATAAAAAAAAATAAAAAAAGAAATCAAATATTAATGTGGAAATGTTCATTTTACCCTTTTTGTCCCATTTTGATGAATAATTGCTAAAGAATCCTATGTTATCTTACAAATCTAGCAAATAATGAGTGGGAATATTTCTAGCCTAGCCATGTGCTCTATATTAAGTAGCATCCAATGTTAATACCTAGCAACTAGATACATTAAACCTAAATTAGGAGATTTAAAGTAAGAAAAATACTTACTTTACTCCTCATTATTGCTGCCATTCTCTCTCTACATTTCAAGAATTAGAGTGAGAGAGAGAAGATGAGCTAGGAACATCATGTAGCAAGCCAAGAACAACAACAAAGATCATCATCTACTTTGAAAGATTAAGAAGGGCTACCAAGATATTAAGGTATTAAACTACATTTAGCTAGTTATTCTTGTTGTTTTAAATCAAAACATGGAGTTATGTTCTTGATCTTCAAAACTCTAGATCTACATGATTTAGAGTGTTTTATGAGTAGATCTAACCATTTTTGGTAGTGAAAAGCTTAAGTAAGGAAGGGAAAGAAAACTAATTTTTTTTAAAGTGAGAAAACTAGTAAACTGCTGACCTAAAAAGGAAATTTCGGGGTTAGCTAGCTTGCTCTAAAAATTCTGGGCTTTTGGTATGTTATAGTACACTCAATAAGCTTTCCATAGACTCCGAAACGGACTAAATCCGACATCGAAGGAGAGAGTTATGAAATTTCTCCCAAACTACTCAAAGGTAAGAAAAACTGTTAGAGTAACAGTTTGTAACATCCACTTCCGGGCTAATTTCCGGGAGCTTAACATGTCCAAATATGGATTGTAATAGATGAAACCTGTAGTTCGGAAAGATACGAATCCAACAAAATTGACGGATCATTAATCGGATTTATGGATTTAATTTTATTTAAGTTTTGGTAAAGGACTCCAAAACTGCATATGTGCAAAAGTAAACTGCCAAAATATTTTCAGAGGCTGTTTCGGTAATTTATTTTGTGAGAAAAATTCCGGGCTTTCGGGAAATGAAAATATGTGGTATTATGTAGCTCGTGTCCAAAAATGAGCTAATTCCGACTTAAAATGACCGAGTTATGACCATTTCAATTTTTGTGATTTTCCGACGGAAATCGCTATAACCGGAGTTCTACAACTCCGATTGCCACGAAATTGAAAATAGAGCATCACGTTAATATATATAAGGTTATGTCAAAAGATGGGCATCTCTGGAGTTAAGCACAAGGTAGCTAATTTCTTAAGGAATTAACTAGAAATGATTTTTGAAAAAATACTAAAGGAACTTGGAAAATTATGGAAAAATAATTTTTGTGTATGAAATATATGTATATGTGTTTGACCAAAGGATAGAAAAATAATAAGTTGATTTGGTATTTTTTGTGAAAAAGAATATTGATTTCGGGATCTTTGAAATGAAATCAAATCTTCTTGAAATGGTATTTCGGTTTACTAAGATGTTATCTAATTTACTAGGATAACATATAAAAAATGAATAACTTATAAGTACAAGTTATGATGTGATTAAAAGAATATCAAAGTATAATAATAATATTAAGACTTAAACCTATTGTCTAATACTTAACTATATGTTATGACTCAACCGAAAGATCTATTATAGGTTTTATATCTTTGATATGGTGATAGGATTATGTGTTTAAGTTATTTTATAACGGTGATGATATTATTCTAATATTGGAGATCTATATTATTAATATTAGGTCTTGGGAAAAAGCTTATTATATTGCGTTCTACGAATCAAATCAGTTCGAAAAGTTTTTTTCAAGTTCTTTTTACATAAACTCTTTTAAGAGTGGTTTTGAGACGAGATATGCTTATGAATTGTACTCGTACATATTGCATGTATTCATCGTGTATGAAAGGTGATCACCTTCATTACCAAATCGATTCAGAGATATAATTTTTATGTTCATTTTCAATGTTCATTCGACTTTGAAATTTTGTTCATGCTAATTCACAACTACATTGTGAAGGATAGCCACTTATTATTCAAACTCTTTCAATCATGATATATCTTTACCTTGTTTTTTTTAACTTGTGGGCAACTTTCATGCTCACCCTTGCTATATCATGATAAAACATTGCGATAAAGCGAATACTGGCGATTCTGAGGAAAAGGAAAATGCCAAGTTCAACTTGGGATAGAATGTCTTGACTAATTTGTAAAAGTATGGTTGAAGAATAGTATTGTCATGTGTTAGACAGTTTATGATTGTGTATTATTTAAGGTTAGTCAATTTTGGGGAAATAGTGTGTAAAGTTTAATGTATAAACAATTTATGTTTATATCTTCCGCAAACAGTTGTAGAATGATTGTACCGAATCCGCGGCGATTTGGGACCCGGATTTCTGGGATGCTACACCGCCTAGAAGATAAAATCATCAGCAAGCCCAGGAAGGGTCAATAAACAATAACAATGACGTCAATGCTAACTCCGTTCAGCAATTGGTAAACCTTTTAGCTGGAGCACTTAATAATCAACCCCAAGCTCCACCAAATACTTCATTTAAGGACTTCAAGGTGGTGGGACCGCCAAAGTTTAAATGTTCCATAAACCCAATTGAAGCTCAGACGTGGGTGATGGAGATGGAGAAGGTGTTCGACGTCGCTCGAGTAAGGGAAGATCAGAAGACTGCTTATGTAACGTTTATGCTGATGTTTGAAGCCAGCTATTGGTGGTAGGCAAACAAGGTGAGAGGAGGTGAAGGTGTTATATCCTGGGAAAGATTCAAAGAGATGTTCTTCGAGATGTACTTTCCGGCAAGTTCACAAAATCAGATGGAAGTCCAGTTTTTAGAATTGAAGCAGGGAAGTATGTCAGTAGCTGATTACGCGGCAAGGTTTAACGAGTTGGCTAGGTTCGCCACATACCAAGTTCACACTGACGAGAGGAAGGCAAGACGATTTGAGCAGGGGTCAAGCCACGGTTGTATATAGAAAAGTGTCAATGTTCCAATTGAACACTTTTTTTGGGTGTTAGAGAAGGCCATACTTGCGAGGGTGGAAGTGATGCAGTAACGAAGTATAATTAGGAGCAGAAGAAGAACAAGAGTGAGAAGGAAGGTAATAATAAGACTGGTGGGAGTAGCACTAGGGGTAATCATAGTTAGAAGAGGAAGTGGTCTGATAATTCGTCGGCTGGAAGTCAACAGGGAGGGCAGAAGAAGAAGATTGAACCGTGTCCAACCTGCGGAAAAACGCATTTGGGAGTTTGTTTGAAGGGGAAGAGAGTGTGCTACAAATGTGGTCAGGAAGGCCACATAGCACCAAACTGTCCGACCCCAAAGAAAGTTGCATGCTTTACATGTGGATCAAAGGATCATCTTGCAAGAGATTGTCCTAAGAAGGGATCAGGAGGGACGAGTTCAGGAGGAAACAGAGGAAATACTGGTGGAATCACTCTAACCATTGCAGGACCAACCGCAACCAATAGACCAACAGCCAGAACGTTCAATATGACAGTGCAGGACACGGTATAGTCTCGCGATGTGGTGTCAAGTATCATTCCTATCAATAAAGTTAATGCTTATGTGTTATTTGATTCGGGTGCTACTTGCTCATTTTTATCCGATGACTTCGCTAAGAACTTAGAATTATTTAAGGACGAGTTAGAATACCCCATGAACATAGAAATTGCGAATAGAGAAATTATCCCTGTTAAGTATGTGCACAAGAACTGTAGAGTAGATATTAAGGGTAATATCATGAACGTAGATCTTATTCCTATTCGACTTGGAGAATTTGATATTATTTTGGGAAAGGATTGGTTATCCAATTATGGGGTGGTAATTGACTGCCAGAAGAAGTGTATTAACCTTATGACTCCGTCAAAGGTTATGTTTTATGTAGCAAGTCGCCTAGACAAGCTAGTTGTCTGATGATGATTTAAGCCAGAAGATTATTAAGGCAAGGTTGCGTAGGATATCTAGCTTACATAGTCGATAGTCGTAAAGAGAATTTGAAAATAGATGAGATTCCAGTAGTGAGAGATTTCGTAGACATATTTCCAGATGATTTGTCGGGACTTCCTCCAGACAGAGCAGTTAAATTTATGATCGATTTGGCTCCAAGAATGGCCCCAATATCGAAGGCACCATACCGAATGGCACCGGTAGAGATAAAAGAATTGATGGTCCAACTACAAGAATTACTTGACAAGAAGTATATTCAACCAAGCGTATCACCGTGGGGAGCGCCGATTTTATTTGTGAAGAAGAAGGATGGAACAATGCGACTCTGCATAGACTACAGAGAACTGAATAAGGTCACGATTAAGAATAAGTATCCATTACCGCGAATCCACGATTGGTTCGATCAGTTAAAGGGAGCAAGATACTTTTCGAAGATAGATTTGAGAAGTGGTTATCATCAACTGAAGGTGAGACCAGAGGATGTACCGAAGACAGTGTTTAGAACACGATACGGTCACTACGAATTTCTGGTAATGTCATTTGGTCTAACGAATGCTCCTGCAGCATTTATGGGCTTAATGAATGGAGTGTTCAAGCCGTTTTTGGACAAATTCGTAGTGGTATTTATAGATGACATTTTGGTATATTCGAAAACCAAGGAAGAACACGAAGAGCATTTGAGGTTGACATTAGAGACATTGAGAAGGGAGAAGTTGTATGCTAAGTTTTCGAAATGTGAATTCTGGATTGAAAGAGTACAATTTCTTGGACATGTGATTGATAGAGACGGAATTTCGGTGGATCCCTCCAAAGTCGAAGCTGTGATTAACTAGGATCAGCCAAAGACGTCGTCGGAAGTAAAAATAGTTTTATTGATAATGACTCAAACTATTTACAAGATGAACAATTAAAATGACTTACAAGTTTACTGAAATAAGAACATTAGATGAAGAGGGTTTAAGTAGGCTAAGCAAATTGAGAGGCTAAAGATTTATCAGAGAAGGAACTCTGAGTCTTTCTATGTTTGCCTAAACCAAATGAATTCGATTTCCTTTTATAGAACAAGGAAATAAACTGTTACAAGATTACTATTACAATAACTGGGGTAAAGTAAAAGTAAAAACATTTTACTAAAGTAAAAAGTACAAGTAAAAACATTTTACTACGTAAAGGAAAAGAAACGCTTTGGGTGAAAGCGTACGCGTCTCTTTGACTAATGCGACCGTGGGGCCAGATGCCTAAATGATTGCTGCTTTTGGTGGAAAAGCAGAAGATGCTACTTGACTATCTTTGTCAAGGTGTTGTCAAGCTTCTCGAGGTGCTTGGAGCCGAGTCTTTGGTGGCCGAGGCTATGATGGCGGCTGATAACATCAACACGCCTTGATTGATTACTACGGGACTTAAGAAAAGGGATCTTGAGCATCCTGAAGACTGATCGTGCCATAGGGATCACAATCACCTTCACCTTCGTCATCAAGATCTTGACTAGAATTTTCTCCTCTGGACTGAGAAGAAGCTTTGTCTGATTCTTCGTGTAATTGGTCAAGTCTCATATGAATGGCATCTGCAAGATGCCTTAACTCAGAGCTGGAGTAACTAGAAACGTGAGAAACTTCATCAGAAACAGGAGGAACAACTGATTTTTCTTTTGACTTATCAACCGCCTTTAGTATCGCTTTTCTTTCGAAGATGCAACGGCAGGGGCCGTGGTAACTAAAGGAGTGGTTACTGGAGGAGTCAATAAAGGAGAAGGCGGAAATTCTTTCTGAACTTGGCCAACTATTCTATCAACACCGAATTTATCCCACCATTTAATGAAAAAATGGCGAGAGACATGAGAAATAGGGGAAAGACAAGTCTGAGCTGTCCGAATACCTATGGACGACGGAGACTGAAATACTATGACTTCTTTGGTAGCTAAAATAACATATTGCCATTTAAGAATCCAAGAGATTTTATATTTACTACAGAATATAAGGAAGACTGGAATTTCCTCATATTTGGAATGATAATTACTGTGATGACAAAAATGTTCTGACTGGGCAAGGAGAGGTTTGGGGAAAATATCATGGCACAAACCATACCTTGTCCACCAAAGGATAAACCATTTGAGGAATTGACTTTTGAACTTGTGGTCGAACTGGAAAAACCACGAATGACTATGATCTTCATTTTGATGAAGCATGATTTTATGTCAAACCTCAATATAATCATAATAGCAAAAGGAGCTAGTGTGATTAGAAAGTGACTTGAGATCTGATGGATGACTACCCCAATCGGACAGATTGAGAACTTAATATACAACGAATGATAAAGGAGCTTTGATTTATCATCGTTGGCATAAATTGGTTTAATGAAAACTGACTCTGTTTCAATAAGGATATCCCTATAATACACAAGTGATTTATAAGGAGCAGAGAGGAGGAAATGCCATCCAAAGAGGAAAATAATTTGGGCGACCCAATTAAATTGGGTCATTCTTGGGTTTCATAGGTAACTCAATATGGAATAAGTGCTGATCAAAAATCTGACGATAATCAGACACTAGGTGACTAGGTTTTGATGAGGTAGCTTGGGATTGACTAGCAAAAATATCAAATGACTTGGGCTGACTAGAGAGACCTGAGGAGTAGGGCTTGGGGACTGTACCAAGCACCTGGAATTTATTGTGTGTTTGTGTAACTGGATGAGGAATAATAGTTCCTTTTGACTGATTAACTGGACCGGCAGAGCGGCTATGACCACGAGAAGATGATCCTCCTCACACACTCATGTTGCTGCAGAAGTACCTGTGTTAAGGAACTCACGGGTGAGGAAATCAAGAACTGAGTTGTTACTACCTTTAATGTATTTAATATCAAAATCGAAAATACTTAAAATAGCTTGCCATCTAGCGAATGAATGCTTAGAGGCGACATTTTCAACATCTTTTTCAAGAATAAATTTTGCTGACTTACAATCTATTCTAACTAAAAATTTCTGATTTAATAAATCTCTCTGAAACTTTTTAATACATAGGACTAGGGATAAAATTTCCTTTTTAATAATCTTTGTATTTTAACCGTGTAGGATTCCATGCGCCGTAATGGAAATGAACAATTTGTTCATCTCAAGAAGGAGTTAACTTTTGTTTGAGTATGCCACCGAATCCAATGTCGAGGCATCGGTTTCAACTATTTTGAATGCTACATCATTTGAAATGCCAAGCGTGGCAATACCTTAACATATTTTTTTAACTTGTTGGACGACGATGAGTATGAATGTCGATCCATAGAGGTGGATTACTTTGTAATTTTGAAGAGAAACTTACAAATCTTCCCGAGATTCTTGTAAAACTTTCCAATATAATTGAGCGAGCCAAGAAACCTCTATAATTTGAGTTTTGTCTGTAATCTTATCTCGGGATCCGGTCGGCGAATTGAATAGCTCATCTAATTGGCGCGTGAGTCCATGATAGAGAGATTAACCTGAGAAACTGACTTTAGTCGAAAAAGACTACACTTGGAAGGGAAAGGACAAGACCATTGGTTTTAATCTGTTTTTGAAGAATGAATTCAAATGTTTAATATGCTCTTCAATAGTCTTGGAGAATACAAGGATATCATCGATGTAAACAATAATAAAATGACTGAAAGGATTCAAAATATTATTAAGAATATTCTGAAATTCACTGGGTGCATTTTTAAGTCCAAATGATCAACATTCCATTCAGTAGTGTCCGAACGAGAGTGGTGAATGCGATTTGTACCTATCATCGGGATGAATAGAAACTTGCGTAATCCGGACTTAAGGTCAAATTTACTAAAGATGGTGGAGACACTTAACCTACCAAGGAGATCATCCTTATTGGGCAAAGGGTACCTAATCCACTCTAGAACTTTGTTTAATGGCTTGTAATTAATGACTAACTGAGGGACTCCTCGCTCTTTCTCGGCTTCATTATTAACATAGAAGGCTGGGCAAGACCATGGTGACTTACTATGTCTAATTAAACCCTTATTAAGAAGATCATTAATTTCACTTTTACATAACTCCATCTGTTCATGACTCATTTGAATAGGCCTAGCTTTAGTTGGAATTAAATGTTCTTTAAATTCCTTAGCATAGGGTAATCTAACTGTGTGCTTCTTCCTATGCCAAAAAGCATTGGGAGAATCAGAACTTAAGTTTTTTATTAAATAATCTTTTAACTCTTTTATTTTTTCTTGAACTCTGTTACTCTTAAGTTGTTCTTCAACTTGTTGATACCTAACTTCTTCTTTAAGAAAACTTAGGTGGGTAACTTTACAGTTTAACAGATTCAAAGATTTAGAAATTTATTCTTCTTGAATAAATTTTAAATCTCTTTCTTTTGGTTTAATAAGAAATTTAAAGGTAATTTTCTTTCCTAAATGTTCACAACTTAGACCTTTATTACTAGTGGTAAATGGATATAATAAATATATAAATGGTAAACCTAAAATGATTTTGTCGGTAAAGATTGCGAACTAAGACAAATGAGGTCTTAAAAGACATCTTGTCTTGACAAATATGTACATTAGGTAATTTATATTTTATTTCCATTTGACTACTGAATTAAATTTGAATTTAGTTTTCACTAGTTTTCTTATAATATCCGGTGGGGATAATACCTTCTTTAATACAGTTCAAGTCTCCACACGATTGATCAACCAAAGCAGGAGTCAGACTGCAGAAAAGTTTTATCAATAACTAAATTAATAGAGATATACCATTTTTGAATAGTAATATCTTTAATTCTTTTAAGGGAGAGACCTTGAATAAAGAGATCAAAATCTTTAGCATCGATGATTCCGGTTCATCGTGACTTTCATCACTAGAAGAGGAATCATGAACTTGAAGATCTTGATTTTTTATCGTCAATCTCTTTTCTTAGATTGGAAATATCTAATTTTAAATTAGAAATCTCTTTCTTAAGTTTATTAACTTCTTGATTTAACTTTCGTGGAGGGTAATTTCTTTTCTTAGGAGACTTAAATCTTTCAAGAGTTTTATTTAAACCGAAAATGGGTTTTCTTTGGCTCTAAGAACCTTATCGTTGACTTTCTTATCTTTAGTTAATAAATCTTTTAATTGTTTTAAATCTTTGAGTTTTTAATTCGTGGTCCATGATTTTACCGATTAAATCTACCGATAAAGAACTTTCTTCTTCTTCTTTTGTAATTACATTAACTCTTTTACAGCAGCTTTTATTGCAATTTTACGTACATATGGTGACTTCATTTTCACTATCGATTCATCCGTTACATGCGTTATTACTAGAAGATTCGGGATATCGTAAGCTTCTTTATCGCTACTACTCTCTTTATTATCAATTCTCATTAATTCTAATAACTGTTCTGTATCTTCAGTTGAAATATTCAATTGAGCTAATTTTTGTTTAACTCTACATTCACTTTTATAATGTCCTTTCTGCCCACAATTGTGACAGACAATTTTACCTTTATCATATTTCTTTGATTTTTTATATGACTTTTTCTTAGATGACTTAGGTTTATTGACTTTTATTATTACTTTTATCTTGATTATATCTTTTCTTACGACGTTTATGACTTTTATGTGACTCGATATGTTTATTCTTATGCCTGTGCTTTCGTCTAGAGGGAGCAACCGGCGGTAAACCATATTGTTTACAAAATATTCCTAACTCGTATTTGGCTTTATTTCTATCTTTACTAGCTTGTTTAGCTAATTTAAAATCAATACACATTTTTAATCCAATTTTTTGAATATAACTAATAATATCACCATAGGTTAAATTATCATAATCAATATATCCTAAATTTTTACTTAATTCTTCTCTAACTTTGTGAGCAAATAAAGATGGTAAACCATTAACGAATTCTCTTTCCAAAATGGTTTATTACCGCTATTTCTCATCATAACTCTAGAAGTAAATACATATTTGTACCATCTAAAATCACTTAGAGTGGGACACGTAAGATTACTTAATTGATCATGAATTCTTTTCCGTAATATTACTAGGGGTTCCAACAAAATGTTTAATTATAGTAAATATTAAAGTATTAACTCCATCGGGAAGACCAATACCAGCATCTTCATCAAAGATGGGATTACCTTCATTATCTCTTTGGATAGCATGAACTATGGATATTCTAATATCTTCTGTGAGATGTTTTTCCCACCAAGACCTGAGAATACCAGTAAATCCACTATGTAATAATTCAACTATATCTGGTTGAGATAAAGTGTTGAATTTGGTGATATAGATGTTGGCTACCATAGACATATGATTATGTTTATTAAGAATTTCTTGTTCACTAAATCCATCTATATTTCATTCATAAATTTTATTAGAGGACACAGAAAACTGTTTATCTAGATTTCTCTCTTCGAATTATAGATCCAGAGGAGTTGGTCTAGAGTACAAATTTTTGGTAATACTTGTGTTATTGATAGTTAATTTATTTAGCTGTTCATTAAGGTTTGAAATAGATGACTGATTAGAGTGATCAGAAGAACTTTCGTTATCATCATCAGATTCCACTTGATAGATAACAGCAATAGTTCCACTTGGACCGAGTTCTGTTTTAAGTTTTTTAAATAATTTTTCAATAGATTGGACCAATTCACTTTCTTTATTAGGTAAACCTAAATTATATATGTTCTCTGGTAAGTTAATTAGAGGCTGTTCAATCTTTGAATCAAGTTTTTTAATAATATTTTCTTCAAATTTTTCTTCAATCCTATCTAGTTGTTTTCCTACTGTTGCTAGATATTGATTACTAAAGTTTAATTGTTCAATTATTTTTTTATCATCATTAGTTCCATCAAGAATCTTGAAGGGACTAGCAATAACTGAAGTGTTTTTAACTAGAATTAGAACTGTCTCTAAAGGAGCATGACTAGACGATACTTTAGATCTGTCTTCTTTATTCCATTGAGTTTTACTAATAACATTACATTTACTTTGATATTGTTCATACTAGTCGTAAAAAGTAATATTAATTTCTTCATTTTTAATAAATCTTTTCCATCTATTTACTATCTTATCTCTTTCCTTTTCAATTGGGTGATTAGATCTGAATAGATGTCTTTTTTCTTTATTAAATTTTGAATTAAAATCTTTTACTAAGTTATCCCAATCTAAAACGAAATTCTTTTTAATGACTCTTAATTGATTATGAATTGGGGCATTAATATCAGACTGTGTGGGATATACTGAGGATGCCGGAGAAGAAGAACCTTCATCTTCTACGGTATCATTCTGAGTATAGCAAGGATGACTAACTTGTCCTTGATTAAGGATACCTTTAAGTTTGATATCTCTAACCGAAGGATTACTAAGGACTTCAGTATCTCTTCTAGTGTGGATAACTGAAGGGGCCGAAGAACTGGAAATGTCTTCTATGATAACTGGTGTTCTAGTACGTTCAAAACTAATTTTAACAGTTCCATCAAAAAACTGTTGGATGTTTTCAATATTTAACAAATTGTTAACTATGGGCTGTTGTGGTAATTCATTCGGTAAAGTCCATTGATTAGGTAAGGTAATATCCTTCCAAAGAATTGTTCTTGGGATCTGGATATTAGCATCACTAGTTAAACTTTGAATTAAAACTGTTTGATCTTTTGGACTTTTATTAAGAGCATGAACGTTTAAGTTTGATTTCATTGTCTTATAATAAATCCTATAAATCAAAGCAATGGGTTGAGATCCTTCAATCATTTGAGTAATCTCTCCATCAGTTTTAATGTTTAATGATAAAGCTTTAAATAAGTTTTGATCACTAAGACTCAAGGTGAAATCAGGAAAGCAATTGAAATGGATAGGTCCATTATGCAAACTTGCTTCCATGGCACCAATAATACTTGGATAATAATTTAAAAATCTAGCATCTCTAAGGCAGAGGTAGATAGATGAATTAATTCCTTTTCTGTTGAGTGGTTTAACTGCAACTTGAACAAGACCTATATTTTCGTATTCCTTGTTAATTGCATAAACTCTTTCAACTGTTTTGACATTATAGTCAGTTTTGAATTTATCTGAAAAGGTTGACTGATAAATATCTTTTGGAGATACTCTAGGTATGTTCCAATTGTGTAAAACTTGATTAATGTTTTCATAACTATGTTCTTCCTGGTTAACTATGTCAGGGACAGGAGGCAAAGCTGACCTGTTACTAACTGAAGAGCTGGATCTGAATAATCTACTCATCTTTACTATTTCAAAATTAAAACTTACTCAAGGTTCATTCATACATACCCCGTTTACCCAAAGTAGACTCATACCTATGTTCTATAACCCAAACCGCTTTCTCATACCACAGAGACTTACAAATGTTAGACACGAACTAGGTGGACTACAAAAATAAGGTGACTTCGAGAACTTTGATGAAGAAGACAATTTTGAAAAAAGTAAAGAGAAGTTTGATTAAAGAGATCGACTATATATATATATATATATATATATATATATATATATATATATATATATATATAAAGCGATAACGCCTCTCTGGATATAAAATCCACGCTCATCGAACAGAGTTCGACAACAATTCATATATATAAGTATATATATTTATATAAAAGCAAGTAAACGCTTTAGACATAAGTCTGGGCTCAATCGAGGCATAACTCGATAATGTTAGTCCATATAAAAATATATACATATATAAGTATATATATACAAATAGAAATGAAAACCACGGACCGAAGTCCGGGCATATGCACACAACACGACTCTCAATGTGAAGAATAATGTGTGCCAAGATGAAGAGAAAATCTTTATAGAGTGTAA
The DNA here is from genome assembly GCA_020205605.1 of Panax ginseng. Lineage (NCBI taxonomy): Eukaryota > Viridiplantae > Streptophyta > Magnoliopsida > Apiales > Araliaceae > Panax > Panax ginseng. The sequence continues at coordinate 72,183,037 of CM035129.1, forward strand.
GAAGGCTTACAGTCGGCTGTCATGGTAGGCTTCTATGACTCTAGATGGATAAACACTCAGCTCCCACCGGTAAAATATGGCTATATGTGAGCTAACAGGTGTTTAGAATGAGAAAGCACTCAATATGGGGTGTGTATAGAGCAAATTTGACATGGCTGCATCGCCTTTTTCTTCTTACAAATGGCCACCCCAAGCTCTGTATTTATAGAGTTAGGAGCCGCAGGTGCACATGCGACAGCCGCAGATGCACCTGCGGCTGCCCGGGGTGCCCCGAGTTCTGCGGGTCCTGTCGTCTCGAAGTACGTACACTCGTACACTATGATGTTCGCTCGAACTTGCAGAACTTCAATCCTAGCATCCGAATGAGGTGTACAAGACCTTCTTCGGATTGCTTTTGTTGAGAGTTATGCAATAACATGGGATTAGAGGTTGTACAAAGTCAGGAAGAGGGGACCATGCCCATGGTCTTCAAGCTTCAAATTATATTCGGTGTGCTGCCACACGTAATAGTCACTGGGGATTGGAACTCCTTGGCTCTTATGGGACATTGCTGTGTAGAAATGTATGTATGAAATGTTGAGACGGCGCACTGGGGTTAAGGTGGCATGATGACGATTTTTCCCCTCATCGGGGTTATCTCCGGTTTGGGCTGATAGCAGACGTTACTCAAGGTTATATCTAAGATTGGACTGCTGCAAGTGTTTGAATTCCATAAGGTCATATTTAAGTGTGCATGTCTTCCCGATGTTAGCTCTGAGTCTTTAGAATGAGTGCCTCAGTAGGAGGTCTGAGATTGAAGTTGATTGCATGCATTTGAAATAAGCATTTCCAGAGTTATCGCCGGAACTGCAACATTCCTTTGGGTTATCTCCAAGGACGAAACTTGGGGTTATCTCCGAGATTAGAATTGATACTGCCGGTGTGTGTTCCAGGGTTGGGACTGAACTTCCAGTAGTATCTGGAATGGATGTGAACTTTCCCCCAGGGTTATCTCCAAAAAATTAATATGCCCTCCTACAATGTTAGTAACAGGTGTGCAGAAAATTTTGAGTGTCTACAGATGCCCCTCTTTATCATATTCATGCAATGCAAGGCATGGATAGGATAAAGAATCCTAGACACTTGAAATGCAATAAGATAAACACGATGCTATGTGCAGCAACATGATGCAAAATGCATGATGTATGTAGATTGTTGGATTGCTTTCCAACATGATGGGATGATTGCTGGTTCCCTGTTAATCCTATCGGGGATGAAAATCAATGATGTCTTGGACATGCGATCCAAGTCTTCAAGAATGTTGACGTTGGGGTTATTACCAAAGTTGTGGATCCTTAATACAGACTTTACTTCGAAGATGTGCCTCTCGTGTGCAAGAGATCTGTGGGGATAAAGCTTCGTCTATTTGAGGATGTGTATAACATATACCAAGATCCTATCGGAGTTACTGCCAAAAGTATGTATTGTCAGGGCTGCTTGACCTTCGCTGATGTGTATCACCGGATAGATCCCTTCTGGGCAAACTTTCAAGGCTACTTGACGTTCATTGATGTGTGTATCAATGGGTGCATTGCATTGTGACCCCTGCAGGGGAAGGTTGTGGATAAGTGCAATGATGGATGAGATCATTGAATGGCCTCCAATGCTTCGATGGGTTTACTTGCCATCGGTTGAAATGACGTTAAGGCTGCTTGACCTTCATTGACACATAGATCAATGGTTGTACTGTGTTGTGACCCCCACCGGGGATTCGTTCATAGACGAATAATGCATTGTAAGCCCCGCCGGGGATACTTGGATGAGTAAAAGACTGCGTTGTGACCCCCGCTGGGGATATTTTATCAACGATTGAAATCGGCATTGTGACCCCCACCGAGGATACTTTATCAACGATTGAAATCGGTGTTGTGACCCCCACCGGGGATACTTTCTCAACGATTGAAATAGGCGTTATGACCCCCGCCAGGGATACTTTATCAATGGTTGACATTGGCGTTGTGACCCCCGCCAGGGATACTTTATCAACGATTAAAATCGGCGTTGTGACCTTAGGGTTATGACCTTGTTTTGGCAGCATCGGACCTTTGTGAGGTACTGCCGAGCATGATTTGCAAAAGCTGAGGTACTGGTATAGTATACCTTGCATTCAGGTGAATACCAATGGGTGATATGTGAAGCCAAAGTTTGGCCCGTGAAAACCAAGATTTCAGGCTACTCCGCTCAATCACGTAGCGTTTTTATTCCTGATTTGGCCTTTCAGCTTGTGAGACCTCCTTTGCAACCCGAACTAAACTAAGCTGTAGGGGTGCCGCAGATACACCTGCGGCCAACCGTGGGTATGTAATGCCTGCGGGTTACTTTCATAAGTCACTTTCAAGTTGCGCCGCAAAGGATATTCGAGAGCTCTTCTTCAGAACTGTTGAGTTCGGGCGACTTTCTACAAATTCTACTATCGTACAAGTGTTCTTCACTGTCCTGGTAACGTATACATGTATTCTTTTCCAGTTTCTATCTGTTGGAAATTGACTTATCACATGAAATGCATTTAGACACATAGTAGTGAATATGCATGCTGATATAACTTGATAAAAAATATTGAACACAGTAAATGTTAGTATTAAACCATGCCGAACATAATGATGTGAAAAAATTTGCTTTTGAAACAGTCAAATTGACACCTTTTACTTTCATTTCTTATCCTATTTGAGGACAAATGAGTAAAGGTAAAAAAGAAAAATAATCCTGGTAATTAGATTACACTTATAGATTTTTTTACTATGATGTAATAATATATGTAGGATGTATATGACTGTGCGTAGGTGTGCTACTGAATGGCCACCTAGTCATGCCTATATGCATGTGGATAGTCCTATTTACAAAGGGGACTATGGCAAAATTTTCCAAAACGTAGGCATTGGGTAGTCATGCATTTTAACTCTACTGTACACGTATGTTAAAATAATGCATGCATGCATATAGTCATAAAAATGCATTTTGAAAAGCTCTAGGTTAAACATTACCACACCCTTTCTGAGGTGATTTGGAGACTTATTGTCCAGATATTATGGATCCAGATCAGCCGAGTAGTTCCCATAGGACCACTTCTGGTGTACGGAGAAGGGCTTCAGAAGTTCCTCAACCCCGTTCTATTAGAAAGCCTCATCGTTTGGTGGAGGCGGTGATAAGTCTTATACAGGTTGAAGTGCCGAATGTCGAGGACGAAGAGGAGGATGTTCCAGTTGTGGACTCCACTCCTGCTGCACGTATTCCCCATAAGGATTTTCCAGACATTTAGGTGGTGAAACCAGAGCTTCTAGGTTACTTGAGTCGACACCCTTCAGTTTACCTGCATGCAAATGAGGTATAAAGTTAGATCTTAATCTTCCTTATTTCCTATTGATGAGGAGTAAAGGGTTCATGTGACGCCCCCAAAATAGGTATACATTACCCATCTTGAGTCGCCAAATACATGGTACAAAATACAAATAAAAACTTAATTATATAACTGTCATGTAAAATACAATAAAACATATCTGTGAGTTTTAATACAAATATTGTCATCTAGACAATATCAACAGTCAATGGAGTCCTCATTACATTTATTATCACACTATTTTATAGAATAGTGAGGACTACTATGACACCATCTCGGACCATCACTCCATTCCCCGACTAGTCCCGGCTACGATCTCATTTCCTGAAGAGAATAATGAAAGCAAAAGGGTGAGCTCAACTAGCCCAGTAAGAAATATTATGACTAAGATAATGAAGAATAAATTATCATTAGCCTTCAATAATGTTAAACTGATAGAATATAATAGACAACAAGTTTAACTGCAGTGGAACAAGTAATCCATTAGAAGAGTCAAGCAGAGCATAAAATCTACTATCTTCTATGATTTAAAAAGTTTTTCATCAACTTTATCGTTGAGACTCAGCTTAATAAATAAAATCAAATCATCCATACACCACGGCCAAGGATATTTATGTAATCATCAATGGTCATGATTATACCAAATAATCCCTTGTCATAATCATACCAACAACTGTCCATCAATGAACTACAAGCCAATGAGGACTTTCACCACATCATTCGTCATATTACGGTCATGATTATATCGAATAATCCCTGGTCATAATCATACCAAGACCATCTATGCACGTAATCCAAAGATGACTTTCATCACAATATAAGCATGAGGATGATGACAATGACATAATAATTCAATAAAACAAGTTCAAGGATAAATTTTAAAGATTTATAATTTAATTTATCCAGAAATTAATAACGTCCAAATTGTCAACATGATACTGCTTTGTGAGGTAAAATTTAAGAATGCTCAGAAGAATTTTCCATGAAAAGATACTGGATGAAGCGCAAATATCAAGGATATTCCACTAATTTCATGGAGTATAAAAGCCAAAAGTTTAACCAACTGAGTATAATAGAATATATGAAACTACAAATGGATTTTCGCCCGCCATGCGGTAATCCACGTAGACAGATCATTTCCACAATTTAATAAGGAAAGAATATGAAGGATCATTCACCATGCATGCGGTAGTCCACACAGACAGGTTATTCCAACAGAATAATAAAGAATGGAATAACAAAGGAATTCATCAGGCATGCGATAGATAGCAAAACAAGTTATTCCAATGAATAATAAAGAATGGAACCGGTCAAATGCGTAATCGCACGCACGAGATATTCCAACGAGAATAATAAAGAATGGAACCAGGTCATGCGTGTCAAATGCAGAATGGATATTCTAGCGAATAATCTGAGAATAGAACCAGGTCATGCGTAATCCACAAAGACAAGATATTCCAACAGAATAATACAGAATGGAACCATGTCATGCGTAATCATCATAGATAGGTTATTCCAAAAGAATAATAAAGAATGGAATAACAACAGAATTCACCAGGCATGCGATAGACCGCACAGACAGGTTATTCTAACAGAATAATAAAGAATGGAATAACAGAAGAATTTCACCATGTATGCAGTACTTGGCATGACAGAGTTATTCAACATAATAATAAAGAATGGAATAACAACCCTTATGAGTATTGAAAGAAAATAACTCTCTTCATGAATACGAAAGAATAATACCCCTTACCTTAAAAGAAAACTGGAATAGTGAGGTAGCAAACTTCTCTTCTCCTTTCTCTCTATAATTTCTCCTATAATAATTGCTCTATAGCTTTAGTGGATTGGTGAGAAATAAAGGAAGAATGAGCTTCTATTTATAGGAAAATATAGTTTCAATAATTGTACGTTTTGGGACTCGAAATATTACAGAATAATACCTTCCTCTTTTCCTTTATTTTTAATCTATTCCTTCAAGTATTATCAAACTTGCACCACCTCCCCTAATAGTAAATCATGTGAATCAATAGTAAATCATGTGAATCAATAGTTCTAGATATGTGAAAATACGAATTACAATATAGTACCTCCATCTATACCTCCATTTTTAACTTAGTCATGCAAGTATTATCAATCTTGCACCACCACCCCTAATAGTACAAGAATGTGAATTAATAGTACACACATATGAATAAATAGTTATAATCATGTGAATTAATAGAAATTAATTGCACATTTATCCGGTTAATTACCCGATTGGTCAATATAACCTCCAGACATCAATTATTATCGAAATAAATGTCGATTTCCACTAACACTAATAATTCTAACACAATGGAACTATCAATTTCATCTTTAATCAACACGAACTTATTCATCATTAATATTATAATTCATAATATTTAACAACCAGTCGTTCCTGGAAAGAGGGGCTTTCAGGTGAAGGATTTCTCCTTATTGGCCCGCAATTAGGTGACCAAACCTCTCCTTGACAGAACTTTTAGACATTGTCAATATTGCAAATAATAATATGAATAACTTTGTCATCTCAATTATTGATTCAATAATATAACATATTATGCAGATGATACTGTGACAATAATTGAATCAATAATATGAGAGATGTGATCTGACAATTCTTTATTAGCAATAATTGAGTATAACTGAGTGACTTCTCATGTAAGCATCAATAATCAATACCGTGTGCTACTATGCAACCACGCGTATTATTATACTTTTACTACTGGGTAGTTCAACAGTTTTAACGGTAACACTTTTGCCATTATTTTTATAAAAAGATAATTATGTCATTTTCTAACTACGACAATACTTCCATTGTGGGGTCCACCAATGATTATGTCGTCGTATGAATATTTCCTGTTAAAACAAATATTCCCCGACTAATCAAATATTATATAACCACTTACATACTTTACAAAATTTGTAAATATTACCCACAACTATAACATTATATCAAATCCACACCATAATATTCAAAAATATATTTCGAGAAAATTATTCTTTATTCATAAAAGTTGGGGTCTTACAGTTCTGATGTTGATCTGCATTTGATGTAGGTTCTCGGCTTTACACAGCCTCGAGGGAATTGGTTTAGCATCCACTCTATATATCAGGCTCTGCATGATGACTATAGAGCGATTGTACATGGCTGGGGATTCGGGACGTTCTTTTCCATTCTTCCCCGTCGTTGTCCCTGGGCTTACCTCAAAGCATTGTCTTAGCGCTGGTTTCACCAGACTCAGTCACTCAATTTATTTGATTGTGAGTTGATGATGACGCCGATGGATTGGCGGTTTATCACAGGTATGGAGTTTGGAGGGGAGCCAGTGCCTTGTATGGCAGATATCACCCCTACTGCCGTCAGATCCTTGTTAGGAGTTCCAGCGAAGGTGCTTAAGGGTAAGACTGTTCGTACAGGTCCTTTGAGTGTAGATGCTATGAGCGGGCTGTGAGTGAGCCCATACCCGATGATGTGAGAGTCAGGGATCGCATTCTTTGACGATTGTTCTTGATGATCATTAGGGGCTGCTTCATAGTAGATAATTCTTCTACGGTGTCCTTCTCTTTAATCAGCGCCACTCGACACGTGGACCATATAGGAGATTATGATTGGGGTTCCTACACCTTCGCCTATTTCCTCAGGGGAATGCGCATGCGATCGCAAGGCTTAACCGAGGCTTGGTTAGGATTCTACTCGTTTCTCTTGGTGAGTATTTCTCTTATCTTTTCCTATATACAGGTTAAGAGTGTTGACTAACAGCAGATGTTTGCCTTTGTGTTGGAAGTTCTGGGCCTATGAGAGGCTTCCATGTTTGCTCCCTGTGAGTGTGTTAGGTTTAGACACCTATCCACGAGGACGGAGATGGCATCATTCCATACTGGAGGACGTCCCTGTTGCTGAGGGTTTTACTCATTGCCGCCTACAGCTGGAGTTGTTGACAACGGATGTCATTATGTGGGTTCCTTACTCTGGGGAGCATATTAGTGTTGGATTTGAGGATGGGTACCCGATTGGTGTCGAGCATGTGATTTCCACCCGTAGGATTCCACTCTTCACAAATGGAGGATGGGAGCTCTACTTAGGAGAGTGTGCTATCAAGAGCACTACAGGAGAGATTCGCATGCCGATCTTGCCTCCTGTCAGGCGTTATTGGCCTATTTCGTAGTCACCCGTCATTAATATCCCATTGTTGGGTATTGACGGTTTCACATTATCAGATGGTCCCTGCACTCAGGAGATATTCCAGCATTGGTGGTTCCCTCGTACCATTGGACCCCAGACCCGTGCCACTCAGTTTATGGGGGATATGGTTCCAGGATCCGTGTTGATGATGGATTGGCTAGCCTGTGTTCGAGATCCGACTCATTTGACAAAGACTGACAGTTTGACCCGGTAGTTGCACCGGGCACATTTCTTTATCCGGGACTTGGGTAGAGATCTTTCAGAGGCATATACTTTTGATCCTTCCAGCTCTGGCGATGGCCCCTATATTTTAGCTGTACAGAGATGTTTTAGATGATGATATACTTAGGAATGTATGTACAGTTTTCCATTCCCTATATCATATTTCCATCTATTGTATCATGCATTTTATTATGTTATGCATATGTATGTATGTCCAGAGATATTCAGCATTGACTCCTAGATGGTCTTATAACACGGCCGCATCTGATGTCTTCTTGACGATTAAGCAGTATTGATCATACCCCACCATTATTGGTGGCATCTAGTATGTGATCGTGGTATGATAGCATGTCACCATCGGACAGGGTGACTGTAGATCATCTGTTGTAGCATACTATGACCCTGTTGATGTTTCAGGTCCCCACGGGATTCGTGGAGGGCATACTAGAGCACTGGGTATTGGAGAGGCAAGTTTTCTAATTTAGGACCCGAGGTTGACTCTACTGCGGAGGAGTATGCGACGTTTGTGATGTTGCCCTTCGGATGGACCTTGCGTGCATATGGCGATTGGAGACATGAGTAGGTAGTTCATGACCCTTACTGGTTTGAGGCGTAGGGTGGTGCAGGACGAGCTCACATCTAGTAACGTTATATCCCAGCGTTTTCTATTTGACAAATTAGGCTAAGAGGATAGTTATGCATGGTATTCTGGGGATTTCACCACACTGGAGGATCATTGGCATTTGGCCAGAGTGGATGTACTACAATTGTGCATACTATCGTATGTCTTCATGCCACGGTACATGGATGAGTTGGACATAGGGGTCATCATGGCAGTGAGAGCTCTCAGGGAGGGTCACACCATTATACCGATGATTATAGCAGAGACTCTAAGGTCGTGACCACATCTTTCTTTGCACTTATCTCGATGGGAGTGTTTACAGCGGCTTTCATGTCTTTGTCACGTATGGTTAATATCACACCTGAGACCGATTGGCACTTTCAAACGGCATGGGTATTGCTTTACCCATGATATAGCCATGTCATACTCTTTTCAGCCTGTAGAGTGTACAGATGTTGCATCTTAGTCAGCTTTCCTGGCAGGGATCAGAGATTTGTTTGCTATATTGCAGTGTACAGGGCTCATCTCACCCAACAGCTTCATTACTCATGCTCCAAGCATGAATTATCTTCCTCTAGCTGGTTTGAAAGGGATGATCACCTACCACCCACTGGCCGTGATGTGTCAGTTTGACCAGTTCCAAGACTTCCATCCTTTTAAGGGGGCATCGAGTCAGCGCTTCGTTTCTCGCTATTTATCAATAGAGGATAGATCCAGGTTATATTCCTGTTAGGATCAGCGAGAGCTAGCTAAGTTTTCCATCAGCCATCCGGGTTGTTCTACAGAGTATTTCGTATGGATGGAGACAGAGACTGCATCGGTTGCGGTAGTATCCACAGTGCTGGGGATTGATTCCAATGATGAGGAGCCTATGGGGATTGACAGCTCTTGATGGGAGAGACGCCGCTCTATTAGAGAGAGATGAGGCCAGATCAGCCAGAGATGCATTGATTGTAGAGCAGGATGCTGCCCTATCTGGCCGGGATGTAGCCGTCACAGATAGTACTTCAATGAGATCCCTTACGATTGTCATCCTTGCCGATATGAGTGCATATATTGATGAACATCATGCCACCATGCAGTTAGCCTCGAATCTTCTAGCTCGTGTAGATACCATTGGGTAGGAGCTTGCAGCGTTACCTCTTTCTTCTGAGAGGGATGCTATGTTAGATCTGATAGTCCGCAAACATACAGATCCGTAGATAGACTTGTATTTTCCTGCATAGACTAGCTTAGCCATTTTGTCATGTACAAAACATATTGTATATATCAAACAGTATTATATATGGCAGGGAAATATTTTTTGATTCACTTCCCTTTCGGTTGTGCCTTGATAATTGCTTTATATTTGCCTACTTCTTCAAGGCTTGTGATCTTGATGCATTCTAAACTCATCCTTGATGTGTGGACATTGAGACGTCGCAGGATCTTTCAGAATGGATCATTGATCTGTGTGTATCCCTACTATCTTTGGTGTCTTGGGACTGGTTTCTGTATGGAAATGTGGAGAGGAGTGTGGCTTTTCCTCTCTGAGATTAACCGCACAACAAATGGTCGCCAGTACTCCTATTTATGAGAAGCCTAGTTAATTCCATCTCTTATGGATTGGTGTTTCTCTTTGAGGCACAACCACAACTTAAATGGTCGCCGAATCTCCTATTTATCAGGAGAGGTTAGGTAATTCCATCCCTTTGGTCTGAATCTGATGCAATGTGGTTGATTGAAGTTTGATCCCAGTACCGTGTGATAAGTATTTTTGTTCTAGTAGGGGGTTAAACCGAACCATAAATGGCTGCCTATGTACTCCTATTGAAGAGGAGATCAAGTCTGCGTAGTTCAAACCTGATGTAAGAGGTTCAACGCTGAATGTGAAAGGCAGATGGGTGTAGAAGCTTTATTGATGAAGAAGGGTGTAGAAGTGTTTTTGTGGTTTTTGTTTTTGTAGAAAAAGGGCAGAAATGTTTTTGTTATTTTTTTTATTGCAACTGGGCCATATAGAATATGGTTGCCTACGTACTCCTGGGTATCAGGGAGATCAGGTCGACGTAGTTCGCCCCTCAGGAAAAATTACAACCGAAGAGAAGTATGAATCCCATGTGCAGGCTATATTGCGGGGAGAAGAAAGTTTGATCCCATAATTAGGACAAACTGCAGGTGTGAAAAAGTTTGATCCTGTCTTCAAGACAAACTACAAGCGTAGAAAAGTTTAATCTCGTCTTCAGGATAAACTACAGGTGTGAAAGGTTCAATCCCTGGGGGATAACCGAAATTGTGTGAATTTTTTTTGAAATGAGGTGAAACCGGGCTGCTGTTTTGAAGTGTATGTTTCCCTGAGGGGAAGAAGGGCATGTAAAAACGGTTAGAAAACCGAAATGACTGGTGATCTGATGATCCAAAACCAGGATGTTTGCTTGATGATAACTTCAGACATAATATCATTTCACGGTGTCCGAGTTGATGAGCTGTGGAAATTTATCGCCATCCATTTCCTGTAGTCTGAAAGAGCCTCCTGTCAATACCTCCTTAACAACAAATGGGTCTTCCCAGTTAGGAGCGAATTTTCCCATAGATTGATCTTGGTTGTCAATGATCTTCTTAAAAAACCAAGTCGTGTTGTTTAAAATATCATATCCGGACTTTCTTGTTGTAAGATCTTGTGATCCTTTGCTAATATAACTGACCATGAAAGATAGTCGTGGTTCACCTTTCGTCTATTAGAGATAATTGGTGATACATGTCTTGTACCCATTGGTCTTCATCCAACTGAGCATCCATCAACACTCTGAGGGATTTCATTTCCACCTCTATGGGGAGCGCTGCTTCCATCCCATAGGCTAATGAGTAGGGGGTTGCCCCAGTGGAAGTACGCATTGAAGTTCTGTAGGCTAATAAAGTCAGAGGCAAGAGGTCAGACCATCCTTTGTGATTGGCGGATATTTTCTGCATGGTCTTCTTGATGATTTTATTAGCCGCTTCAACAGCACCATTCATCTTTGGATGGTATATGACGGAGTTAAGGTGTCTGATGTCGAATTTACTACATAACTCCTCTATCATTTTTTTGTTGAGGTTCTTAGCATTTTCTGTGACAATGACCTCTGGTTGTCTATATCGACAAACGATATTATTTCTGATGAAAGCAATGATGACCTCTTTGGTAACCCTGGGGAAGGAGGCTGCTTCTACCCATTTGGTGAAGTAATCAATCACGGTGAATATGAATTGATGCTTATTACTGACTTTGGACTGAATGGGCCCGATCACATCCATTCCCCACATCGAGAAGGGCCACGACGAACTCATGTTGTGGAGTTCCCTTAGAGGGGCGTGGATAGCATTCCCATGAATTTGGCATTGATAGCACCTCTTGACGTGATCATCACAGTCAGCTTTGAGCGTAAGCCAATAATGCCGTGTTCTGAGGATCTTCTTAACAAGTAGGGGTCCGCTCATATGTGGGCCACAAACTCCACCATGGATCTCATCCATGAACCTCTAAGCTTGGTCTTTGTCCAGACATCTGAGGAGACCTAATCCTACATCTCTTTTGTAGAGTGCATCTCCGCTCAGGTAGAATTTCATAGCAACTCGATGGATCCGCCTCTTTTCAGTCAGGCTCGCCTCAGCGGGTGTAGATCCATCTCGCAGATACTCCTTGATATGTTGATACCAAGGGTTGTGGATGGGAGGTGGCTCATCTGATACTTCTCCAACATAGTTCCCATAAGCTGGGGCCATTTGCCGGGAAAATGTGATGTTTGGCATGTTTTCCTTGTCAAGTATGTGAATCAAGGAGGCCATCGTTGCTAGTGCATCAGCAAAATCATTCATGTTATGAGGAATGTGTAGAAAGGAGATTTCTTCGAACTCCAAAGCCATCTGTAAAACTGGTCGATGGTAAGGCAGCATATAAGACCCCAACTTATTATAAATAAAATTAAATTTCCTCTATTTATTATTTTGAAATAGTAAGGGTTGATTTGATTAATGTGGTTAGTTATGGGTAAAAAGCGCAAATATTTCAAATAAGCAAGTGGTTATAAAATATTCATTATTGTCGGGGAATATTCGTTTGGTCGTGGAATATTCTTACTATCGGAGAATATTCGCGATTTACCTGCAATTTGTATGGGCCCCATAACGAAAAAGCGATTGGGTGAAGAAAACGACAAGTATAAGTTGTTTATAAATAATGGCGTAGTTATTCACTAATATCTTTGTTGAAATACTTTGGTTTAAAACACAATAAAGCACCAGATTGCACCAATTATTGATTCTTACGTGAAGGCACTACTCAATAATTGTTATAGTAATTACTGTTCAATATTTTATTTTATTAATTCAATAATTGCTACGTTGATATTTTATATTATTGTTGTTTCAATAATTGTCACTACACAATATTTTCCATTATCGGAGCAATAATTCATATTATTTGAAAAATATTATTAGATAACATTATTGGCAATGTCTAGAAAGTTCTGTCTAAGGAGAGGTTTGGTCACCTAATTACGCGCCAGTAAGGAGAAATCCTTATTGGAAAGCTCCCTCTTTCTTGGGAACTGCCTGGTTGTCAGTATTGTGATTTTGTAATATTATTTGTGAATAATTAATTATTGATTTATATGATGAGGAAAATATTCATTTTATGTGGATATAGATGGAGAAAATTTTTAATGTTACAATTGTTGAAAATAAATATTTTATCTTTTTCTGATAATATAATTTATTTAAATATATTATTATATAATAATAATATAATAATGGTTATATCTTTACAATGAATGTGGGATATATGAATATATGAGGAGGAAGAGTATTTTTGTTACTAAAAATATTTAAAACATGTTTTTCATGTTTGTGGACCCCATTTCTTGACTGAAATTTGATTATAGCCTATAAAATCGTCCGTATGTGGATTTCAATCAAGTTCTGCTTGGAATTTGGAAAAACTTAAAACTGCAAAGTTGTAGAGAATTGAATTTCCTATGAAATGGACATAAGATTCGCATTTTTCTGATAAAAGGACTATTTATTATGAATTATTGAAGTTCTGGCATATCGAGTCTGAATTGATTTTTGGAGTTTTAAATGTTTTTGTTTAGAAAAATGTTTTTGTTGCTTTTGGCACATGTGTGACTGATGTTTTGGCCAAATAAGTGGGCGTAGGAAGTTTAAGAAATTATTTTAATATTATATTAAACTTTATGCTTTGGTTTTCTAAGCATTTTCCTATAAATAGGGTGTTTAGGTTATAAGTGAAAATCACACCAGAAACTAAAGATTTCTCTCTCTATATTATCGAGCGTATTCTTGTGAGTATTTTGATACTTTAAGTGTTGTCATACGGTGTAAGTTCCTTCAAAGACTATATCCGATATTCCAATCGTAATCTTTGTCTTTTTTGGAGGTAAGGGATGTTATTTTTTTTATAAATGATATTATTTATTTCAATATCATTATGCCGAAATATTGGTAAGATTTTTCTTGTGAAATTCTTGTCTTTTAGTGTTGGGGTTACTATTCTCGCATACGGTACTATTCACGTATACGACACTATTCACGAATACGGCACTATTCACAAAAAAAAAAAAATTGTTTTTGTCCAAAATATCTATTATGGATACTAGCTTTAATTGTATCCATGTTTTGATCATTCTTGAATTTTACTTCACTATGGTTATTTATGAAGTATTTTTGAACTTGGACTGTTTAAAGTATGAATCCTTATTATTTGTTCTTTTGTTCCACTGGATTCGTTTTCTTTAAAATAATTTTCATCATCCTCAGTCCTAAATGATTATATTACTGAATATTTTTGGCCTGTAATGCAAAGATGGTTGATTTTCTTATGAATATCTTTGGCCCGTAGTGCAAAGATGTACAGGTGTTGAGATGAACATGACCAACTGATGAATATCTTTGGCCTGTAGTGCAAAGATGAATATTTGATTCAAGATGTATATTGATTGATGTTACAGGGACAAAATATTGATGATAAACTTTTAAATTCATAGAAGAAAGTAGATTTCATTTTCTACGTAACTCTTCTAATGAATTATTATTTCCGCTACGAATATTGATTTAAAACTTGTTGTCTACTGTATTCTATCAGATTTTTCCCTGTTGAGGACTAACGATAATTTGTTCTATGTTATTTTAGTCATAATATTCTTTACTGGGCTAGTTGAGCTCACCCTTTTCCATTTTGTTCCATTTTTCTTCTCAGGAGGCGAGAATGTAGCGAGTACTAGTCGGGGTATGGAATGAAGGTTCTAGAAAGTCGTTTTAGTAATCCTCACTATTTTGTAAAATAGTGTATCAATAATTGTAATGAGGACTTATTTGAGTGTTGATATTGTCTAGAAGACAATATTTGTTTTTAAACTCACAGTTTATGTATTGTCGTATTTTGTACGACAATTGTATTAATAAAGTTGTAGTTGTTTCTGTACCATGTATTTGGCGACTCAGAATGGGTGTTATATACCTATTTTGGGGGTGTCACAGTTGGTATCAGAGCTTAGGGATATGGTCTCTGGTGGAGATCGGGGAATAGAACTAGGAGGGGAGAGATGAGTAAATCCTTCGCTAGTGTGTCATACCTAAGCTTATTTGTTAGTTGGTCAGAATATAGGGATATTATGTGAACTAGGCACGGGAAAGCTATCTTTAAGGCAAGCTTTGTTCAAATCTCGATAATCCATACAGACTCGCACCTTTCCCCCTGGTTTAGGAACGGGAACAATGTTGGATATCCACTCCGGATATGTAGACACCATGATGATGTCAGCTTGAAATTGTTTCACAATTTCTTCTTTAAATTTTAAACTTCATTCAGGTTTCAATTGCCTGAGCTTTTGCCTAACTGGCTTGAATCCTTCTTTGATGGGAAGGCGATGAAGAACAATGTCAGTGGACAAACCCACCATGTCTTCATGAGACCATGCAAACACATCCTGGAATTAGGTTAACAGTGCAACCATGTCATTCCGTTGATTTGGGGTAAGGTCTGAACCAATCTGGATTAGCTTAGGGTTGTCTAAGGTTCCAAGATTGAAAGGAGTGTTTTGATCAAGATTGGATTTGGGTTTGTCGGCGACCCATTCCTTAATCTCTCGAGGTGTCTCAATGTCCTCTTAGATGTCCATCAAGTCTGAGTCCAACTTTGCATCAAAGTTACAGCCCTTGTGGAGAGAAGGCACGTCATCAGCAAGTACAGGCACATCTAAGTTCAGAGTCCTGAAACAAAATATGCTTTCACTTAATATATGCAACTATTCGATCATACAAAAGTGTTAGCATGTACGTGATAAAATAACTGCGAGTGCTATAAAGGAAAGCAAGCAATTAAAGTTATCTACAGGCGGAGGGATTTTCGCCCATTTTACCCTCATCGACCAATGCATGGAGTCTTTGCTCCAATTGTCGAGGGCAAAGTCCCAAGGATCATGGTGATAGAAGGATCGTCACTGTCTTCCTTCTCCCGAATGATAACCATGACATCTGGGCAATCATCGTCTGGGGTGTATCTGTTTGTATGTTCATTATGAACAATGACACGAATGCCTGCCATCATCAAGGCAAGGTCATGTTTACGTTTTCGTTCCTTTTCTTCCGCCTTGGGATCAGGAATTAGCACCTCTTTAGCTTTGATTGGCACTGGCTTCGGAAACAACATAGCCACAGCATGGGCTGGCACCTTTACTGGAGATTGCATTAACTCATGAGGTAAAGGTATAGAAAATCACCGTGCGGTGGAAGTTTGAGGAACCTGCTTATGCTTATGAGGGTTCCCATGTTTGGAACTAGTAGAATAGCCTAGCCCAGCTGTTCCAATTTGACTGGACATTTGGATAGGGTGCTTAATACCCTGTTGATCCTTACCAAGCCCTCGTCCAGGTTGATAACCTAATAACATCATTTCTTGAGTAGCTGACATAACCTCATCAGAAATCTTGGGTACAGGAAGTGGCGCTCCAATAGAATGGTATTACGTGTTACTCACTTCCAGAGTATGGAAACTGGTCAGCTCAACTTCTGAATTAAAGCTGATAATTGGTAGAGTTCCTGGTATAGGACATTCTGGCTCAGCATTAACAGTGACTAGACTGTTGTTGATGATGTATTTGAGTTGTTGATATAAGGTGGAGGGAGAAGCTCCAGCCATGTGTATCCATGGTCTCCCCAATAGCAGGTTGTATCCCGAATCTATCTTGAGGATGTGGAAGGATACGTTGAATGTATGAGGACCAATCTCAATTGGCAATTCAATCCTTCCAACAGAATTTCGTCGAGATCCATCAAAAGCTCGGATGATCGTATGGCTACTTTGGATTCGCTTGAGATTGATATTCATCTTCATCAAGGTGGCGTAAGTACGGATATTTAGAGATGAACCTCCATCTATCAAAACTCCTGCTAGCATGTACCCAGAAGACAACACTGCGATGTGCAATGGCTTGCAATGACCGGTCCCTTCGGAGGTATGTCATCATCAGTGAAGGATATCACATTGTTGTTGAAAATGTGATCAAGAAAATGTTGAAATGTTTCCACATCCTCTGATTTTGGCAGGTAGGCTTCTTCCAAAACCTTTAGTAAGAACTTTCGATGTTCCTCGGAAGAGAAAACCAGGTCCAGAATTGAAATCTGGTGTAGAGCTTCTTGTAAGCTTAAAACCACTTTGGCTTCATTGTGGCCTATAGTGCGGAGGAATTTTTCAATCTTCTCCATGGGCAACTTCCCCTTTGCTTCGCAAATAGGCTTGATAACCTGTTGAGGAAGGTATAGTGGATTCTCTTTCGACACTGTAGCAGTAGTATGAGACGTGGATCCTTCAGCTTCTCCATAATTCCATGGAACTTTGTGTAAGATGACAACAGGATGTTGTATTCTGTAAGGTAAAGGGATTGGCTCTGGTGTGGCCACTTTCAAAGGATTGTCAACTCCTTTGAGTTGAATTGGTTGTATGGGAAATACTTTGACAATTTCATCATCCACTTCGGATATAACTGCTACTGATCCCTTCCATTGGGTGGGGCATGCATTCCCACCCTTGAGTTTCATAGTGTAATCATCTGCTACTTGTAGAACACCGCAATCAATAAGATTCTGAATGAGATGGCGGAGTGCCAAGCATTCTTCTGTGCTGTGACCGCGAGAATGTGAATGATATTGACACATTTCATCAGGATTGAATTGCGCTGAATGGGGATTGATTGGAGGGTGAAGGAATGTGATTCTTCCTTCATTGATCAACATTTGAAGTATCTCCTCCATAAATTGGCCCAGATAAGTGAATTCCCTTTGATTAGCAAAATCCCGACGGGCTTTAGCACTTGCTCTCTTTGCAACCTTATCCTCCATAGCTTCGCTTTCTGAAGGTGTTGATGGAGCATTCATAATAAATGGAAGGAGATAGGCATGCTTCTACCTAATTAATTGGCGTGTGACTTGATGATGATGGGTCACCCGTTCTGCCAATTGCTCAATTTATTTACAGAGAGCTTTCATCTTTCGTTCCATGGTAAACTGGAACTTTGCATAATCCCATTTGTCAACACCGTCTTTAATAGGTTGGGATGATTCACCAGTAGAATTGGAACCATGTCCAATGCTCCAACTGATCATGTTAACCTCTTCTTCTTTGTGTTGAGGGAGAGGGTTGTCTTGCACATGAGGTTGATCTGGTTTGGTGACCACAATCTCACCGTTGTCTATCAGATCTTGGATATTGTGTTTCAAGGCCCAACAATCTTGAGTATCGTGTCCAGGTGACCAGGCATGGTAAGCACACTTTCGAGTAGCATCAAAACCCTTCCCATTAGGGTTGGCTGGTGGAAGAAGATGTGTAATTTTCTTCTGAGCAGTCAGAAGAGCAAGAATATTCTCGAGCGAGTCCCCTAAGGGTGTGAACGTTCGAGGTCGCTTTACTTCTCCACTTTTAGGCAATGGAGGGTTTGAAGATTGTGCTGGAAAAGGGGAGTAGTTACTCCTCTGCATAGGCATGCTTGGATTGCCTTTTTGTCCTTGTAGTATCAAGGAAACATCCTCCTATTTCTTTTTATGGACCCTCCGGGGGTTGTTTCCATAAGATCCGGATTTGGATGTGCTCAAAGAATGACTTTAAGAGCGGCTAGGTCTTGAATTTTACCGAATTTCAATCCCATTTCAGCCATCTCGCCGTGTTTGATCATTTCAGAAAATGGTTTGCCAATACCAGTTAGAACTCTTTCATAGAAAGGAGCTTCCTGTATATCTATGAAAGTCATGACCATTTTTGATTCTGTCATGGCAGGAATAACTTGAGCAACAAGGTGCCTCCACCTTTGAGCATACTCTCTGAATGACTCATTAGACTGTTTCTTGACCTTGGTAATTTGGTACCGGTCAGGAGCCATCTGAGATTGAAAACTGTATTAAGTGAGGAAGGTGTGGACTAGCTCTTCCCAACTATGGATCTTAGAGTTGTCTAATCTGGTATACCATGAATGGGCTTCTCCAGTCAGACTTTTCTGAAATAGCTACATTTTGAGCTCTTCATTCTCAGCATAAGATCCAAGTTCTCCGATGAACACCTTTAAATGTGTGTAAGGATCCCCTAATCCGTCATATTTTTCAAAATCAGGGGTCTTGAATTTCTCTGGATAATGAACACCAGGGAATATGCAAAGGTCTGTATATGAAACACTGCCATGAGTTCCAATCCCTTTAAGAACACGAATGGTTTCCTCCATTTGAAAGACCTTCTTCCTGATGTCACCGGTGTCTGGATCTCCTTTGAGATGGGTGTCTTCAGGGTCTTTGTTGGTTGTATCCAACTGATGTTCTGGAATTGTTTTTTCCAGACCTTGAACTCCTCCTTGTGTAGAGGATTCTGTATGTGTAGGTATCTTCGTACCCTGAGTAGACTGGTGCAATTATTTCAGTAGAATGGCCAAGTCTATAATTTGTTTACTCAATCCGTCAAATTCTTCTCGGGAAACAGCATTAGACTGGTCGGAAGAAGACATGATTGGCTATAGGCTTGCAGCCTTTTTGGATTTAGACCAGGTAACAGACCCAATTGCTTCCCTACAAAAGACTTACGTAGTTTAGTCTTAGGGTAATATAAATGTTATCATAACATGTCCGTTTTAGGAATTTGTCCTGCAAAACTGGTTTGTTAATTGATAACATGTCATGCACAGATATTCTTCATATTTTCCATTACATATGGATGAACATGGAATAAATTATAAGTAAATGATTTTACAAGTAATTGAAAATGGAGAGCATGAAGAGACTTTCCTCTGCGTTTCGTTTATCAGAGGTTGACCTATCTTAGGGTTACTCTCGCGGCTTTTTGCATTAAGGTTCCCAGTTCATCGCAATCTACTCGACGGGAAGTTAATCTGGTCTTTCAACTGGAGCGAATCTGAGTGGTGCCTTTCCTGAGCCCTGGGGAATTATTCTTCCCACGGGTCCAGTAATCAAACACCGACAAGATAGCCTCCTGGTGGAGGGACCACACAACATACATTCACATACAATGTATCTCATCGTTTATGCAAAATGATGACATGTACGAAGCACTAATATCACAGATAGATATTTAGCAGTGCAGTAAGTAAGATGCATTCGTACACATTTATTAGAAATGTAAATGCAACAATCACACACAAGCATATAACAATTTTGAAAAGCTTGTAATAGCGGCTTAAGCCCTCTTACTAGAGTCCCCAGCAGAGTCACCACCTGTCGAAGTTGGGATTTTTGAGTGTCCCTTTTCGTTACTTGTTCTTTGGTGTTCTCATGTTAATGTGAGATTTGTTTGAAAAAACAAGTGAAAAAGGTCCGACATGTATAATGTCGACGATTGACTTTAAGAGTCGCCAGTTAGTGTAATTAACTGGTTGCACCAACGCAACCGAAAAGGTTAGCACATTGACCCAGTGTTTTGACACTGCTAAACGGGTCTGTGAAACCGAGATTCATTAAGGGTTCGGGGGCTTGATTATACGGAGGGAGGGTGTTAGAACCCCAGACATCTCGTATTACCACAAAGAATCGCTCACTTTCAAAGAAATTATTATATGAATGTGTGTGTGTGTGTGTGGATCAATGTGAAATTTATTTGAAAGTAGTGCGAGGCCTCGTTCGCACCTATATACACAAGGTTTGAATTTTATATGAAAATTCAGTTTTAACCAAGATTTAGAAATGAAGTTTTGTAAAAGAGGTTTTTCAAACCTTGTGCTCAATAGGAATTGAGACCTTTTCATACTTCCATTTTATTATTAAATGTTCGGCTTGTTTGCTTTTATTTTCGAGATGCGAAGCATTCTCGAGAAAATAATGTATAGCAGTGCCGAACTCCTTATGGGTATGACATCCATCCAAGGAAAATCAGACACTATAAAATAATGTACAAGCTACTTACAGCTGAAAAAATGTCCATCATGGAAACCGAATCTAGATTCAGTAAACTGAACCTGTGATCACATGATTCCTAGGCTCACGCGATACTACAATTTGTATGGAAAGTAGTAAGAAGTTATATATATATAAAAGCTATAAATATATATATATGGACATGATCAACCGCCACGAAGTAAACTCCAGGCGGGACAAAATATAAATAAAGCTGTAAAAGCGATCAACTGCCACGAAGTAAACTCCAGCGTGACTTTAATGTGAATAAAGTCAGTAAAAGGCCACGATAAGTAACTCTCTGTGCTTGACAGAAATGTAAATATATATATGTGTACAAATATATATATCTATAAAAGCAGTAAACGCACCAAATATAAATTCGGGCTCATCGGATATGTCCGACGGCAATTATATATATGTATATATATAAAAGTGAGTAAATGCACCGGATGTAAAATCCAGGCTCGTCAGATTTGTCTGAAAACAATTATATATATATATAAGTATATATATATATATATATATATATATAAAGTAATTAAATGCACCAAATGTAAAATCCGTGCTCATCGAATGAGAGTCTAACCACGCTTTATATATAAGTATATATATATATATATATATATATATATATATATAAAAAGCAGATAAACGCTCGCATCAAAATCAGGCTCAATCGAGGCATAACTCGATAATGTTAGTCCATATATACTAAAATATATACGAGATATTAGTATATATATACAGACAGAAATGAAAACCACGGACCGAAGTCCGGGAAAACACACTCACACGACTCTCAACGTGTACAACAGTGTGTGATAATATGAGAAAGAGGCTTTATAGAATGTAAGAAGGCTTACAGTGGGCTGCCAAAGTAGACTTCTTAGACTTTAAATGGATAAACACTCAGCTCCAGCTGGATAAAAAGTAGCTATATGTGAGCTAACTAGTGTTTAAAGAAGAGGAAACACTCAAAAGATGTGTATGCAGAGTAAAATGGATAGGGCTTCCTCGCCTTTTTCCTTCTCTCTCTCTCTCTTCAAATGGTGACCCTCGAATTATATTTATAGATCGATAGCCAGCGGTACACTGCGGCGGCGAAGCTTGTGCTCAAGTGGTCATCATGTGGGATCCGAGCCTCGCGAGTCTCGTTATCTCATAGTACGTGCAGCCGTGCACTGTAATGTCTGCTCGAACTTGTGGAACTTTAATCCGAGCATCCAAACGAAGTATATTTGTACTTCTTTAGATCACTTGTGTCGAGAGTTACGTAATGACATGGATGAGAGGTTGTACGAAGTCAGGAAGAGGGGTCTATGCCCATGGTCTTTAGGCTTCAAATTCTATCCAAAGTACTGCCACACGTAATAGTCACTCGGGATTGTCAATCCTCGGCTCTTGTGGGACATTGTTGTATGTATGTATGAAGTGTTGAGACGACGTACCAATTGTCGGAGGAACAAGATGATGTGTTACTCCTTGTCGGAGTTATCGCCGGGTTGAGTTGAAAGTAGATGTTGCTCAAGGTTACAGCTGAGATTGGACCACTTGTTGGTATGCTGCGATATCATCTTGTTGAAACAGTAAGATGACATGTTGACTCCTCACCGGGGAGTTATCACGGGGTTTAAGCGAAGCGACGTTGCTCGTGGTTATATACGAGATTGACCGCCGCTTATTTGTATGTATCACTGTCATCTGGATCGAAGCTGATAGCATGTGTTTGAAACAAGCATTTATGGGGTTATCGCTGAAACTGTAATAGCATTCCTTGGTGCTATCACCAAGGATGGGGTTGCTACTCCCAGTGTTGTCTCTGGGACTGGAACTGGACGTCGCGGTGTTATCACTGAGATAGAACTGTCCTCTCCGATGTTGTTGCTGATCTTTTGATCTGCATATCTCGGGGTTATCTCCGAGATTGGCAATGACACTCCCGGTGTATATTTCGGCTTGGAGTTGAACTTCCTGATTTGTGTTTCGAGTTGGATTTGAACTTTCGATAGTATCCAGAATGGATGTAAGCTGTCTTCTAGGGTTATCTCCAAAAGATGAATCTACCCTCCTGCAATGTTAGGAATAGGAGTGCAGAACATTTCTAGTGTCTACATGGAATATGTTATACTCATCTTCATCAGACAGAGCACAAACCCCCCATAATCTCTTATATATGAGAGATACATCCTCGGTGGGAAGTCCGTATCAAGGATTTAGGACTTTAGTGGTAACCCCAATGTCAACATCCTGAAAGTTCCTGAGAACTTTGGAATACACATCCAAGCAGTTCATCAGGATTATCAGTGATAACTCTAGTCCCCATCAGAAGCCGTGGGAATAGTCATCACATCCCGTTGAAAAATGGTCCAACAAACCATATACATCATACATATATATCATGTTGCAGTACATTGCATCATGATTATACTATCACATTTCAAGTGTCTAGTATTCTTTATCTTATCTATGCCATTACATTGCATGAATATGATAAATAGGGGCATCTGTAGACACTCAAAATTTTTGCATTCCTGTTACTAAAATTGTAGGAGGGTAGAATCGTCTTTCAAAGATAACCCTGGAAGACAAAGCATTTCTAGTTCCGGATATAACCCCAGAATTATTAGTTTTTCCATCTCGAAGATAACCCCAAGATACTCAGTCCAGTCCCAGAGACAACCCCGAGAGTTTCAGTTCCAACCTTGGAGACAACCCCGAGGAGTGCAGTTCCAGTTCTGGAGACAACCCCAGAATTTTTAGTTTTGCCATCTCGAAGATAACCTCGAGATACTCAGTCCTATCCCGGAGATAACCTCAGGATATTCAGTTTCAACCTCAGAGATAACCCCGAGGAGTGCAGTCGCAGTTCCGGAGATGACCCTAGAAAAGCTCATTCTAACCCCAGCAATCAGCTTCAACCTTGGAGATAACCCCGAGGCAATCAGTTCCAACCCCAGAGATAACCCCGGGAGGTCAGGTGTGAAAGCCCCGAATCCAGGTCCCAAATCACCGCGGATTCGGTACAATCATTCTATAACTATTTGCGAAAGATATAAACATAAATTATTTATACAATACATTTTACACACATTTCCCCAAAATCGAGTAACCTTAACTTATACACAAATCATAAACTATCTAACACATGACATTATTATCAAACTATACTATTACAATCTAGCTGCACATTTTATCCCAAGCAGAACTTGGCATGATCCTTTTCCTGTATCCGAATGCATTCGCCTTATCTGCAATGTTTATCATGATATAGCAAGGGTGAGCATGAAAGTTTCCTAGCAAGTTTAAATATAATTTAAGGATATATCATGATTAAAGAGTCTGAATAATAAGTTGGCTATAATTCATCAATATAGTTATGAATTAGCACGAACAAACTTTTGACTGAACAAGTATTGAACATGAACAAATATATCTGGACCAACTGGTAATGAAGGTGATCAGCCTTTCATACCTGACTTATACATGCAATATGTACAGAGTACAATTCTACATGGCAATCAGCAATGATTAACCATAAGCATATTTGTATGAAACAACTCTTAGTAGAGTTAAGTAAAAACTTGCCTGAACCGTTGATTACCGCTACGCAATTTATAACGCTTTATCCGAAGACCTAATATTAGTAATATAGATCTCCAATATTAGAATAATATCATCACAATATAATATTATTATATATATATATATATATATATACACACACACACATAGAATAACCTAAACACATAGCACATAATCCTATCAGTCTACAAAATATCACATAAGACATAGCATCAAGTCAAACTATTTAAGTCTGAGTTGAAACCGACACAATTCTATCATCCCGACGGTCTAGTCGGACAATTATCGAGTTTAAGTTCAATTAAACTTTGCCTAAACACTAAACAATATCTTAGATAATTTTCTTAATAGTCAAACTAATTTTCAGATAATTATTACCAGTTAAAATGATTTTCCAATCATTAATATTATATTTATATAATATAAATACCACACAATTCCTTAATCATTAATAGTTATTTAATATTAAATATTAATGAAAATCATAACATAATATTATAATATAATTATAATATCACAAAGTATTTTTAATACTTTAAAACCATAATTATATGATTTTTAAATGTATAAATCAATTATCCGATAATTGCTATTAATATTAGAATATTAATATTTTCATGTCAAAATATCAATAGTTATATTTTATAACTTAAAATATTTTTATAACACTTAAATCATTTTTATATGATTTTTAAAACATTAATTCTATTTTTTCATAATTTATTTAATATATTTATTAAATAAATTAATTACCATTAATAATAAATTATTAATGAAATTCATCACAAATATTAAAAGTCATCAAAAATAACTTAAAATATTTTCTAACACCATAATATAATTTTTCATGATTTTTCATGAATTAAATCTATTTTTAAATAATTTATTTAATATAATAATTAAATAAATAAATACCTTTTATATTCAAAAATATTAAATATTTTTGAAATATACTAAAATAATTAAAAACTATTTTCCGTGCTTTAAAATAATTTTTTATAAATTATTATGTATTTTTAATAATTAAAACCATTTTTATCTATTTATTTAATTAATATAATTAATTTCCTAATTAAACTGTCATTTATAGAGACTTTAGGCGACACAAAGCGTCGTTGTTGGTGTTCTTGAGCTCAAGAACACTAACAGCTTCGTGCTTAAGGTACTTAGTTTGACAACTTATAAAATCCAATCCACAATGTTTCTGGACTATATTAAACTTTTATCATGTAGCTAACATGTAATACTACCATGATCAGTCCTTAGTTTGCTCAAAAAAATTCACAACATAGCGATCTAGCCTCTTGAACATACTGTCAGACAACTCCTGGGCTTTCTGGGTAACCCAGAAACCTAGGCAGTCTCTTGGTACTACATTCCAGCCCACTTTAATCTATGTTCCATTTATTATTTATGTGATCTTATGGTTCTTACATAAAGTACTTATGTCATAGAAAATTCCCAAAGAAACATATCAGTTTAACAATAACAGATCTGCAAGACAGAACTCGGTCAAACCCTGTCAGAAATTTGGCTCACATGTTTTCTGGAATTTCCAAAAATTCTCAGTCATGGCCGAATTGCCTATTTTGACCAACTGTTAAGTTCTACCTATTAATCTCTTACACGATCTAAGGCCACATATACATAGTACACATAACCGGCTAAAATAAGTCACAACAAAAACATCATAACACTAACAACCTGACAGATCTTAAGCCCACAAAACGTTGTCAGACGTTGGTAAACCATTTCTGGGTTACCCAGATTTGGCCCGTTCATTCCCGGTCCAAACGAGTTTTGACCGTTATATCTCTCATCTCTACACACCCAATGACTCTAATACCAGTATCAGGTCAAAGACAACATGGCAAGCTACCGATTACAACATTAAAACAACAAAAATCATAGAAATAGAAAGATCTAGAGCGACTGACATTATCTTGTCAGACAATCTTTTCAACTTTTCCAGATTTCTAAAAATGCTAATTTTGAGCATCAAAATGATATGGATCTAGGTTTTAGCAACCCAGATCATCACATGACACCCTCTAACATGATTCTAAACAACAACTAACATCAAACACACAGAGATCTAAGGATTTCTAAGTTAGGGTTTTTATACCTTTTGAGGCTTTGATTCTGATTCTGATCCATGATGATCTGATATTTGATATTTATGGACTGATCTAAGCTTAACATTTTGGAGGTGTTGAGAGAAAATGAATTGGTTGTGAGTTAGAGAGAAAATGAGCAAGTTTTGCATATTTCCACTCTCTTTTAATCCTTATATCATATAAATACAATGTATATAGCTTAACTTGCTGCATTAAATGACTGATGGGAGTTGTTTATTAGTCACATGGCTAGGATAGGGTGGTTCACCAACTCTTTTAGGGCTAGATCTACAAGCAACCCATTAAAGAATGCAATAAGGGCATATTAGACAATTAGCATACAATTTTAAATTCTAAATTGGTCATTTGATCAAGCCCTTAGGGTTTGACCCTTAGGGTTTAACCCTTAGGGTTAAAACCTAAGGTTCCATAAATTAATTTTCTAGGATTTTCGTATTAAGATTTTCGAAATAGAAAATTAACATTTTAAAATTATAATTAAGATTTTCTAATTATAATAAGATTTCTTGATCATAATTCAAGTTTGCTAATTAGGATTATTATTCCCTAATTAATATTGCTAATATAACAATTAAATCCATAATTGTACATTAGGGTTTCTAATAGAACAATTAGGAGTTCAAAAATTTAAAATTAGAGTTTGCTAATTAATTAAGCTTTACCCTAATTAATATTTTAATTAATAGCACTAAAGCATTATAATTCTCCGTTAAGTTCCCAAATTAGGATTTTAAATTACTGAAAATCTGAAATTAGAGTTCCCAGATTTGGTATTAGGGTTTCCTAATAATCAATTAGGGTTTCAAGTAATTCATTAGGGTTTTCCCTAATTAAATTATAATTAATAACATTTAAACCTTATACATAGCATTTAAATTCAAGAATTAGGGTTTTCAAATACCGAATTAGGGTTTCGGATTCCCGAAACTAAAATTAGGTTCAAAAACCTGGTTTTGTAGGTTTCTTATCGCATATTAGGGTTTTCTAACCCAACATTGACATTCTTAATAATATTAGGGTTTGACATCGATAAAATTTATCTCGTCAACCTCGACCCTTGACCACATACTGTAAACATACATAACCATATACACAGAACATATTCACATATATACTTAATCTGAAATAATTCACTAAATCCTTCATGTAATTTTGAAACCCTCAAAATTCCTTCCTAAAATATCAAATGCATACACTAATTTTCTCTGCATAGGTTCATTATTTGACCTTAAATCAATCATTTAAGTTTTTAATAAATTGTCTAATTTCTCGGGTTGTCACATTCACCCCTTCTTCTAAGAATTTCGTCCCCAAAATTCACCTTACACCTTACACCGTACAACTTACACCATTCACACATCATTACATACTACTCAATACACCACTCACAAGAGTAAAAAGTTTTCAAATTGCTGAGGGGTCATATAAACCATGAACACCTAGTTTTAACGGTATTCATACTGCAAAACTTTACATTACTTGGTAGGTTTACAATCACAAAGAAGGTAAACTACCGTTGCTAGTACTTTAGGTGATTAGCCTATCGTACTCTTACGTCATGCATAACGTATTAATTATGTCTAGCGAATATTTACGCTACTTGATTGGATTATTTATCCAAATAACATAGTTCACCTCAGTCTTATTATAGGATTCCGCACCAAAACAATTTGGTTCGGGAAATTTTTTTCAATAAACACTTAGAGTTTTCATAACATTAGTCTAGCTGAATCGAATAGCGTAGACTCATATCAATAATTCATTTCAATCGAATTATTTAGGTGTAGCCAAACCCCGTTGGCAAATTAAACTTTTTGAAAATATTTTTGAGAATGACGTCATGATGTCGTACTGTATTAACAGTCCATTTGAGGATGCCGTCATTGTATGACTTTGTCATAACACGTCATACAATAGTGGAACAGCAACTTTAGGTCAAATTCACACTAAGTATTCCTGTATTTACAACTCCATCACCTTTTTATCATCTCTGCACCAGGTTTCATGGTACATAAGTGATAAATAAAATAAATTTTGATATTTCAAATCATTTGAGTCTAGCTGAAAAGTAGCATAGACTGTACTTTAAACCGTTTCAAAAATGGTTACGAGTCTACAATTTTTTATTTTTTTTTAAAAGCACATAGTGCGTATTTAGCTTGATGTCAAAATTTTGAAATCTAGCATAGCTAGGAGTTTAGGAAAACCTAATGCCTCCACTAATAATCATTTGCTTAACAATCTATGTGTTCCTATAATCCTCAATTCTCCATTCACACACAACTATACCTAGTTCGTCAAAGCACACTTATGAGTCCATAACATGGCCACAATTATATGAGTTTAAGAACTTACCCTAGTCTGACCTTTGGCGTCCGTTCGCTGAGGGATTCATAAACATTTCATATAACTATGAGTCAAGAATGTCAGATAAGTATGAGTTTTAAGAACTCGTACTTAACCCTATATTCTCTACCTGTGACCTATCTATCTATTATACACATGAGAAAGGAATCACCCTGTTAACATGGATATAGCAAATAATGCGACACAAACATTTCAATGATTATCAATACCAGAAACTAAGAAGTTTTTACACCAAGTACAATTCCCCGCCCATACAAGGAATCATACAACTCAGCTGACGACATGAGTCCTCAATTGAAATCCCCACCTAATCTTAACTCTCATTCACAATATAAATTTCATTTAATCCGTATTCATAATTCATAACTCTTTTATGAGTTTTTATAGTACAATTTCATAGTACAACTGCCATACAGCAATCTTTGCTGTAACTTTTCAATCATTAGATTGATTCTTCTCCCTGCTATCACCTTATCAGATCACGGGATGATCTCATCGTATATATTATGATTTATTTCTATATCTTAATCGTTTTGTTTTACGATCTCCTATCCCTGTACTTTCAGTCTTTTAGACTCAATCTATTCACCACTACCGTTCAACTTTATTATCAGAGTTAGGGAACTCTGTGTCTTTACACTCGCCGAGATTCGTCTTCGAATCTTACCGACCAACTAACTCAATTTGAGTTAGTACTTATCCTAATCACTGCGGCTATTGGTCTCAGGTATTCCTACCTAAGCTTCATAACTAACAGCTTTGATACCAACTATGAAAGCCCCGAATTCGGGTCCCAAATCACCGCGGTTTCGGTACAATCATTCTACAACTATTTGCGGAAGATATAAACTTAAATTATTTATACAATACACTTTACACACATTTCCCCAAAATCTAGTAACCTTAACTTATACACAAATCATAAACTATCTAACACATGACATTATTATCAAACTATACTATTACAATCTAGCTGCACATTTTATCCCAAGCAGAACTTGGCATGATCCTTTTCCTGTATCCAAACGCATTCGCCTTATCTGTAATGTTTATCATGATATAGCAAGGGTGAGCATGAAAGTTTCCCAGCAAGTTTAATATAATTTAAGGATATATCATGATTAAAGAGTCTGAATAATAAGTTGGCTATAATTTATCAATATAGTTGTGAATTAGCACGAATAAACTTTTGACTGAACAAGTATTGAACATGAACAAATATATCTGGACCAACTGGTAATGAAGGTAATCAGCCTTTCATACCTGACTTATACATGCAATATGTACAGAGTACAATTCTACATGGCAATCAGCAATGATTAACCATAAGCATATCTGTATGAAACAACTCTTAGTAGAGTTAAGTAAAAAACTTGCCTGAACCGTTGATTACCGCTACGCAATTTATAACGCTTTATCCGAAGACCTAATATTAGTAATATAGATCTCCAATATTAGAATAATATCATCACAATATAATACTATTATATATATATATATATATATACATAGAATAACCTAATCACATAGCACATAATCCTATCAGTCTACAATACAGCACATAAGACATAACATCAAGTCAAACTATTTAAGTCTGAGTTGAAACCGACACAATTCTATCATCCCGACGGTCTAGTCGGACAATTATCGAGTTTAAGTTCAATTAAACTTTGCCTAAACACTAAACAATATCTTAGATAATTTTCTTAACAGTCAAACTAATTTTCAGATAATTATTACCAGTTAAAATGATTTTCCAATCATTAATATTGTATTTATATAATATAAATACCACACAATTCCATAATCATTAATAGTTATTTAATATTAAATATTAATGAAAATCATAACATAATATTATAATATAATTATAATATCACAAAGTATTTTAAAACTTTAAAATCATAATTAGATGATTTTTAGCGAGATAAATCAATTATCCGATAATTGCTATTAATATTAGAATATTAATATTTTCATGTCAAAATATCAATAGTTATATTTTATAACTTCAAATATTTTTATAACACTTAAATCATTTTTATATGATTTTTAAAATATTAATTCTATTTTTCCATAATTTATTTAATATATTTATTAAATTAATTAATTACCATTAATAATAAATTATTAATGAAATTCATCACAAAATATTAAAATTCATCAAAAATAACTTAAAATTTTTCTAACACCATAATATAATTTTTCATGATTTTTCATGAATTAAATCTATTTTAAATAATTTATTTAATATAATAATTAAATAAATAAATACCTTTTATATTCCAAAAATATTAAATATTTTTGAAATATACTCGAAATAATTAAAAACTATTTTCCAGGCTTTAAAATAATTTTTTTATAAATTATTATGTATTTTTAATAATTAAAAACCATTTTTATCTATTTATTTAATTAATATAATTAATTTCCTAATTAAACTGTCGCTATAGAGACTTTAGGCGACACAAAGCGTCGTTGTTGGTGTTCTTGAGCTCAAGAACACTAACAGCTTCGTGCTTAAGGTACTTAGTTTGACAACTTATAAAATCCAATCCACAATGTTTCTGGACTATATTAAACTTTTATCATGTAGCTAACATGTAATACTACCATGATCAGTCCTTAGTTTGCTCAAAAAAATTCACAACATAGCGATCTAGCCTCTTGAACATACTGTCAGACAACTCCTGGGTTTTCTGGGTAACCCAGAAACCTAAGCAGTCTCTTGGTTCTACATTCCAGCCCACTTTAATCTACGTTCCATTTATTATTTATGTGATCTTATGGTTCTTACATAAAGTACTTATGTCATAGAAAATTCCCAAAGCAACATATCAGTTGAACAATAACAGATCTGCAAGACAGAACTCGATCAAAACCTGTCAGAAATTTGGCTCACATGTTTTCTGGAATTTCCAAAAATTCTCAGTCATGGCCGAATTGCCTATTTTGACCAACTGTTAAGTTCTACCTATTGATCTCTTACACGATCTAAGGCCACATATACATAGTACACATAACCGGCTAAAATAAGTCACAACAAAAACATCATAACACTAACAACCTGACAGATCTTAAGCCCACAAAACGTTGTCAGACGTTGGTAAACCATTTCTGGGTTACCCAGATTTGGCCCGTTCATTCCCGGTCAACGGGTTTTGACCGGTTATATCTCACGATCTAGACACACAATGACTCTAATACCAGTTTCAGGTCAAAGACAACATGGCAAGCTACCGATTACAACATTAAAACAACAAAAATCATGGACATAGAAAGATCTAGAGCGACTGACATTATCTTGTCAGACAATCTTTTCAACTTTTCCAGAATTCTAAAAATGCTAATTTCGAGCATCAAAATGATATGGATCTAGGTTTTAGCAACCCAGATCATCACATGACACCCTCTAACATGATTCTAAACAACAACTAACATCAAACACACATAGATCTAAGGATTTCTATGTTAGGATTTTTATACCTTTTGAGGCTTTGATTCTGATTCTGATTCTGATCCATGATGATCTGATATTTGATATTTATGGACTGATCTAAGCATAACATTTTGGAGGTGTTGAGAGAAAATGAGTTGGTTGTGAGTTAGAGAGAAAATGAGCAAGTTTTGCATATTTCCTCTCTTTTAATCCTTATATCATATAAATACAATATATATAGCTTAACTTGATGCATTAAATGACTGATGGGAGTTGTTTATTAGTCACATGGCTAGGCTAGGGTGGTTCACCAACTCTTTTAGGGCTAGATCTACAAGCAACCCATTAAAGAATGCAATAAGGGCATATTAGACAATTAGCATACAATTTTAAATTATAAATTGGCCATTTGATCAATCCTTTAGGGTTTGACCCTTAGGGTTTAATCCTTAGGGTTAAAACCTAAGGTTCCATAAATCAATTTTCTAGGATTTCCGTATTAAGATTTTCGAAATAGAAAATTAACATTTTAAAATTATAATTAAGATTCTCTAATTATAATAAGATTTCTTAATCATAATTCAAGTTTTCTAATTAGGATTATTATTCCCTAATTAATATTTCTAATATAACAATTAAATCCATAATTATACATTAGGGTTTCTAATAGAACAATTAGCAAAAATTTGAAATTAGGGTTTGCTAATTAATTAAGCTTTACCCTAATTAATATTTTAATTAATAGCACTAAAGTATTATAATTCTCCGTTAAGTTCCCAAATTAGGGTTTTAAATTATCGAAAATCTAAAATTAGAGTTCCCAGATTTGGTATTAGGGTTTCCTAATAATCAATTAGGGTTTCAACTAATTCATTAAGGTTTTCCCTAATTAAATTATAATTAATAACATTTAAACCTTATACATAGCATTTAAATTTAAGAATTAGGGTTTTCAAATACCGAATTAGGGTTTCGGATTCCCGAAACTAAAATTAGGGTTCCAAAACCGGTTTCTAGGGTTTCTTATCAGTCATTAGGGTTTTCTAACTGAACATTGACATTCTTAATAATATTAGGGTTTGACACTGATAAAATTTATCTGGTCAACCCTTGACCCTTAACCACATACTGTAAACATACATAACCATATACACAGAACATATTCACATATATACTTAATCCTGAATAATTCCTTAAATCCTTCACAGAATTTTGAAACCCTCAAAATTCCTTCCTAAAAATATCAAATGCATACACTAATTTTCTGTCTAGGTCTATTATTTGACCTTAAATCAATCATTTAAGTTTTTCATAAATTGTCTAATTTCTCAGGTTGTCACATCAGGCACACCTCAGAGACAACCCTAAGGACATCCAGCATTTATAATAGCCCAATCTCATAGATAACCCTGAGCAACGACTGCTACATCAGCCTAAACCGAAAATAACCCAAGTGAGGGGCAAAATCATCATTTTGCGTTGTCTCAACAATAGTTCAACATACATTCTATATAGAAGTGTCCTACAAGAACCATAGCTCAAATCCCGAGTGACTACTACACAAGACAGCACACCAGATGGAATTTGAAGACCCAAAGATCTATGCATGGTCCTATCTTCCCAACTTCGTACAACCTCCTACCCCATGTCATTGTGTAGCTCTCGACAACAGCATTCCAAAAAGGTATTACACACCTCAATCGGATGCCCAGATTAAAAGTTATGAAGGTTCAAGCAAACAATACGATGCATATATATGTACGTACTTCGAGACGGCAGGGCCCACAGAGCCCGGGGGCACCCCGGGTAGCCGTAGGTACACCTGCGGCTCCCCCCTCTATAAATAAAAGGCTTGGGGTAGCCATTTTAAGAAGAAAAAAGGCGAGGAAGCCCTGTCCATTTTGCTCTATACACACTATAAACTAAGTGTTTTCTCATTTCAAACATTTGTGAGCTTATACTTTGTTGTATTTTACTGGTGGAAACCGATTGTTCATTTAATTAAAGCCATTTGAAGTCTTCTTGGCAGCCCACTGTAAGACTTCTTACATTTCTTAAAGTCTTTCTCCACTTTTTTCACACACAGTTATTCACGTTGAGAGTCGTGTTGTGTGCGTATGCCCGGACTTCGGTCCGTAGCTTTTTATTTCTTTTGTATATATATATATATATTACCATCAAACTCTGTTTAATTGAACCTGGATTTATATCCGGAGCGTTTACTTTTTTATATATATATATATATATATATATATATATATATATATATATATATTATCATCAAACTCGCTTGATTGAGCACAGATATAATATCCATTTACATCGAGCTCGAGTTTACTTAAGTGGCCTTTTACTTCTTTATTTACATTCACCCGAATTGAGTTTACTTAAATGGCGGTTGATCGCCTCTATATATATTTACCGCTTTTATATATTTACATTCTGTCCCGCCTAGAGTTTACTTCATGACGTTTGATTGTCTCTATATATATTTACATCTTTTATATATTTACATTTCCAATCCCTATGGAGTTTACTCCGTGGTGGTTGATCGTTCATATATATATATATAGCTTTTATATATATTTAACTACTTACAGCTTTCATATAAACTGCAACATCATGTGAGTCTAGAAATCACGTGATCACAAATTCAGTCTTCTGAATCTAGATTCGGTTCCCGTGATGGACACTTTCAGCTATAACCAGCTTGTAAATTATTCACGGTGTTTGAATTTCCTTAGATGGCTCTCATGCCCACAAGGAGTTCGGCACTGCTATGTATCTTATTTTCTCGAAGATGCCTCGCATCTCGAAAATAAAAACAATCAAGTCGAACACATAATAAAATGGAAGTATCAAAGGCCTCAATTACTATTGAGCATAAGGGTTTGAAAAACCTCTTTTACAAAACATCATTATTATATCTTGTTAAAACTAAACTTTTATACAAAATTCAAACCCTTTGTATATAAGTGCAAACGAGGCATAGCACTACTTCCAAATAATTGCACATTGACCCACACATACACACAGATTCATATAAAAGTTTAATTGAAAAGTGGCGGTCACCATGCTAACACAGATGTCAGGGGGTGCCTAACAACTTCCTTCCTCATAATCAAGCCCCTGGACCCTAACGAATCTCGGTTTCACAGACTAGCCAAGCAGTGTTACATCACTTGGTCAATGTGAAAACCTTTTCTCGGTTGAGTTGGTGAAACTATTTAAAAATACCAACTGGAGACTCTTACAGTCCAATCGTCGACATATACATATCGGACCTTTTCACAACTTGTTTTTTCAAACAAATCTCACCTAATATGAGAACACCAAAAGACAAGGACAGAAAAGGGACAATAAAAATCCCGACATCGACACACTTCATCAGGGTTGCTTTCAATGTGAGCCTCTATTTCAGGTATTGGCTTTGATATTGGCTCGGTCATGGAGATATTTTGCTTCTTTACAATCTGAGAATATCCTAATCCTTTTACACTAACATCTACACATAAATTATCTTGATTAGTATATAATATATACAAACATCAAATAATAGTTTTATATAAGTTAATTTTATTTTATTTTACGATGAATTTATTTAATTCATCTCCTTTTAAACTCTATTTGAGTTATTTATATTTTCAACGTTTCCCTCTACCCTAAGGTTATAGCCTAAGGTATACCCCCACCTAAGGTTTCTAACCTAAAGCTCTGATACCAACCTGTGACGCCCCCAAATTCAGGTACTTGAATCCCGAACTTGGTGTTACACGATATCATTTCTTTGAGCGGAATAATATAAATAACAAACTTAATATACATATCAGAGTTATCTAATCCCAGGTACACAACCTTTAAAGCATTTCATTACATGATAGTTAATAAATATTATCGTCTGAATAAAGTCTAACTATTACATAAGATACCATAAAACTTATTCTGTCAGCTTTTCTTTTCCTTTGTCTTTGTTAGAACCTTCAGGTCATTCACGCTTAGCTAAAAACATTTAAATTTAAAGCAAGAATGAGCATTTGATTGCCCAGCAAGTAATAGCAAATAATAAATATTAGCTAAAAGAATTAAATGTTTCCTTTGAACTGCACTTCTATAACGAAGCAATAGTTATGAAGTAAACTAAAACAATACTGAACAACATGTCAATTCTATTTTATTTTTGAAACTACGTACTGACTATAAATGGAGAGCAGTCGACAGACTATGAACTTTGTTTTTAATTTTCGAAAAGGTTATACAGAACTTCATCCGTAAACTGTCATAACTTACGGGTATAGAGGGTGATTAGCCCATTATGCCCTATATTGATCAATACTACTTGCTAGAATGATATTTTCGTTCATCATATTCGCCTTTGGCGCACAAAAGTTTCCCAGATTTGGGATGTTCATACTTAGTCTGGAATCCGAACCAAAATAATTCGGTTGGATAACAATAATGTTCTATCATGTTCAATGATATTCTTAAATCTATGTCTAGCCGAGTCAAATAGCTTAGACGACTTTTAAAATATATATACATACCAGAATTCAATAAGTATGTATCAATAATTATAACAATTATCCAAGTGAGGACACTTGCATAACCAAACTTAGATATTAACGAACAAGATATATCTTGATCATACAATAATACTACACTGGTAAACAAGGAACGAATAGAGTTTGAGAATATGTATGAATGCGAAGGTTTAGATACATGATCAATAACAGTAGAGTTCAGAAACTTGTATAACAATAATATAATTTAATAACTTACTTACACAGGTTTATTGCATAAGTAAAAGCTAAGAGTAAGGATACTTGCCTGATCTGCTGCTTATACAACTTAGTTCTATCTTTCATACAAAGACCTATCATTAATAAGATTATTCTTTCGATTAGAATTATACATCGTAACATATAGTACTGCTATTAGCAGTCATCACATAGCATAAGCACATTATCACATATGTATATCAGCCATTAGGACATAAACAACCATTTATAAAGTCAAACTATACAGGTTCGGATCAATTTTAGAATCAATTCAGTGTACCGACGGCTTTATCGGATAATTATCGAGTTTATTTTTAATAAAACTCTATTCTGTAGTTTCAATATTATTTTAGATAATTCAAATATCGGTCATATTATTTTTCAATGACTTATAATAATTTTTAAATAATTATTATCATTTATCATGATTTTTCAATCATTGAAATCATTTTTTTAATGATTTAAATACTAAATAATTCTATTATCATTAATATTTAAATAATATTAAAATATTAATGAAACCATTGATATAATATTAAATTATTTATAATAACTCAAATATTTATAAAACATTAATATTACCCTTAAATGATTTTTAAAATATTTAAAATTATTTTTAAATAATTACCATTAATATTTAAATATTAATGTATTATTCATCAAAATATTAAAAGTCATTTATTATAACTTAAAATATTTTTAAATCATTTATATCCTTTTTAAATGATTTTAAATCAATAAAACCATTTCTAAATCATTTATTTAATATAATTATTAGATAAATCTAATATCATTAATATTAAATTATTAATAAAATTTACTTAAAATATTAAAAGTCACATTTTATAACTTCAAATATTTTTAAACTCTTTATTATCATTTAAAATGATTTTTATAATATTAAAATCATTTTTAACTAATTTATTTAATACATTTATTAAATAAATTAAATATCATTAATATTCAAATAAATAATAATATTAATGAAAAATATGTCAAATTATTAAAAGTTAATTTTTATAACTTAAAATACTTTTTAAAACTAATTTGGAATTTTTAGAAATTAATTTCTATTTTTAAATAATTTTTGGAAATTAATTTAATTAAAATTAATAAATCTGTCGCTAAAGCCTTTAGCTACAGAAACTATCGCCTTTGGTGTTCTTGAGCCTCAAGAACATTCAAAGTCAGTGTTCTTGGTGTTTACTTTGACAAATCCTAATTCATTGTCTATGTTGTTTCTAGGCTAGCTAATGGTCAGATCTTGTAGTATTGATGTATTACTACAAGTGTACAATAATTTCTGGGTCAAATTACAATACACCTAGAAGATATAAGCCAGATCAATTACACTAAATCAGTCTAACAACAACACAATCATAAGATATTATCCGGTCAAACCCTGTCACAACTCATGTTCTTAAGTTTTCTGGGTTACCCAAAAAACAGATTTCGTGATCATTCATGCTACTTTGACCATCCACTATATTAATCATGTTTGTTATTTAGGCGATCTAAAAGCATGAATATGTAGTCCATATAACATATTATAACTTAGATACAACAACATAATCAAATCAACAAACACCTGACAGATCAGAGCCCATGAACTCATTGTCAGAGCTTTCTAGGTAAAATCTGGGTTACCCAGAAACAGAAAGTCATGGCCGGTCAACGTACTTTGACCACCCATAACTTGTAATCTATTCATGATAAACATGATTCAGTTCTAGATCACAGCCATCATAGCATACTACAAGTACAATACATCAAACAAGCAAAATCATAACCAGATCTAGATCTATGGCCTTTGACATTCGATTGTCAGGCCATAAATCTAAAGTTCTTGACAGTTTTGAAAAACATGATTTTTGAGCACTTTGATATTATGGATTTATGATGTAACATCATAGATCACTAAATAATATCTTATAACACATGTTTAAACATAAAAACACAAGATCTTACATAGCATTCAAGATCAGATTTTGGTTAGGGTTTATACCTCACTTTGATCAATCTTGATTCTAGGCTTCCTAATCTATTTTTGATGTTCTAGGAACTTGATTGAGGACTGGTCCACTTAACAATTTCGTGGGTTTGAGGTTGAGAGATTTTGGTTGAGAGCTTGGTCACAAATGAAGCTTGTTTTGTGATTTTCTCTCTCTTTAACCTATATATCTATTGAATGCAATGAATTTGGCTGATGAAGTGGCAAGACTTAGCTGATTTGAAGTGTTTTAAGGCACATGGAAAATCTTAGGGTTGTTGAATAGCCAAGATATAGCAAGATTCACACTCCATCTCATTAAAGAACTACAAAAAGGGTACTTTGGATATTTTGCTCTCCATTTTAATGATAAACTAGTAACTTAACTAACCCTTAGGGTTTATCCCTTAGGGTTTAATCCTAAGGTTTTGCAAATTAAATTTATAGGATTTCTAATTAGGGTTTAAAATAGAAATTTTAACTTTCTAATTTAGAAATTAGGGTTTCCTAATCATATTAGGTTTCCTAATTACTTAGAACTTGCAAATTAGGATTAAGGTTTTTTAATTAACATTAAGCTTTCTAAATTAACAATTAGGGTTTCTAACTTAGCAATTAGGATTTTTTAATAATTAGGGTTTCTAATTAATAATTAGGTTTACTATCAATATTACTTATCATTAATCACATTAACACAATTACTTGTAAATCTTAAATTCTTTTATGAATTTCGAATTAGGGTTTAGCAACTAACATTAGGGTTTTCTAATGCTACAACATAACTGTTCAACAATTAGCAGTACACACATACACTACATATTTATAGCACTGAAATATAATTATTATATTATAAACTTTCAAATTCCTTATTCAAAATCCAAAATTAGGGTTTTGAACCATATCCGACTTTACTTTCATTCTTAGTCAACTTAAAAATTTAAATTAACTATCCTGCTAAATCCATATCGCATATATTCAAAAATATTTTTCATGATACCAATATTAATAAAAAAAAATAAAAATTATTCATAAAAATATAGATATAATTGTTTGAAAATTCCCGGTCTTTACATAAAGTAGCTCATGTGACGATATGATGTGTGGTAGGGAAATTAAATGAGCATTTTTTAATGGGAGAAAATGAATTTAAGTAAATAAATATTTATTATAACATTTATGTGTAATTAAATAATAAAATTTTAAGGAAATATTGAATTATTAGTGACCAATTAAATTGTGTCCATACATGTTATAAATATTAATTGGACTAGACTAATGTACATGAATTATATGATAGGGGTACATATATAATCCCTAACTTTTCATTTCGTAATAACATTAAGTCATCAAATGTGAACTAGTAAGCCAAAAAAGGAATTAAGTTAACAACCACTGTTCAACTACTGAGAGCCTTGTCCCAAAATCACTGTCACTTTCTTCCTCACATGTATAGGCCAAAGGCCTAAGCATAGCCTTTTTCCTCCTTACAAATATCAAACATTCAAATGATGAAATGGGGAGTGGCTTCAATAGTGAAGTGCAACTATTCAATCTATTACCCAACATCTTCTTCTTTTTTCTGCTGGAATAAAACTCCGGGCAAAAATATTATCTGTATAATTCATTGTCTATAATGGAACCATTCCCTTCACAATTTCCAGTTGTTAGAATTTGTATCAATTCAATATAGAGAGAGTGAGTGTTGTGAAATTGAAGAGCAATCAGAGATGTTGTGAGAGTAAAAGCTAGCAATTTAGCCTCAAGAGGTAACATTACTATTAAGCATGTTTTTAATTTTAAGATTTTCAAATTTTTAGAATTTACATGAATTTCTTGTTAATTAGTTTGGTAACTGTTATCCATGTGTTATCTGAGTTTATATGCATATCTAGAAGCGTTGTAATTGGTCTGAGTTGTAGCTAGAAGGATTTAGCAATGCTTTTGTTGAGGCTCTGCAGAAATAGAGCCATTTTTTGCCTCGATCGACCAAGTAGGCGTCCGCCGCCACTTATTATAAAACTATATGGTCGCCACAGCCGCCAGGTCTTGGAAACCCGATTTTGTTTGCCTTGTGTTGTCATGAGCATGTTATTTTGGTTTTATTATGCATGTAAATGACCCTAACATATGGATTGATGTTCTTTTGGTTATAATAAGTCATTTTAGCTTTATTTAGTATGTGTATTCAAAGAAAACTTAAAGATTTGGAAACTAATTTTGGTGAGCATTGTGTAAATTATATTTTGACCTTATGTACAAACATATCAAGATCTTTTATGCCTTAGCATGGGACTAATATGTTGGTTTATATTGTTAGGCGTAATATAGACTATTCAGGCATGATTTAAAATGAGTTTTCAAGTAGAGGACTATACTAGCTATGTGTAAATGAACTATGTATACTCTAAATTCTGGACTTAAAAGCATGATTATGTGGTCTAATTATGTGGATATGAAAGCATGATGTATAGTAAGTAAAGTAGTTTTGCATGCTTGATTGGTTAACATGAGATTTTCAAAAAGAAAACTTAAGAATTTGGGAAACTAATTTGGTTGATAACAACCTTGCATGTATTTTGAGATTTTGACTATCATATTAGGATATGAATATGCATGTAGACATGATTGACATGTATGCCTAGCTAGTCATATGCATTATAAACTAGTGGAGTATGGTTTAGAACAAGTCTAAATGAAGTAGAACTATACAACTTGAAATGCATGACTAAGATAACGTGAGCATGTATAGTTAAGACTTATTGACCTCGTTGTATATATATAATGACTAAACATGAGAGACTTTTTAAATGAACACTTAAAGCCTTGATTAGGTTGGTATTGATAACAAACCATGTCAAGGACAAGATATAGGATCGAACCTAGTTATAAACATCATGACCTGTATGTTCTATAAGTGTCATCATATAAGTATAAGGGTGTGCAAGTTTGGTCATGCTTCTGTTTCTCAACTCTGATTTGAACTGGGAGCAGCGCGACCATGCCACTCCCTAGTTCAAATCAAGAGCAGTCACGCCACCCTGCAGTGAAGTCTGCCTATTCTATTTGTGATCTGAGATTTGATGCATGTTTGTATTGTTATCATAAATCTATGATACATGTCCAGTACAGTATTTAAAGTGTCAATAAGCATGCTAATGATAGAATCATATATTTGATAAGTGTTTATAAAATTTCAAACGTTAAGTCAAAAGATGATTATGAACTATGTTATTTGATTTCATAGTGTCTTACAAACTGATTTTTGTGTTATGTGTATCTAAGGTACGTAATGACG
The DNA here is from genome assembly GCA_020205605.1 of Panax ginseng. Taxonomy (NCBI): domain Eukaryota; kingdom Viridiplantae; phylum Streptophyta; class Magnoliopsida; order Apiales; family Araliaceae; genus Panax; species Panax ginseng. The sequence continues at coordinate 72,225,464 of CM035129.1, forward strand.
TATGTATGGGATTATACGACTAAGTTAGACTCTTATGTATGTGTTTAAACTTACATATCAAGTATGAGTATTGAATATACATAACTAATGAATATCCTATACGCGCAAGTATGTTATAATAGGATTCGAAAAGTGTTGATAAGCTATACCTTGGTAAACTACGTATAAGGAAAGTTTCCTAACTTACAGGACTTTGAATATTGTGCAAGTATCTAAACCTTATCTCTTTGATTCAAGTTCCTAACCCTATTCTTTATGGAGCATTACTTAAGCTTGTACTATTATTGGTCGTACAACTAAACCATTGAAAGTATGATTCATGTCTTATGACTTAATGCTTCGTAGCTTAAGATAAAGTTGTTACATTCTTCGAACTTTGATTTTGGGTGTTGAACTTATAATTGTTCTTATATAGTTTCAAAAAGTGGTCTATGCCATTGATTCGGCTAGACCTAAATTATGAATTTGAAAGCTATCCAAACCAATCAAATTGGTGCGGACTCTTATAATTGACTGAGATGAATAACCCTCCTTGAAGGGAAAACTATATAATTGTCGGGAGACCGACGTGCGCACATGAGTATGATTAAATATTATGCATAACATAGGGTACTTTAAGCTGATCACCTGTTGTACTTATTTTTGTTGGATTATCATCATATTACTATTAATTCTAGTAGAAGTTCATAATCCTTAGTGACTGCTCAGTATTCATTATTTTGAAATCTCGAAATGATTAATCATTGAATCTTATTGATATCTTTATGTCCTTAGCGACTATTGTTAAGAACCATCGATACTTCTTGCTATCCTTGAACTATCATTTATTGTTGTACTCTTGAGAATTTAAAACTATATTGAACGCATTTATTGATATATTACTCGATGAGCAAACTTGTTTCTCATTCTTTCTTTCCCTAAAAACATTTCAGTTAAGGCAGAGCAAGGCGGACCCTCGGGCACTGATAAGGGCAAGGGCAAAGCTACAGAGTAGCTTCATATTTATTTGGGAATATTATAATAATGTAAAGACATAAATTGTGCTATGTATTAGTTATGTCTAAGCTTTGTTTAAGTGTGTTTAAGGTATGTAAGAAACATTTAAGTTACGAAATCTTGGGACGTGAATGATTATATTAAATAAATTTAATCTATTCTGTTATTTCTATTGCGTGAGATGTTATTAAGTCATTAGATATGTAGCATGTGGCGAACTGAATTTGAGACGCTAGTGGTCCGAATTTGGGGGCGTCACATACATAACAGCAAGTAGTTCCTTCTCGTTGGTGGTGTAATTCAGCTGGGCATCCGTCAATGTCTTACTCACATAATAGATCACATGAAAAATCTTTATCTCTGCGTTGTACTAAAATAGCCCCTACAGTATAATCACTAGCATCACACATCAATTCAAATGGCATGGTCTAGTTCGGTGCTACGATCAAATATGTTGTCGTTAATTTCTTCTCTAGCTTCTCAAATGCTGATAGAAATTCTTTGTCAAATCTGAATGGTGCATCTTTTTCCAACAAACTACGTAAGGGTTTTGAGATCTTGGAAAAGTCCTTTATCAATCAGCGGTAGAATCCCGTATGTCCAACAAAACTGTGAATCCCCTTCACTGATGTTGGTGATGGCAGATTTTCGATTGTCTCTAATTTGGCTTGATCCACTTCTAACCCCTTTTCTGATACTTTATGCCCAAGTATGATTCCTTCTTGAACCATAAAGTGGCATTTTTCCCAATTAAGCACAAGATTGGTTTCCATGCAACTTTTAAGTACCATCACCAGATTGTTTAAACAACTGTCAAAAGAATCCCCAAACACTGAAAAGTCAGCCATGAATACCTCTACGTTGCGTTCCATTATATCTAAAAATATTGCCATCATAAATCTCTGAAAAGTCGTCGGTGCGTTACAAAGTCCAAATGACATCCTCCTAAAGGCAAAGGTGCCATATGGGCATGTAAACGTTGTCTTCTCTTGGTCCTCTGGTGCGATGACAATCTGATTGTAACCCGAATAGCCATCCAACAAATAATAGTATTCATGTCTCGCCAATCTATCTAACATTTGATCAATGAAAGGCATTGGGAAGTGATCCTTGCGGTCACTATCCTTATCGGTATCAGCTCATTATTTTCATTAGTCACTAATGTCATACCACACTTCTTTGGGACACACTGTACCGAGCTCACCCATGAGCTATCAGAGATAGGGTAAATTACCCCAGCATTAAGCCATTTCAGAGTTTCCTTATTTACTACCTCTTTCATGATCGGATTGAGCCTACGATGTTGTTCTACTATAAGCTTAACATCATCTTCTAATAATATCTTGTGCATACAAAATGATGGGCTTATCCCTTTGATATCAGCAATGGTCCATCCGATCGCAGTTTTGTATTCTCGGAGAATCCTCAACAGCTTACTTTCATGTAATTCGATAAATACAAATGCAATATTTATAGGTAAAGTAGATGATTTTCCCAAAGACACATACCTGAGGTGTTTAGGTAAAGGTTTAAGTTCAAGTGTGGGTGGTTCCTCTAGTGATGGTTTTATCCGAACCGATGATTTTTAAGTAGATTCCAATGGCTCAAAAGGAATTCTAAACTTACTAACCCTTGGCAAAGCATCCAACATCTGCAAGTACTCGATCAATTCTAGATCATCCATTTCGTTGTCCCCTAATAATGTGGTTCCTAACGGATCAGTATTCAATCTCCGCACAAACTCATTCTCCACCACTTTCTCGATCACATCCATACGATAACATTCTTCCTCATCCTTAGGAAATTTTATGGCCTTAAACACGTTGAATGTCACTTCTTGATCTTGAACCCTCATTGTCAATTCTTCTTTTTGTACGTTGATGAGTGTTCTCCCAGTAGCCAAAAATGGTCTTCCTAAGATGATGGGAATATCCTTATCCTCCTCATAGTCAAAAATAATAAAGTAGTAGGGAAGACAAACTTATCCAGTTTTACTAAGACGTCTTCCATTATTCCCCTCAGATATGTTACTAACCTGTCTGCTAGCTGTAGAGAGATGTTCGTTGGTCTCGATGCCGGCAATCCCAATTGCGTATAAATATATAAAGGCATCAAATTAATGTTTGCACCCAAATCGCACAAACATATACTAAATGACAAGTTACCAATGGTACAAGGAATGGGAAAACTACCCGGATCTTTCAATTTTGGCGGTAGCTTCTTCTGCAAAATGGCACTACACTCCTCGATTAACGTTATTATCTCAAAATCCTCTAACTTTGTAACGATCGGGAAATTTGTAATTTAATTTAAATATTTATTGAATTAAATAAATATTTTAAATAATCTATTTATTGAGGAAAATAAATAATTGATGTATTATGGTGAATTAATTTAGTAACTAAATTGATGATGTTAATTAAATTGAGTAGTGATAATTTTATCCGAAGGATTTAATTTAAAGAAATAATTAAATTAAATCAATTGCTTAATATTTAAGAAAATAATTAAATTAAATGAAATATTTATTTTAATGGAAATAAATAAATTAAATAAAGTGATGTTTCTAATTTATTAATTAAATTAGATATATAATTATTTATTAATTATAAGTATAATGATAATAAGATTTTTATTATTATTATTATAAGTAATTTAAATTAACTAAACTAGTTATTTAAATTAATCAATTAAAGGTGTGACATGAAACTATATAATATAAATAATATAAAAATAATTTAATTTGGGGGAAAAAGGTGGTAGCCAAACAAGGCCTTGTGGCCTTTGGCTTATTTTAACTGACGTCTTTTGTTTTCTTTAACTGAAAGAGAACGTGAAAGTCGGTATATGTGGGTTACGCGTCTTATATTTTTCTCCTAAGGCTGTAAGAGCAGAGTTGAGAGAAAAAAAGAGAGAGCGTAGGAATTGAGAGAGAAGAAGATTTATAGAGAACTTGAGAGATTAAGTGAAAACCTAAGCAATTTCAGTGTTTACCAAGGGATTATTAAGCATATTGAAGGTATTTTATCTAACCCTTGTATTATATATTTATATGTATATACATATATGAATTTACGACAACTTTGTTTATGTTCTGTGAATTTTAATTCTTTCAAAATTGTTGTTGTGTAACTAATTTATGGTGGATATATGTGATGTAATGCTAGAGTTTATGTTTAAACAAGGAAATTGTATGCTAATTTCGTTCTGACAATAGGAAATTTTGAGAGTATATGTGTTTTTCATATGGCTTTTGTAAGTATTAATTTTGATGATCAATTCATATGTTAAACTACAAATTGAGTCTTGTATATGTTAGTTCATTAAGAAACGAGCATATTTTAATTTGAATGGAGCAATTTGGCCAAGTATAGAGATTACAATGTGAATTTTGGGAAGAGATGTCAAAAATGGTGTTTATGTATGAAAATATGAAATTTGAGAAATTAAACTAGTTTTAGTTGATGTTAAATTGTTCTAATTGGTTAAATATGTTAGTAAACATGTTTGTAATAGTTCTATATCAATTGTTGGTGTTAATATTATTATTTGGTGGGTGAATTTCGTGTTAGTTGGGCTAAAAACGGCTACTATTCACTGCCGTCTCTTCCTCATTGCAGTAATCGACGCTTGATTCTTGCTTAAGGGTGCAAAAAAAAAAGCCTACTGCCTTTTGGTCCCAAGTTAATTTATGGCGCATGAGCGCCATACCTCAATCTCGAGATGAAGAAGTCCCTTTATATGCAGGTCATGCGTAAGGGACTTATGTTGGTTAAGTATGTATGTTAATGATGTTAAAACATAATAGAAACTATAATAACAGATTTCAATGTGTTGTAATGCAAAGTGTAAAGATTTGAAATAATTATTTAAATAAGTTATAAAATGAAACCAAATGTGATGTTTTCAAAGGTTAGAGATGAACGGTTAGGTTATGTTGGTTCGTAATTAGATTTCAGATTCGTTAAGTATATTAACCTACGTGTAGGTGCTAGGTTAGGGTTATGACCTAAATGATGGTTTAAACCCTAAAGCTAATATTCATATAACTAATTGTTGTTGTGATCTCAATGATGTATGTAGGGTAATTGGAGATTATTTTACACTTGTGTAGCTTACATATAAGGCATGTTTTCTAACTCTACCTTGTTATTATTAAGCAAGTTTCTAAACCTTAACTCTTTACATTGAGCAAGCTTTCTAACTTAATTCTTTTGTTAATGAATGCAAGTTCCTAAATTTTATTGAGCAAGACTATTGATTTTATCCTTATGTATGATTGAATAAGCTCTTGTAACCTAATTCGTTACCTCAAGCGAGTTTTACCTTTCTAAACCTTGATGTTATGATTCAAAGTATATATAGTTCTAATACATCGATTCAAATGAGATTGTTCTAACTCTTTTGGTTATAGCACTTTGCATGTATATTGATGAGTGGGATTCATACTCGCGAATTAGACCCTTTGTTGCTTAAGTTGATGCTTGTTTTCATTCTTTTGGATAGCTTGTATAGTTATTTTATTGATTTTTCCGTTTTAGTTCTCTACTGGCAGGCTTTACAGTTTAATCTAGCTTTCATGGGTGTTTTTCATGTGCTAGCGCCAGTGGTACACTTAGAAGTCAAACATGCAGCCTAGGGATTGGTGCCCAAATATCATCAACCGCCTCAGCCATACCATATCTCGCGCCCCGGCACCATTTACAGTGTGAGCTCCGGTTCCTAAATAGTAAAGTGTCTTTAATAACCTAGAAGAAAGGGGGATGTTATATATAGAAAGCGTAGCCGCTGCATTCAAACATCAAATATCAGAAGATATCGACAAGAGAACTTATTACAGTTTTAGAATAGGATTTTATTTTCTGTTATTTTAAATTCTAGAAGAGAAAGAAGTTGTGGACCAAAATAAGAGTTATTGCATCTAACATATAGTCAGAGCTCTGTACGTGAAGAGAAGATTTGGAGGAAGAACACTTCAACACAGGGGTTTTCTTATTCCAAATCTCCCATTTATTTGTCTTTGTCTGATAATGTGTAATGTATTGAAAATGTGTGTTAGTACCATAGTTATGAACTAACTCCATTTTTAGGATTGCAATGTAACCTGATGATTAGTTTAATCAACTTTCTCTCCTATTTTATATAATGAATCATTTTGGAATGGGTTGTTGTATTTCATATTTAATGTCTGATTGCTTGATAAAGAAATTGGTATTGATAGTGATGGAAATTGATAAATGGATGTTATTATCTATCTTTAAATACAGCAACACCTGTTATGACCATGACATTGGAATGTGTGCATAATATGATAATAGGATAAACATATCCCTATTTGCCTTGTGTGGCCTTGAGACTTAGCTTAATGACCTTGACCTAGTTATTGTCACCAATAGACATATTGTGTTTTAGCTGGTTTAGGATATGCATTTGATCTTTGACAGAAGCTTATGCGTATTTGGTGTCTCGGTTGACCATTCCTCGATTCGTTTGTAGTATGGAGAGTTAGGTGATTAGGCGAAGCATTAGGGGAGTTGTAATCCTATCTTGAATTCCTAGCACAGCTACTTCTCTTACTTTTATCGTCTTATTGAAATAGCTTAACCAACCAATAGATTTTACTCGTTTAAATAAGATCAGTAACGTCTTTGCCTTAGTAATTATTTTCTGTTAAGGCTTCTTCCTCGTGGGTTCGACACTCTACTTACATATATTACTTGTGGACCGCGTATGCTTGCGCGCGATTTGGCAATAGCTAAATCGACCACCAAGTTTTTGGCATCGTTGCCGGGGACTTAAAATTAATTGTTTTGCAATATTAAAACTAATTCATTACGATATTGCTTTAAACTGATTTTTCTGTTTAATTCTCTTTTTAGGAAGTCTCCATTGTTTATGCCACCTCGGAAGGGACAAAATATAATACCTCTCGATCCCGAGGTTGATAGAACATTCAGACAACTGCGGAGAGAAAAATTCGAGGACACACCCGAGGACATACCTGCTCCTATCATAATGGCTGAGGAACTTCAAAAATCTCTGAGGGAGTACGCTAGCCTCGTATTGACGATCTCCAGGCGAGCATTCTAAGGCCTGCCATCCAAGCCAATAATTTCGAGATCAAGTCGGGCACCATTCAAATGTGCACCAACATTCAATTTGGGGGATTACCGAATGATGATCCCAATGATCACTTGATTAATTTTGTGGAGATCTGTAATACATTTAAATGTAACGAAGTGTCTGACGATGCCATCAGACTCCGGTTGTTTCCATTTACATTAAGGGACAAGGCCAAGAGCTGGCTTCATTCATTACCGTCAGGCTCCATTACCACATGGCTGACTTGGCACAGAAATTTGTGGTGAAATTCTTTCCGCCCGCCAAAACAGCCAGGCTCAGGCATGATATCACGTCCTTTGTTCAGTTTAAATCTGAATCCTTATACGACTCGTGGGAGCGGTTTAAGGATCTTCTGAGGAAATGTCCGCATCATGGACTGTCTGAATAGTTTCCCATCCAGAACTTTTACAATGGGTTATCCGGATCAACTCGATCGAGTATTGATGTCGCGTCTGGAGGGGCATTCATGGCCAAACATCATACGGCGGGTTACGAACTGGTGGAGACAATGGCGGCCAATAATTACCAATGGCCAAATGATAGGCAACCCCCGAGAAAAGTAGTGGGGGTCTATGAAGTTGACTTTTTCACGTCGTTAGCAGCTCAGGTAGTAGTGCTAACAAAAAGACTAGATACCATGGGACCTACAGCGATTTAAAGTGTGCAGAGTGTGGGGGTGCAATGTGAATTATATCAAGGGAGCCACCCTACTGATTAGTATGCGATAAGCCCTGAGTCAGTTCAATTTGTGTCTAACTACGGGCGGTAACAAAATGCAAATCTTCCCACGCACTACCACCCCGGCCTAAGAAATCATCCAAACTTCTCATGGGGTAACAACAACAACAGTAACAACCCCAACCAACCACAACCTTCATGTTAACCCTCCTGGATTCCAATCTCAGACTCAGTTCAACCCACAGCCACAGAGCACTCATAATCAGTTCCACCATCCCCCACCTCAACAGGAGAAGAAGCCAAGTTTAAAAGATCTCCTGTCAAGGTACATAGCCCAGAATGAAACTCAAAGTAACAATCAAGAAGCCTCCATTAGGAATCTTGAAGTACAGATGGGACAATTTGCTACTGCTTTGAACGGTCATCCCCAAGGCACATTGCCTAGTGACACTGATGTCAACCCAAAACAGGAAGGCAAGGAACAGTGTAAAGCAGTGACCCTTAGAAGTGGGAGGACAACGAAGGAGCAAACTCCAGTGGAAGATGCAGTAGTGACTGAAAGGGAACCTCTAGTGAAGAAGAATATCGAGACACTTGGGGGTGAAGAAGGTATTCAAGACAACCCTCTAACACCTTCTCCTCCAATGAGTATGGTAGATCAGCCTCTCCCTCAGTTGCCTTTTCCCAGTGTTTGCAAAAAAATGTAAGTCGGATAAGCAGCTTCTCAAATTCTTGGAGGTGTTTAAGAGGCTGCATATAAATATCCCGTTTGCGGAGGCATTGGAGGGAATGCCCAGTTATGTTAAGTTCATGAAGGACATCTTGTCCAAGAAGCGTAAAATGGGGGACTATGAGACGGTGGCACTAACAAAAGAGTGTAGTGCCATCCTTCAAAATAAGCTTCCACCGAAGCTAAAAGATCTGGGGAGCTTTATAATACCGTGCACCATTGGGGATCAGTTTATCGGAAAGGCTCTATGTGATTTAGGGGCTAGCATCAACTTGATGCCCCTCTCTATTTATAAGAAGTTGGGCCTTAATGAAGCCAAACCTACTAGCGTCACATTGCAATTGGCCGACAGGTCTCTGACGTACCCAAAGGGAATTGTAGAGGATGTGCTTGTGAAAGTTGACAAGTTCATATTTCTAGCGGATTTCATAGTCCTAGATTTCGAAGAGGACAAGGAGGTCCCGATAATATTGGGAAGGCCATTCTTGGCAACTGGGAGGACCCTAATCGATGTTCAAAAAGGGATATCATCCTCAAACGGATGGGCAGTCGGAGAGGAATATTCAAACTCTTGAAGATTTATTAAGACTCTATGTCCTAGACTTCAAAGGAAGTTGGGACAAGTTCTTGCCATTAGTGGAATTCTCCTACAACAACAGTTATCAAGCATGTATAGGTATGACTCCATTCGAGGCGTTGTATGGACGCAAGTGTCTTTCTCCAGTATGTTGGGACGAGGTGGGTGAAACAACGTTGTTGGGACCGAATTTAGTACGCATGACTATGGAAAAGATTCAAATGATACGGCAACATATAAAAACATCACAATATCGATAAAAGAGTTATGTTGATCTTCATCGAAGAGACGTGGAATTCAATGTTGGAGAGTATGTGTTGTTACGTGTTGCTCCATGGAAAGGAGTTACAAGATTTGGAAAGAGAGGAAAGAACAATCCTCGATTCATTGGCCCATTTGAAATCCTTGATCGAGTAGGAACTGTGGGCTATAGACTCGCCTTATCGCCAAGTATGTCTCGTGTTCATAACGTTTTTCACATATCTATGTTACGTAAATATGTGAAAGACCCAAACCACATTATTGAATTAGAACCAGATGAGATAGCAGAAGATTTAACGAATGAAGAGGTACCTGTTAAAATCTTGGATAAGAAGGAACATATTATACGCTCCAAAGATATACCTCAAGTCAAAGTTTTGTGGAAAAACCACGATGTTGAGGAAATGACCTGGGAGTTAGAATTTGAAATGAAATCAAGGTATCCTCACCTCTTCGACATACCAGGTACGTACACTAATTTCGAGGATGAAATTTCATAAGAATGAGAGGTTGTAAGACCCTAACTTTTATGAATAAAGATTAATTTTTCTCAAAATATATTTTTGAATATTATGGTATGGATTTAATATAATGTTATAGTTTTTGATAATATTTACAAATTTTGAAAAGTAAGCAAGTTGTTATAAAATATTCATTTGGTCGGGGAATATTCGGTTTATTAGAAAATATTCGTACGACGATACGATCATTGATGGACCCCACAATGTAATTACTGTCGGAATTAGAAAACGACAGAAATATCTTTTTATAAAAATAACGGCAAAAGTTTTACCATTAATTGTTAAAATACCCGGTGATAAAAATATAGTAATACGCGCGGTTGCATAGTAGCACACGGTATTGATTATTGATGCTTGCGTGAGAAATCACTCAGTTATACTTAATTATTGCTACAGTAATTACTGCATAATATCTCACATTATTGAATCAATTATTGTCATAATATTATATATTATTAAATCAATAATTGACACGACAAAGTTATTCATATTATTATTTGCATTATTGACGATGTCTAGAAATTTCTGTCGAGGAAAGCGGTTTGGTCACCTAATTGCGTGCCAATATAGAGAAATCCTTATCGAAAAGCCCTTTTTTTCCTGGGAATGATCTGGTTGTTAATATTGCAAGTTATAAATGATGAATAATTGTTGTTCAAAAAAATGTTATGTGAAGCTATGTAAGTTGAGAAAAATAGAGGGGATTTTTATGAAGTATTTGTTGTATGTTTGGGGTATTATTTGGACCCCCACTTACCCATTTTTTAAAATAATCAGAAAGAAGTTATCTCAAATTTATTTTATATATATATATATATATATATATTATAATAAATTTTGTTTTTTATGAAAAATAGAATGTATTATATTTTATTATGCATAGTGTTTGTATAGTGACTACATAGTAAAATCAAAAAAAAATTAGTTGAATCCGTGATTGTCCACTGTGCAGTCTGTGATTTTCTAAATTTAAATAGTATCCTTCCATTCTCCTATAAATAGGATGCTTAGTTTAGAATTGAAAATCACACCAGAATCAGAGAATTCTTCTTCAATAATATTGAGCGTATTTTTTTCGAGTTTTAGGAAGCTTTGAGTGTAGAAAATAGTACAAGTTTTCTTCAAGAATATCCCTGCTATATCAGTCAGAAGTACTCTCTTTTTAAGGTAAGGGATATTATTTTTGTTCAATATTCGTAAGAAAAAATATTTTCTTTTATACTCTGTAGTGTGTAAATAAAATTATTTTGTTTCACGTTCCGATTTTTACACTCATTTTGTTAAATTATTGCTTCTATACTCCTTAAAATTAGTGGAATATCCTTGAAATTTACATTTCATCTAGTATCGTTCCACTGAAATATTTTTCTGGACATTCTTGATAAATTTTGATCTTTTCATGCCGGGATACTATTCATGGAATACTATTCTTGAAGTACTATTCATGGAATACTATTCACTCAGGTACTATTCACCAGGGGTACTATTCATGACACAAATTGATTTCTTTTCTATCCAAATTATTTTTGATACAATATTATTCTTGAATTTTACTCCACAAAGCAGTATCATGTTGACAATTTGACATTATTGAATTCTAGATAAATTGAATTATAAATCTTTAAAATTTATCCTTACTTTCATTTAATTAAATTTGTATATCATTGTCATCATTCTCATGCTTATATTGTGATGAAAGTCATCTTTGGCTCGTAGTGCATAGATGGACTGTTAATTGGTATGATTATGACCAGAGATTATTCGGTATAATCATGACCTGTAATGTTACAAATAATGTGGTAAAAGTCCTCATTGGCCCGTAGTGCTTTGATGGACAATTGTTGGCATGATCATGACCATTGGTGATAACACGAATATCCTTAGCCCGTAGTGCATGGATAATTCGTGGATGTGATACTAATGAATATCATTGGCCCATAGTGCATGGATAATTAAGTGATGTGGATTATTTATTAAGCTGAGTCTCAGCGATAAAATTGATGATAAACTTTTAAATCATAGAAGCTAGTAAATATCATGCTCTACTTGACTCTTCTAATGGATTGTTTGTTCCGCTGCAGTTAAATTTGTTGTTTATTATATTCTATCAGTTTAACACTGTTAAAGTCTAACTATAACTTATTCTACATTATCTTAGTCATAATATTTCTTACTGGGCTAGTTGAGCTCACTATTTTGCTTTCATTGTTTTTGAGAACGTAGCCTGGACTAGTCGAGGAACTTAGTGACGGTCCGAGATGGTGGATGTAGTAGTCCTCACTAATCTATGAAATAGTGTGATAATAAATGTAATGAGGAATCCATTTGAGTTTGGATATTGTCTATGAGACAATATTCGTGTAAAAACTCTCAGCTACGTTTTTTATCGTATTGTATAAATGAAGTTTGTATTTAAATTCTGTACCATGTATTTGGTGACTCTGAATGGGTGATCTATACCTGTTTTTGGGGCGTCACATTCCCCTGCACATAACTTGCATACATAAGCTACTTGCTGAACCTGTACTCCCGTAAGGGCATCCATTTTCTTCGACAATGCAGATATCGATCTGAGCTGCAAAAGTTGTAACGTCATCCACTTATAACACTCCAATTGCCTTAGGTTTAGTCATCCTCGCAGTTGGCCACTGGTAGTTATTAGCTGCCATAGTCTCTATCAAATCGTATGCCTCCTCAAACATCTTAGCCATAAATGCTCCTCCCGACGTTACGTCTATGCTTTTCCGGAGATTACTATTTAACCCATTATAAAATGTGTTCATCAACAACCACTTGGGTAATCTGTGATGTAGACATTTCATCAATAATTCTTTATAACTCTCCCAAGCTTCATACAGTGACTCCCCAGCTGTTATTCAAAATTAGTAATCTCATTCCTCATTTTTGTTGTTTTTACCGGTGGGAAGAATTTCGCCAAGAACTTCTGAACCAAGTCATCCCAAGTAGTAATCGAGCTCGCTAGTAATGAATGAAGCCAACTTTTCGCCTTATCTCTCAGTATGAATGGAAATAACTGAAGCCTCACTGCATCATCTGATACCCCATTATACTTAAAGGTATCACATATTTCTAAAAAGCTCACAAGATGTTTATTCGGGTCGTCGTTAGCCAAACCCCCAAATTACACCGAATTCTGAATCATTTGTATTGTACCTGGCTTAATCTCAAAATTATTAGCAGTAATAATAGGCCTGGTAATACTCGACTGAATCTTAGTAACCCGTAGTGTGGCATAATCCCATAATGCTTTATGATTGTCTGCAGCCATTTTCTCTTGTTGTTCTAAGTTTTCTCGGGTCTCCTTTATCCACTTACTCAACCATTGAAACTTTTTCTCGACATCGTCCTCGTAAGGTACTAATTCTGGTTTCTTTGATCGAGTTTGCATGCATTATTCAAGAGAACCTGAAACAGGGAGTAAAACAAAAACAAAAAAAAGAAAAGTGTTTAATTAAAACTTATATAATTACACTGATATTGAAAGTAATAAACAAAATAATTTTTCCCCGGCAACGGTGCCAAAAACTTGTTGGGTAAAATCTAGTTACGCACAACACGCAAGTATACGTGGTCAACAAGTAATAAAGTGATGAGTAGAGTATCGTTCCCACAAAGAAAATAATGAAATTTATCCTAACAACTGCCAATTTTATATTAACTCAATTTTATTAAACATATAATCAAGTTGTGAAGTTCGATGAAAGATTACTAACTACTGATAATCCCCCTCCCTTTCTGCCCTTTAAATTTCCTTTTGTAGGCTCCTAATCGCGTTCCAAAATAGCCCCTTAAAGATCTGCAAAATCCTATCAGCAATAGAAGTCTCCTCTTTAAATTCGACATTGCCACCCCGGCGACACTTTTAGCCTTGGTGACTACTGCCCCAGCGGCACACGTTATCTAAAAATGCCAATTTTGCCCTTTTTGATCCCAATTCTTGCTTTTGCCACCCCAACCTGTCCTTGCAATACACAAACACCATAAACATATAAAACCATCCTAAAAACATTTAGGATAACAAGTATTAACCTTGAAAAACTATTCAATTCGTAGGTATGAAACTCACTTATCAGTTTGAGGGGGATATGGTTCTTCGAGAGGTAGAGGCTTCTACACCCCAAAATCTCGGAAAGCTGATGCCTAATTGGGAGGGACCCTACGAGGTTGTTGAAGTGTCGAAGCCAGGTAATTACCCGTTTCAAGAAATGGATGGAACAGAGGTCAAGAACACTTGGCATGTAGGAAGACTTAGAAATTATTATTAGTAGAGCATACTAAGTAGTTTGGTTTGATGACTTTATAAATCATTCACAAGTTATATTAATAAAGCGGATGTTCATCTTTTTTTAATGAATGTCTTCATTAATTGTTATTCAGTTTTCCGAAATGAATACACATTCATTATCTGTTTACATGAATATTCAATTTCTTGAAATGGATATTTTTATATTACTTATTCAGTTCTGCCGAATGAATATATCTTCTTTATTATTATTTGCCTATTCGGATATTCATTTTACTTAAATGAATATTTGTACCGATTGCATGACTGTTCAGTTCTTCAAACGAACATATTTATTGTTTGATTGCATGTATGAAATAATCATTTAGTTTTTAAAACGAATTATCTTTTTCATATATTTGCATAATTTTGTACAAAAATCCATTACATTTTGAGCTTAGGATGCAGAAGAAAAGTGTTTATTCTGGTGGAGGGTTGACTTCGTCATCCGAGGAGTCCAAGATGCTAGTGTCGAGCCCGGTTGCTAACATCTTTTCCCTTATCTTATCTTTATGGCTTTTATAGCCTTCAAAAAACTAGGCAATGATGTGGTTGGTCAACTCAGGTGACTCTTGATACTCCTCAATGATTTTCTGCCTTTCGGCCTCAGAGACAGCAGGCTTCTCGGTCTTCAAGCATTCGATTTCTTTTTCCATCCCGACAGCTGATGTGAGCATGGTTTTCATTTTGCGGCATACTTTCTCGTACTCTCCTGCCAGAGTGGTGTAGATTTTTGAAGGGCGTCTTTTTCATTTTTCATCTTAGCCCGATCCAGAATGAGTTATTCTTTTTGCTCAGAAAGCTTCGAATATTTCCACTTCAGCTCCTTTATGTCCCATGATAGTTTCAATTCTGATGTCAGTGCATCAGCATGAAGTAAATTAAGTGGTTTGGAAGCATTATCGATCTGCTTTCCGTTCGCTCGAAGCAACTACAAGTTCTGCTTAAAGTTATTTTATAGTTTTCTCCAGCTCTTTTTTACGAGCCGAGATCTCTTTGACACGAAGAAGCATACGGACGAAGGCATATAACGCCTGGGAATAATATGAAAATGTTAATGTTAAGGTTAGGTGTTCAGGAGAGATTGGTGTTAAAATGTTAAAAGATCTTTCTTACCCGACCTATGGGGACAACTGTGACAATTACAAGTTCCTTGGGTTCGAGGCCTTCGAATTTCTCGTCATTACCTGGTAGGAGGAATGCGTTGAAATTTTCGTATGGGATGTCATGTGCGAGGTCTCGAGACCAGGAATTGTTCAAGAACTGCCTTAGTGGGCTGTTGGTTTTACAGAAGGTGGAGGAGGGATGTGAATAACTTCTTCTGTTCGGGTTTTCTTCAGAGGTGGTTTGGTTGTGGTCTCTTCAATTCGGGGGTCAGAGGAAGTTCTTTTAGGGATTGAGAGATTTAAGTCTTGGGGGGTGACCTTCTCGACTTACAAAGGTTTTAGCTGTGGAGGTCGCGGGGGGAACAAATGCTTTGGTTTGTTTTCTTAATTTCTTCTTCATCAGCACTAGTTTATCGGATCTGGTCACTTCTACAAATTTTTTGGTGGATAATTCGGGGGCCATCGGGATGGCGATTATTGGTTTTACTTTGAGAGGTGGTTCGGATGTTGTAGAGGCGTTTGGTTGTGTGTGGAGGGGAATTCGGCTATTAGGGAAGTGTTCGGTGGGGTATCGATCGAGATTTTTGTAATAAGAATGGTCTCAATTTTGGCTTTTTGGTCGATAATGGGATGGGAAATCGGCCCGACTGGGCGGAATTTCTCTGAGTCAAGTGCCTCAAAGCCTTCGGGTTTAAAGATCGATACTGCAGATACAGAAGGAGAATGTATTAACAGGTAATCAACATTATATTAAAAGGGAAAGGTTTATGATGATACTTACAACCATGTTGGTAGAGCCAGGCTGCATCGGATAGCACTTTGATTCTCCATTCGGCTTTCTTTATCTGACTGTAGAAGGATCGAAAGGTGTTGATTCACTTCTTAGGGAATTTGGTAACTTTCAGAACAGGGTCATTTGGGGAAGCTCAGTTTGGCAAGAGCTTCAGATCAGATCCTTTGACAAAGATCGATTGTGAGTGTCATCCTTTGTTGTTGGATGGAGTTTTTATAGGAGTAATCGTTCTGAGACAGAGGCTTAATTGTCGTAGGTAGGATTCCCCACTTTTTCAGAGGTTGAATAGTGCAAAAAAGAGGTCTAACCCTGGGGCGATCTTCAGTTCGCGGAAGAAAACAAGGAAGGAGATTAAATAAATGTAGAAGTTCGGCATTAGTTGTGTGAACCCAGTTTTGATTAGCCCTAGGAAAGATGAGATGAAGTCGGGCAGAGGGAACTGGATGTCATACTTGAGGGAATAAAGGTGGACGACTATCCATTCCCCGTTTGGGCGCCAATACATTCTCTCATTGGGATCAGGGGCTCCGATGAAGTACTCGGGAGGTATCTGGTATTGTTCTCGGATGATGTTCACTTAGCTGCTTACAATGGAGGGTGGGGTGTTTACATGGGCGTAGACTTTGGAGGACTCGTATTCCCTTCGGATTTGTGTTTCGATAAGTTCAGGAGAGGATAGTGTTTCTGAACTTGGAGTTGAAGATGATGAAATGTCTCTGAAATCGGGGGTTTCTATGGTGGCTGATGTTGGAACCTCGGCTAGGATAAAGTCATCGGTTACAATGGATGTATTTGGGGCAGATGAAGTGAGGATGCTATGTGTAGCCATCACGGTAAGCAAAGTCAGAAGTATGGCAAGATGTTTAACTTGAAGAATGGATTATCATATAAGAAAGAGAGTTGCAGAGAGCTTTTGGTATCTTTTGAAGACTAAGATCTAAATAGCGGTTGTTTTGGGGGGAAAAGACTCTTTTTGAATAAATGAATTCTTAGCTTCTCTCGGTTACGTGAATACAGCGCAGTTAATTCGGGTGAGATGATGGCTAGCATGTGCGTGATATGGGGTCCATTAATGAGTATTGGGGGCGTTATAGAGACATTGGGGCCCAGATTGTTTCATTTGTGGTTATTATTTGATTATTGGGTTTTTATTGAGGAATTCTTCCATTAAATATTTTATTTAACAGAAGACTGGAGGACAATGTTGGGGCCTGAATAATTGAGCCCAAATTATATGGTGGGCCAAAGTCCACATGGAGGTACTTAACCCTACATAGGAATCTATTTGTGCAATCGAATATTTTAAGGAATTAAAGATTCTCAATTGCATTTAATTTCTAACTCTTAAGAAAGTGTCAGGATATAATCCAACTTCCTTTCTTTTAGGAGATTCTGCTCAGTTCCATTAAGGAATCAAACCTAATGAGGAATCCTAATTTTATACGGGGAAGGAGGTGTGACCATTATAGATACAAGGTTATACCTTAATCATCAAGTACATATTCATATTATTTTACAGCACTAGAGTATTAAGTCTCTATTGTTAAATATTATTTAGACTGTACTTATTCTCACATCGGAGCTATTCTCTGGTGGCCCAAGCCGTTAAGTTTTTGGTGTGGCTTCGTTTGTGTGTAAAATTTAACGCGCTTTGATAATTAAGGCGCGTGAACAGATCTTAAAATTAACAAGAATTATGCAAATAAACCCCAAAAATTCTAGTCGAATTAGGAATATGAATCCAGCTATATAAGAGTTCCTTATGCCACTTTTTTTAGTGCACAAAAAAAATTCTTTTACGGATAGTTACATAATATGCATAATATTTTTAAAGTCGTTCCTAAACTAATAACTTATGATTTTTAGGAATATATTTTGTAAATGAAATTTTTTTTTATGGAATAGAGGGAGTATTTTTTAAAATATATTTTTATTTTTATTTTTTGATGGAACAGTTTAGGTAGGGTATAGTGGTGTTTTTTGTAAGACCCCAACTTATTATAAATAAAATTGAATTTTCCTTTATTCATTATTCTAAATTAATAAGGGTTAATTTGATATAATTTTTGGTTATGGGTGAAATGTGCAAAGTTTACAAAATAAGCAAGTGGTTATAAAATATTCATTATTGTCTGGAATATTCGTTTGGTCGTGGAATATTCTTTTTTGTCGGGAATCTCCGTGATTTATTTGCCAAGCAAATATCAGTGGGCCCCATAACGAAAAAACGGTTGGATGAAGGAAAACGACAAAGATCGAGTTTTATAAATAACGACGTAAATTGTTACCGCTAACACCGTTGGGTTACCGGTGGTTAAAATACGTGAATACGCTGTGGGTCGCACAAAGAGCAGACACTATTGCATTAAAGATTATTGAATTATCGATCCTTACGTAAGAAGGCACTACTCAATAATTGTTACGAGAGTTATCGCTCAATATTATATTTTATTGATTCAATAATTGCATGCGTTGATATTTTGTATTGTTGTTGTTTCAATAATTGTTATTACACAAAGATTTTCTATTATCAAATCAATAATTCATATTATTTGAATAATATTATCGATAACATTATTGGCAATGTCTAGAAAGTTCGCTTAAGGAGAGGTTTGGTCACCTAATCATGCGCCAAGAAGTGAGAAATCCTTATCGAAAGCCTCCTCTTTCCTCGAACAAATTTCGGTTGTCAAGATCTTTGTGATTCTCATAATATTATTTTTGAATAATTAATTATTGATTATTATGATAAAGAAAATATTTATTTTATGTGGATATAGATGGAAAAAAAATTTAATGTGACAATTGTTGAAAATTAATATTTTATCTTTTTTCGATAAAATAATTCATTTAAATATATTATTTTAATAATATATTAACGATGATATTTTTATAATGAATGTGGGATATATGAGTATATGAGGAGGAAGAGTATTTTTATGGCATTAAATGTTTAACATATGTTTTGTGTGTCGAAGGGACACAATTCTTGACCGAAAATTTATTATAGGATCGTAAAATTGCCTGCTTGCTTGTGATTTCTTGGCCAATTTTCTTTTGGAATTTGGAAAAATTTTCTTACGCAAAGTTGTAGAGAATAGAATTTCCCATGGAAAATCGTAAGTTTTGAATTTTTCTCGATAACCGAGCTATTTTGTACGCAATTATTGAAGTTTCGGAAGATAAAATAATTTTTATTAAATTAATGGGTGGGACCCACTTTTGGTAGGTGTTGAATGCACATGGGTCACTGAAAATTTTTAGAAATTGGTGGCTAGCTTGTTGCGTAGAAGTAAGAATAAGAATAATAATATTTTATTATTTAGTCTCCTTTCATGCTTCTAAAGATCTTCCTATAAATACGCCTAGGTTAGAATTGAAAATCACACCGTAAACAAGTTTTCTTTCTCTATATTGTCGGCGTTTATTTTAGTGAGTATTTTGATACTTTGAGAGTTTCTATTCAAGACAAGTTTCACGGTTTTATATCCCAAATACAAATGTAAGACGCTATTTTGAGGTAAGGGTATTATTTTCTTCTTAAATGATATTTTTCTTCAATATCATTATGTCAAGTATTGGTGAACTTTTTTTATCAAATTTGGAACTTGTTGTGTTTGGGTTACTTATTCACGATACTGGACTATTCATGATAATACGACACTATTCACGAATACTTCAAGACTATTCAATCGAAAATTAAAAATTTTTCTTTTTGTCCAAAATATCTATTCGGATACTAGCTTCATTGTATCCATGTTTTGATCATTCTTGAATTTTACACCAATATGATTATTTTCAAGTATTTTTGACACGGGTAAAACAAAGTACTAATCCTTAATCCTTAATTCTTGTCATTTTGTTTCAAAGTGATTCGCTTTCTTTAAAAATGTTTTTCATCATCCTCGGTCCTAAATGGTGATATAAATGAATATCTTTGGCCAGAGTAGCAAAGATGAACGATTAATCGATGAATATCTTTGGCCCAGAAGAGCAAAGAGATGAACAGTGTTGAGATGAACATGACCAACCGGTGATACAAATGAATATCTTTGGCCTCAGTAGTGCAAAGATGATTAAAGATGTATATTGATTCTTATTACGTGGATAAACTATTGATGATGGACTTTAAAACCTTAGAAGATGTAGAATTCTTTCTTCTACGTGACTCTTCTAATGGATTCATTGCTTCACTGCATTTGTTGATCTAAAACTTGTTGTCTATTGTATTCTATTAGATTTTTCCTCGTTGAAGACTAACGATAATTTGTTGTATATTATCTTAGTCATAATATTCTTTATCGGGCTAGTTGAGCTCACCCTTTTCCTTTTTGTTCCATTTTTCTTCTCGTGAGGTGAGAACATAAAGAGGATCGAGCCTGGGTAAATGGAGTGATGGTTCTAGGAAGATGTTTTAGTTGCCTTCACTATTTCGTAAAATAGTGTATGAATAATTAATGAGGACTTATTTGGTGTGTGTATATTGTCTAGAAGACAATATTTGTATTTAAACTCACAGTTGTATTGTCGTATTCTACACGACATCTCAGTATTATCAAAGTTGTAGTTTGCTTTTCTATACCATGTATTTTGCAACTCGTAATGGGTGTTGTATACCTATTTTGGGGGCGCCACAGCTTAGTATCGTAGCTTAGGATATGATCTCCATGAGATCGGGAATAGAACTAGAGGGGAGAGACGAGTAAATCCTTCGCTAGTGTGTCCTACCTAAGCTTATTTGTTGGTCATTATAAGATAGGATATTATGTGATATGTTAATTTGTTTAATTAACCCTTGTTTTATGGCAGATTTAAGAATGGTCGCTGAGAACGTTAACAATGGAGTTTATGAGACCGTGGAGACGCCTTTGCACTCACCAACGAGGAGAACGTGCAACAAAGGGGCAATGTTCCTCCCGTGAACAACGCCAATCGAGCAAAATGATGAACGACGGGATGTTTAGAAGCTTTTTGCGCTTCATGCAAAATCGCATTTAGGGAGACTCGTGTACAAAAATACGGGAGGAAATGATAGAACGCGCGGCTTGCTTGTCACGGCCAAACAATTCAAAGAGTTGGGACCACCAGATTTCCATGGAAAGCCGGGATCCGATCAAGGCGTAAACGTAATCAAGCAAATTACCAAGATATTTGATGTCTTGGGGTGCTTGGAGAAATGTAGGTTCCATTCGCCACCTTTTATGTTTTCGTGGTGAAGCAGACATCTTTGGTGGGAATCATGAAGCGCACTCACCGATGCACTTAACATGTCTTGAGAAAGATTTTAGAAATCGCTCAATGACAAGTACTTTACGGTAAAGTATTCGGCTATATGAAGAAGGTAGAGTTTATTAGACTCAATGTAACAACATGACGGTGTCTCAAAGACGAGGCAAGGTTCGCAGAATTATCCAGTTTGCACCTCATTTGGTGGAGAATGAGGAACGAATGACGCCAGATGTTTCGAGAGGTCTAAACCTGATATTCGTCAATACCTTATCTCTCATAAATTTTCTCTCAGATTCAGATGTTGTCAATGTGGCTCGCTTATTAGAGCGAGATAGTGAGTATACTCAACCGAGGGACCACAATCGTAGTAGTCAATCGAACGATGATAACCAAATGAGGAGGAAAGAATACGGACAAAGGCGGTAACCACTCGTGTGGTAATCATGGACATGATAATAGGAGAGGTGACTCAAGTGGAAATTTCGTAAAGAGAAGATTCAACAATGACGGAAGATATCAACTACAAAGACCAAAGACCAACAACAAATGCTAGGGGAGGAGAACGACCGCCATTAGATGTTACAAATGCGGGAAGGAGGGACATATCGTATCAAACCGTCCCACAACAATCCAAGGTATGTTACAACCGTGGAAAGGAAGGCCACATCGCCGAGATTGTACTATCGCGAAAACCAAGTTCAAAGCAGGAGTGGTGATTCCAAGGGTCATCCCTTGATAAGTCGAAATCACCGCTTCTCGGAAGAGCGTTTGTCGTGGATCGGACAAAACGTGAGGAACCCAAACGAGGTGATCACGTAAGCTAATCTTGAATTCTCAAGAAGTTTATACCTTACTAGATACCGGCTTCTACCCATTCTTTTATCTCTCCCGCTTGTGCTCAACGCTTAAACTTGACTCGGAGAAATTAGATTTTGATTTATCTGTTGAAACTCCGTTGGGTGAAACCTTCGTTACATCTACAGCTTATAAATCTTACATGATCCAAGTTGGCACTATCACATTACCTCGCTGATCTTATCTCTTTAAAGATACTTGCTTTTGATGTGATTTTAGGAATTGATTGGTTAACCACTCATCATGCCAAAATTGATTGTTTTCGTAAGGTCATTAGTTTTCATATTCCTAACCAACTGTCATACAATTCAAACCACTAAACCACTAAAATCACCATCGTTATATCAAGCCATAAAGCTATTCGCTTATTGAAAAACGGATGTCAAGCTTTCTTAGCCCATGTTATGGATTTGAATAAAGACAAGTCGATTTGAATAATATTTCCGTGGTTAGAGAATTCCTCGATGTATTTCCCCAAGAGCTTCTGGTTTACCCCGTAACGTGATGTTGAATTCTTTATCGACCTTGAACCGCATAAAAACCCATTTCTAAAACCCCATATCGAATGGCTCCTATTGAACTTTAGGAGTTAAAAGTCCAACTACAGAATTATTAGACATCGCCATTCGTCCCTAAGACGCTCCTTGGGGTGCTCCTATTTTATTCGTAGAAGAAGAAAGAGACGGAGTATGCGACTTTGTATTGACTATCGAGAATTGAACCATGTCACCATCAAGAATAGGTATCCGCTACCTCGCATTGATGACCCGTTCGACCGCCATAAGGAGCGCAATTTTTTCAAAGATCGATCTTCGCTTACGATATCATCACCAAGATTAAAACGAGGATATTCCAAAGACTCGGCATTCGTGACTCGTCACGGGCATTATGAATTCTTGGTCATGTCTTTTGGATTAACTAATGCTCCCCGCCGCTTTCATGGATATGATGAACCGTATTTAAGGAATATTTGATCGGTTCGTTGTTGTCTTTATTGATGACATCCTCATCTATTCCAAAAGCCGTGAAGATCATGAGCACCATTTGAAGTCGGTACTACAAAGACTTCGTGAACACAAGCTTTATGCCAAGTAAGAAGAAATGCGAGTTCGCTTGAGGAAGTAGCATTCCTTAGGCACGTGGTGTCAAAACAAGGAGTATCTCATTGATCCGCCAAGATTGAAGCAATACAAAGTTGGGAGCAACCAAGTTTGCGGATCAAGCACGCAGCTTTCTGGGCTTAGTCGGTTATTATCGGAGATTTGTGGAAGGATTTTCTCGAATCGCTACTCTGCTAACTCAAATGACTTCTAAGGATGCAAAATTCTTATGGAGCGAGGAATGAGAGAAGAGCTTCCAAGAGCTCAAGAGGAGACTCATTTCGCACTGTTTCGACAATACCATCCGGTTCGGATGGATTTGTTATCTACAAATGATGCTTCCGACAAGGGGTTAGGATGTGTTCTCATGCAACATGGGAAAGTCATAGCCTATGCCTCACGACAAACTCAAAGAATATGAGAGGAATTATCCTACTCATGATCCGGAGTCAGCAAAGAAATGTGTTTATGTTAAAGATATGGAGACACTACTTGTACGGGGAGAAAGTAGAGATTTATACTTGATCATAAAAGCCTCAAATATTTCTTCACCCAAAAAGAACTCAACATGCGGCAACGACGCTGGGTCGGAGTCGTTAAAAGATTACGATCACACTATTCAATATCATCCTCGAAAAGTGAACGTAGTAGTCGACGATTAAGTAGAAGATCATATGCAAGTACGAAAAGCGATATTGTCAACGCAAAGGCCCATTTTGTATGACTTGCAAAGGATGGAGGTAGAATTAAAGACTCTGGGACCCACATAATGATGGCGAAATATACAAGTAGAACCGACTTTAATCGATAAAGTTAAAGTCGCTTTCAAGCTACTGGACCAAATTTGATGCGTATGAAGAAGAAAGTGCAAGAAGGAGCTATTCCTAAGCAAGAATTGATGAGGAAGGAATACTTCGAGTCAATTCTAGACTTTCATGCTCCTAACGATTCGACCAAGCATAAAATCATGATGGAGGCACACAACACCCCATTTGCAATCCATCTCGAGTACCAAAATGTATCATGATATTCGACATACATTTTGGTGGAACAATATGAAGAGAGAGATTGCGGAGTTTATCTCAAGATGTTTAACCCGTCAACGTGTAAAGGCGGAGCATCAAGTGCCAAAAGGTCCATTGCAACCACTTGAGATTCCTAATGGAAATGGGAACACATTACTATGGATTTTGTTACGTGTCTTCCCAAAGTTTCTCAAGGCGTAGATGCAATTTGGGTTATTGTTGATAGATTAACCAAGTTCCGCCCATTTTCTTCACCGATACGCCGAGACTTATCCCTTGAACGCCTTGCTCGTATGTACGTGAATGAGATTGTGCGATTGCATGGCATTCCAAAGAACTATAGTTTCGGATCGTGACCCGAGATTCACTTCAAGATTTTGGGTTAGCTTGCGTAAAGCTATGGGCACGGATTTATTTATCTGGGCTTCAAAGATACCATCCTCAAACCTGACCGGACAATCGAGAGGACTATTCAAACCCTCAAGATCTATTAAGACTCGTGGTCCTAGATTTCAAAGGAAGTTGGGATAAGTATCTACCACTGGTGGAATTCTCCTACAACAATAGTTATCAAGCAAGTATAGGCATGACTCCATTTGAGGCGTTGTATGGACGAAAATGTCATTCTCCAGTATGCTGGGACGAGGTGGGAGAAGTAACATTGTTGGGACCGTAATTAGTACGCATGACTACGTAAAAGATCCAAATGATTCGACAACGATTCAAACTTCACAAGATCGACAAAAGAGTTATGCCGATCTTCATGTAGAAGGACGTGGATTTTAATATTGAGATCATGTATTGTTACGTATTAATCCATGGAAAGGAGTTACAAGATTTGGGAAAAGAGGAAAGCTCAATCCAAGGTTTTTGGTCCATTTGAGATTCTTGACCTAATAGGAAACGTAGCCTATAGACTCGCTGTTACCTCCAAGTATGTCTCGTGTTCACAATGTATTCCACATATCTATGCTTCAGAATATGTGAAAGACCCGAACCACATTATTGCGTTAGAACCGCATTTAGAGATAGCAGAAGATTTAACATACGAGGAGATACCGCTGAGATTTTGGATAGGAAAGAGCATGTCTTACGCATCGAAGGTTATACCACAAGTTAAGGTTTTATGGAGAAACCATGCAATTGAGGAAATGACATTGGAGTTGAATCGTTAAATGAAAGCGAGGTACCCTCACCTTTTCGATATACTGTGTATCGTCACGCCAATTTCGAGGACGAAATTTCATAAGGAGGGAGGTTGTAAGACCCCAACTTATTATAAATAAAATTAAATTTTCCTTTATTCATTATTCTAAATTAATAAGGGTTAATTTGATATAATTCTTTGGTTATGGGTGAAATGTGCAAAGTTTACAAAATAAGCAAGTGGTTATAAAATATTCATTATTGTTTGGGAATATTCGTTTGATCGTGGAATATTCTTTTTTGTTTGAAATCTCCGTTACGACGCAAGAAATCATTGGTGGGCCCCATAACGAAAAAAAACGCGGTTGGATGAAGGAAAACGATAAAGATTGAGTTTTATAAATAACGACGTAAATTGTTACCGTTAACACTGCTGGGTTACTCGGTGGTTAAAATACGTGAATACGCGGTTGCATAAGAAGCACCAGATTGTACAAGATTATTGAATTATTGATCCTTACGTAAGAAGAAGGCACTACTCAATAATTGTTACAATGAGTTACCGCTCAATATTATATTTTATTGATTCAATAATTGTCATATTGATATTTTGTATTGTCGTTGTTTCAATAATTGTCATTACACAAGATTTTCCATTATCAAATCAATAATTCATATTATTTGAATAATATTATCGATAAAATTATTGGCAATGTCTAGAAAGTTCCTGCTTAAGGAGAGGTTTGGTCACCTAATCAGCGCCAAAGAAGGAGAAATCCTTATCGAAAGCCCTCTTTCTGAGGAAACTACCGTTGTCAAGATCTTTGTGATTCTCGTAATATTATTTTGAATAATTAATTATTGATTATTATGATAAAGAAAATATTTATTTTATGTGGATATAGATGGAAAAAAATTTTAATGTGACAATTGTTGAAAATTAATATTTTATCTTTTTTGATAAAATAATTCATTTAAATATATTATTTTAATAATATATTAACGATGATATTTTTATAATGAATGTGGGATATATGAGTATATGAGGAGGAAGAGTATTTTTATGGCATTAAATGTTTAATATATGTTTTTGTGTGTTGCGGACACACAATTCTTGACCGAAAATTTATTATAGATATAAAATTGCCCGCTTGTGGATTTCTTCCAATTTCTGCTTGGAATTTGGAAAAATTTTCTTCTGCAAAGTTGTAGAGAATAGAATTTCCCATGGAAAATCGCGAGTTTTTAATTTTTCTGATAACCGAGCTATTTTCTACGAATTATTGAAGTTTCGGAAGATAAAATAATTTTTATTAAATTAATGGGTGGGACCCACTTTTTGGTAGGTGTTGAATGCACATGGGTCAGCTGAAAATTTTCGTAAATTGGTGGCTAGCTTGTTATGTAGAAGTAAGAATAAGAATAATAATATTTTATTATTTAGTCTCCTTTGCGTTTCTAAGATCTTCCTATAAATGTACGCCTAGGTTAGAATTGAAAATCACACCGTAAATGAAGTTTTCTTTCTCTCTATATTGTCGAGAATATTTTAGTGAGTATTTTGATACTTTGAGAGTTTCTATTCAAGACAAGTTTCGTCGCTTTATATCCCAAATACAATGTAAGTACTTGCTATATTTGAGGTAAGGGGTATTATTTTCTTCTTAAATGATATTTTTCTTCAATATCATTATGCCAAGTATTGGTGAACTTTTTTTATCAAATTTGGAACTTGTTGTGTTTCTGGGTTACTATTCACGTATACTTGACTATTCATGATAATGACATACACTATTCACGAATACTGACTATTCAATTTAAAATTAAAAATTTTTCTTTTGTCCAAAATATCTATTCGGATACTAGCTTCGATTGTATCCATGTTTTGATCATTCTTGAATTTTACACCAATATGATTATTTTCAAGTATTTTTGGACATGGGTAAAACAAAGTACGAATCCTTAATCCTTGTCATTTTGTTTCAATCGGATTCGCTTTCTTTAAAAATGTTTTCATCATCCTCACCCTAAATGGTGATATAAATGAATATCTTTGGGCCTCGTAGAAAAGCAAAGATGAACGATTAACTCGATGAATATCTTTGGCCTCAGTAGTGTAAAGATGAACAGTGTTGAGATGAAATACGACCAACTAGTTATACAAATGAATATCTTTGGCTCAGAGTGCAAAGATGATTAAAGATGTATATTGATTGTTATTACAGGATAAACTATTGATGATGGACTTTTAAACCTTAAAAGACAAAAGAATTCTTTCTCTACGTGACTCTTCTAATGGATTGTCAAGCTCACGCATTTGTTGATCTAAAACTTGTTGTCAATTGTATTCTATTAGATTTTTCCCTCGCTGAAGACTAACGATAATTTATTGTATATTATCTTAGTCATAATATTCTTTATCGGGCTAGTTGAGCTCACCCTTTTCCTTTTTGTTCCATTTTTCTTCTCGTGAGGTGAGAACATAAGCAGATCGAGCCTGGGTATGGAGTGATGGTTCTAGGAAGATGTTTTAATTGGCCCTAACTATTTCTCGTAAAATAGTGTATGAATAATTAATGAGGACTTATTTGGTGTGTATATTGTCTGAAGACAATATTTGTATTTAAACTCACAACTTGTATTGTCGTATTCTACACGACATCCAGTATTATCAAAGTTGTAGTTTGCTTTCTATACCATGTATTTTGGCACTCGTAATGGGTGTTGTATACCTATTTTGGGGCGCCACATTTTTAGCTTATAACGGCCAACAGGATTAGTAGGACTTGTGCCCAATACAAAAGACTAGTAGGTGATAAAATAAGTTCATGTGGCTTTGAAGCTGTTTTGTTATTTTCTTTATGAAAAGTGGTTAGTATGAAGTTTATTTTAGGATAAGTTGGTCAATTGACCAATAAAATATTAATACACAGGCGAGGTTGTATGTGTGTCAGTCGTTCCTTATGTATGCATTTATAGATCAGCCGTTCTTTATGTATCCATTTATAGATCAGTCCTTCTACCGCGACATGTTTGCATTGACCGAGGCGGCGGCGACTGAACAGAATTTTAAAATTTTTTAAAAAAAACTTTTTTGCTTTTAACTCCCAAATAATTAATATAATTTATTGAAACTGATTTTTTTACAACGTACAGTAATTTAAGTATCATTTGTATACATGTAAAAAATAAAATTGCACAGATTGTACAACTCTATTTTTTACATGTATCCAAACAACACCTAAATTACTGTATTTTGTAAAATTTTCAATTCCAATAAATTACACTAATTATTTGAGTTAAAAGCAAAAATAAATAAATAAATAAAATTTTGGCCAATTACTAGACCGGTCGGTGCAAACCTGTCGCCCAAGACTTATTGTTTATAGATTCAACAATATTTGGCCTTACAATTGGATGGATGTCATCATAATCGGATGGATCAACGGGATGGCAGCGATAATTTTGACTTTGTAAGAATACTATACTTGTTGCGTAATGTAATCTTTTCGGAATTGGGGGTTACGTTTGTTTGCAAATGTAATAATGATGTATGTGATAAGATTATTTATATGATTTTTAGAGAATATTTTATCTCATAATCTTTATTTAATAAACCCAAGTTTCAAAGGTGTTAATAGTGCTTTCTAACAGAATTGTGAAAATTTACCCTCATCAATTTTCCTCTAAAGCATATGCGTTCGGCCCTAGATTAACCAAATAAATCACACCAACCCAAAGAAAAGAAAATTTAAGGGTTTGTTCGAGACTCGAAAAACAAAAATAAATGTAAAAAAAGACTACTATCTCCATGAAAATAATCTAATTATCTACAATTTAAAAAAATAAATCTAATACGAAGAACAATGTAAAAATAATATGTAATAGATGATTAAACATAAATGTAAAATTACGTGCCTTGGCTTTTGGCACTCTTCCTATCTGCATTTAGAAATTTTGGTCAAAGAGTTTCCAACCTCATCATCAGATGAATCCTTCAGATCATCAGATAAATCTTTAAGCTAGGATTCTCTTTCTTCCATGTGGTTTTGTCAATATATATATATGGGCTATATGTATATACATAGCTGTGTATTACATAGTAGGGCTATGGCGACAGATTTTTTGGGCTATAGCGACGATAAACTGTCGTCATAGCCCAGAATAACTATGACAACGGGTGAAACCGTCGCTATAGCCCAAAAAACCGTCGTCATAGCCTACTATGTAATATACAGCTGTGTACATATATTTTTCCCTATATATATATATATATATATATATATATATATATAGGAATCCTTCCATAGCAGCCGGTTGCTATGAGAACTATGCAACAACCCCTTTTTGGACCGTTGATAAATTGATTTGAAGGTTGAGATGAGTTTTAATATTTGATAAACCGGCACAGGTTGTTATGCCTAATTATATACTTGAACCAGCTTCTATTTTAATAAGAGAGGCACACGTAAAATTATATTGACAGTATAGTTATAAAAAATGAATATTTTTGATTAAAATAATAAAGTTTAAATAGCTTGTGACTCTACTTCACATTTTATTTTATTTTCCGGATCGAAGATAAATTTGTGTACTGGCACCTTTTTTTATTTTATCTTTTTCTTCTTTTCTCCATTATATAATGATGACTCAGCAAATTAAAATAAAATAAAAAATAAAAAGGACTTACTTAATGTAAATTTCATCACTACTGAAAATTAAAAAAAATCCAGATTCCAACTATTCATTTGCTAAATGATTCGAACTCGCGACCTCAAGCACCAATCCCACGTCATATGACCACCCGAGCACCACAGGCCTAGCTGCTAATTTCAACCAAGGATATATCCTTATAGTAAAACTTCATCATCCCCCAAAATCTATATATTATTATTATATTACGATTTATTTTTATATAAATCTATATTATTAATTGGATTTGTTAAAATAGAAATAAGTTAATATCTATATTTATTATTATCCCCTTTAATATTTTTTTCTTATTTTTTGTAAAAATATGTCCAAAAATGATTATTAATATATTAAAAATCAATATCAATCTTTAATAAAATATAAAGTGATCATTATAAATCTTGCATTATTAGTATTAATAATTTTATTATTAAGCAATGATTTTATTATTAATAAAATTAGTTCAATTAGTCTAATAAATAATGATGATAATTTTTAAGACATTTTAGAAAATTAATTTACTTATCGAATTTATAAAAGTAGTGAAGTATTAATAATAATGTGATTATCAATATTAGAAGTACAAATTATACCAATACTAGTAGTGCATAACATTAAGAGGAATAGTACATATTACATGTTCATTTTAATAAAAAAAAATATATAGCATGATTAATACAACCGACGCCTATTTTTTTGGCTCAGGAATCCCTAGCACTCGATAGTGATTTCGATTATCGTGGTCGGTTTCAAAGCCACAAATTGCACATTTTTGATGAGGCTTAGAAGGAATGATTTTCTCAAGTGCACTCTTGAATCTAGATTATTTTTTGCAGCCCTTTGTTTGAGAAATAATAGGCGGAAAAAACTCTTCTTCTGCTTCCACCTCTGCATCTTCATCGTCATTATCGTATCCCATATCATGATTTGGATCTCCAACTGTGCAATCAATGTCGTCATCTGCGCCAAAGGCAAAGAATATTCTCATCCGGGATCATACCGGGTCAACCAACTCTTTTTCTCGTGCATTCAGTTTAAGAACAGTTTTGTAACCTCGGACTGAGCAAGCCGCTTTGCTCGCTAACTCCTGGTAATCACTCATCAAATGATTATAGCGCATTACTTGATTTTGTTCGAAGTCAGCAGATGTGGAGTTAAAGAGTAAGTCTTCACCATTGCTTTTATTCGCGTCTCTTGTCCACCAATGAAGGATCATGTCGCTCGGTATTTGTGAAATACTCTTTGCTATGAAATATCTCAAGATGTGCCTGCATAATTCACCAAAGTGAGAAAACATTTGGCAGTTACATGTTACCGATCCCAGTTGACGATTGTTAACAACTTCTTTATATCTTCCACCACTTTCAGTTGCATCTGCATTAAACACTGCATAAACCTTAGTATCAGTGACACACAACTCACTAAGTTTATGAACATTGTATTTCATGGAATCGACAAGCTGACGTTGGAAACGTCTAAACATCTCTTTTGTGTACACTTGTGCAACATGAACTTCTAAAGATGAACTAAGTACCATAATCCTTTTACGATGTTTTGTTATGTAGTCGGCCTTCCTCTCCCTCGATAAACCTGTCTTTCTACGACCTTTTGACTCTGCGGTAGAAAAAACATAGCATACCGCTGATGCATTAACATACTCATAAAAGGCATTCATGCTCGCGCTTCTTCCAAAGTAGTCATTCCCGCAAAATATCTCTTTGTATATGCCGGAATCCATTTCTTTCAGACATCATACAAACTTCCAAGCCATTCATTGGTATACAATTCATAGGAACTTATCGTAATATGCCAACGCTCTTCAAATTCCTCGATGGACAATGAGTTATACACAACAGCGAGTTGTTAAAATCATTTTTGAACGATGGGTGCTCGTAATAAACATGATGCAATTTTTCAGGAAATATATTCCTAATATGCCAAGATCACAATAAATGATAACTAGAAGGAAGTACCGTAGCAATAGCATTACTCATGGCTCTGTCTTGATCAGTGATGATGGTTGTAGGTGCCTTGTAGTCCATGGCTTCAAGCCATGTCTGTAATACCCAAACGAAAGTGTCCTCTGTCTCGTCTCGTAACAATGCAAATCCAAATAATATAGACTGATAATGGTGGTTGACCCCGGCAAATGGAACAAACGGCATGCCATACTTATTTGTCCCAGATGTACTATCAAATGTCACAACGCTCTCGAACTGCTTGATACATAAACCTTGATCGGGCGTCAACCCACAAAATACAAGCTATGCAGTTGTTTTCACCGGGTTTCACTCGGGAAAAAAAATTTGCTGGCACTTCCGGATGCAAGTTTGTTCAAATGATTGACAACAACTTGTGCATCATTTTCATCTGCAGAATCACGCCTTAAATCTCGCACTTCTCAACATTGACAGTAGAGAAAGGAACATTTTGTAACCCACCTCCCATTGTGCTCAAAACATTCATCATCTTACTTGGACCAATACCGGACTTATTTAAAGTGTCAATTAAATTTCTTGCAACAGGAGTAATATTTCTGTGTGTCTCTATGAAATCTACTTTGGTGGGGGTCACTAAGTGATGATTGTGCTCTAATTCAACAACAGAAATACGCTAATTGTCTTCTTTCTTATTGTGGACAACATATATTCTAACTTTGCACATTGTTCGTCCTATAGAGTCTCTCTGTCTAGTTATTTTATTACTACTATCTTCATCATCAGGTAAACTCTTGCCAACAATTGGTGTACCGGCTTTCTTACATACATACTGCCTAGATCTGATATCATTCGTATTAGCATGTTTATGACTAGTTGCAATTCTAATCTCAAATCCATTTTTATGAGCATATGATCTATAAAAATATTCAACCTCTTCCAACGTACAAAATAATTGACCAACGTATTTTAACAATATCGATTTATTACTTTCAACTTCAATCGACAAATTCGGATGTATTATATGACATTTTAAAAACTTACTTGTGAATAATAGTGATGAATTTTGCTCGATCGTAACTTCAACTTGATTTTCAAAGTGAAAATGGGCAACCAGATGAAACAAATTATGAGTAGAGGTGAAAAGAGAAAATAATATCGTAGAACAAATTCTATGGAAGGATAAGAAGATAACTTGAGAAAATAGCGACTTCCTAGACAATATTTAAAGGTAAAAAGACCAAATTTAAGAAAATTTTGACATGGCTTAATGCTCAAGAAGTCAAACTAATGAACTTTTCCCATATAATCAATGTCGACTTTTTTTCTATTCCCATAGTGTTGTATTATTATGTTTGACTACTTATTCACCGATAGTCTTTATAATAATAATAATAATAATAATAATAATAATAATAATAATAATAATAATAATAATAATAATAATAATAATAATAATAATAATAATAATGGTAATAAAATAATAAAAAGTACATAAGTTCGCTACATATGGAACGACTTTATACTCAATTTGTAATAATAATAGAATAATAATAATAAACGAATAATTATAATAAAATATTGAGAAATTTAATTTGGGGGGAAATGAAATGTTTTAAGATATATCCAAATCCAAGGTAAAATATGATAGCTAGGCCCGTGGTGCTCGGGTGGTCATATGACGAATGTTTGGTGCTTGAGGTCACGGGTTCGAGTCTGTTTAGCAGTGAAAAAATGGATTTATTCCAAGCCATTATAGCCTCATGACTACTAGAAGCGCTTTTATTAATAATATATTTTTTATTGTAAGTTTAAGATAGCTTGTATTACTTTAGAAAGTGTTTATTTTAATAACTTCCAATTCCAAATAGGTGAAGCCTTTGTATCAAGTAACGCTTTTATTAATAATATATAATTTTTATTGTGTTCGATGAAGCTCTGTATCACCCGGTAGAAAAGGACAAACCTTTTTCTGCCACATCGCCTCGAGAAAGGCACCAAATATTTTTTTTGACTACTTTTTCTGCCACATCGCCTCGGGAAAGAACACCTGCAAGCTCGGTAAACTAAAAAGCTGAGACCCACAACAGTATCAGTGTTTGAATTTGGTCATGAGCTTATTTAAACGTCTATTGAGAACACACGTTGTTCAAACTAAAGTTCACTTGCCAAGCTAGATAAAATAAAAATAACAGAGAGTAGAGAGGGAGTATTTCGGAAGAGAGGAGCAAAAAACTTCAACAAATTGAAGCGGCTGGATTCCATTTATTATATTCTGAAGACACCGAATTTTTTGCAAGATATTGCTATTGGTACTCCATTTCATATTATTATTTACGGCATGTAAGATATTGTTATAGCTGTTGTTGTTATTTGTTTTGTTTGAAATAGTTTTTATTTATTATTATTTGTTCAGTTTTTAATAGTTTCTGTTGTTGTTATTATTTTCGTATAATAACAACAAAATAATATTATTACATTATATAAATGAAAAAAACTTATTCCAGTGTACTCAATTGTTCCATAATTTTTATTTTATTTTTATTTTTCATTTATTGTTTTTGTTGTCATTAATACACTTATACACATGCATGTTATTATTACATGCATGTTATTACTGTTGTTGTTAATAGTTTTTAATAGTTTCTGTTTTTAATAGTTTTTAATGCATGTTAATATTATTACATTATATACATGCATGTTATTATTACATGCATGTTGTTCAGTTTTTAATAGTTTTTAATGCATGTTATTGTGTATTGTGATTACTGTCATTTTGCAGCATGTTACTTTCAACTTCATTTTGTCATGCATCTTAATACTAATATGGAATTGATGTATTTTTTTAGGTAAAAGATGGACAGTTGGGAATAGGGGCCAATTGATCCAAGTGTTCTTCATGATCAACAAGATCATGTATCAGATGACATATATCATGGGAAAGATAGGGGAAAATTAGGCTCCAGTCAATATACTGATCAAAAATATAATCAGTGGAATTTGACAAAAGAACAAAAAATCCTTTTAGATAAATGTGGATTTGGAGTATTTAGTTTTCGAGGTGTTGTACACCAAACTGACCTTGGTCTAATATTTGCCCTAGTCGAGAGATGGCGCCCGGAGACTAATACTTTTCATTTAAACTGTGGAGAAATAACAATCACGTTAGAGGATGTTCACTTTATTTTTGGGTTACCGGTGGTGGAAAGCCCTTAACGGGTCCCCTTGTTTGTCACCAATTTGAATTATTTTAGGACTGCTTTGGAGATATATTAGTTTGGTGAATATTTTAGTTCAAAAAATGCAAAGCAATTTCATTAGTGTGGTTGCATCTAACATTTTAATAATTGTCCCGAGAATGCAAGTAAAGATGTTGTAGGGCAACACACAAAGGCCTACATATTGTGGTTGTGTGTGGCAATATTATTCCCGAATATGAATAGGAATAGTGTGCACCCAAGATATATGTCTTTTATTGCCAACGCTGAAGATTGTGTAACTTACTCTTGGGGCGCGACAGTGTTAGCATATTTGTACAGATCTTTATATACTGCTACTAGGAAAGGAGTTAAATACATTAATGGTTGTGTAACATTGTTACAAATTTAGGCCTATGAGCGTGTAAATATTGGAAGGCCAAACCCTTGGCCACAATCATCCGTATGGTTACCTAGGGCTTTAGCATGGTCATATTTTGGAGCCCACAGTTATCCTGGTAGACGTGAAAATCCCCACCACCATTTGTCATTTTATCGAGGGGAGTTAGACATTAAGTCTATGTGGGATGTGGTTTGGCGGCCTTACATGATTTGGGATGATGATATCAGTGGATTTAATTTTGAAGGCAGGTTGTTGGGATCTGGTGGGGTCCCCTTGATCCACTTTGATATTGTGAAATTTCAGATGACGGACCGTGTGATGAGACAGTTTGGGTTCATGCAAGGCATACCATCACCCGCTAAAAACCATGGTGACCTTAGGAAGGAGAAAAAGTTTAAATTTATTGATGTCGAGGATTGCATGACTTTGCGAGGGAAATACATTTCGATGGGGGAGGCATACATGGATCATCCCGAAGGACAACAATATGAAATTTCTAATTATGTGTCAGTAGATGATTACATGGCCTGGTATAGAAAAATTACACGTTGGAAAATTTACCGACCTCGAAAGGCAAGGGACCCCGACAGTTGTTATGAGCCTCGGGCCATTTACAACCAACAACACCTTATTAAAATGGTAAGAAATTATATTCTTCTTTAATTAACCATTTATTAGAGCAATTTCATTAATATTACATTTATTCTTCTTTAATTAATCATGTATTAGAGTAAATACTTGATATTACATTTATTCAAATATTAGTTTTATTAATATTTGTTTGTGTTCATCTTACATGACAGGTTGAGAGTGCAAAGTCTTTGCTTGATAAATTTTCAGCACTTACTCAGCTGCCTCCCGAGTTGGTTCTACAAAAACATAATTGGGATTACCAATACAGTCTATACGACTTCGAAGCAATAGGGAAACAAATACCTCCACATACGGGTCCCATAATTTTTGCACCACAGTCCGAATTCTCCCAATTCAATGAACCGCTTGGGAAACAAACTGAGGATGTTGTACAAGAGAGCTACATACCCACCACACAAGCACGGCAGGAGAGCTCCATTCCCACCTCCCAAGCCTACGAGGAGTGTTACATTACGACCTCCCAAGCCTATGAGGAGTGTTACGTCCCGACCTCCCAAGCCTATGAGGAGTGTTACATTCCAACCACCTCAGATTTTGTGGGACTTTCTAACGTCACAGGAGATTGTTCACTTAAGGTATATATAATGATGGTTTTAATTAAAGCAGGCTTTGCATTATTTATATTCATATTTTAACTAAAAATGGCATGCACAATAATAATAATGTACATTTGGGTCTCAATCAGGTACAAGATGCGGTAGATCACATCTATTATGGACCAAAAGGGTCCATTACCAAAAAACTGAAAGATTGGAAGGAGACATTTATCAATAAACATATGTTTGAAAACGTGGTGGCCTCGAAAGAGATTTTATATCCTTTATCACATCCACATGGGTTATTTGTTTTAGAACACAATGCATTGCATTCCTTAGGACCTGGTGGATGGATTTTCGAACATGTCCTCGATGCTTATATGTTGTTGCTACGAGACAGAGAGGAATACTACAGGTCGCGGGGAATACAAAGGTGGGCCAAATTTGGTTTTTTGAATTCATTCTTCATGCATCTAGGGCAGAGCTATGTGCCCATAACTGAAGAGATTTATACATGGAGTTTTTGCAATCCGTATGTGAATCAAGATGTTGGCCCACCTTTACACGAATGCCAATACATATTCATGCCGGTGTGTAGTACCCATCAAAGACATTTTGTCTTATTACTATTTGGAGTTGAAGATTGAATGGTTACGATACTTGACCCGTACTACGATGATATGTCAAGTCTTATTTTATTTAATTATATGTATTTCGATCCTTAAATGCACAACTCCAAATAATGCAAATTAGAAACTCTTTTCTAATTTCATTCTGCCTTGGCCAAGGACTGCTGGGCTGTCATCTATCGAATCACATAGGACATTTCTCTTCTTTTACTAGAAGTAGTAGATTCTTTATTGATCATACATTATCTCCATGTACAACTTATTATACCCAAGCATACCCTTTGATATACCATAAGGGTCTTAAGGAATAAGTTAAAGTATAACTCATCATACACAAGATACTATGATGATCTCAAGTCCAAGGATCACTTGTACTACTATCACCACAGGAATTCCTATTGACAGGCAAGTAAAACTCCATTAGGTATTCCTTAGCGAGCCACGTTCAGTGAACTTATTCTCTAATAAGCACCTACATACTTGCTTTAGTGTCTCCACACAAATGATCATGTGATCAATCATCCTCATCCAATGAGTAAGCAACATATGTACCAATCTATTCGGATTCACTAATCCCCAATTTAGTAATCCAACGATTGGGAACTATTTTAGTTTTAAGCTTTCTAAGAATTTAGATCTCATTAGAATGATCATCATTATTATTCTAAAAGCATTGCTTAAAACTATAGGTTTATCACATTTTATAAAACAACATCATGTAGATAATTAAAAGCCTTTAATAAATTAATACCTTTTATTAATAAATGAATATGATTGTTACAAAGTATATACTTTATCATCAAACATGATTGGCTTGTGTGCATACTACTTTCATTATCCTCCCACTAGCCCCTTCAATGATAAACATCTTTATCTTAGAAGGCAGCGTGTTTCGCAACAAACACCTTTTACTAAGTAGGATTATAAAACATATACCCTAAACTTTCTTCAGGATGTCCCACAAAACTGTACTTGTCAAATCTTGTCCTAAACTTATCCCTTTGAAACCTTTTTCACATAAGTTGGACAACCCCTTATCTTAACATACTTAAGATTAGGAATCCTCCATGTCCATAAATTTTATGGAGTCTTAGGGATGGATTTTGAGGTTACCTTTTCGTAGATATGTAGCCATTTCTAGCGCATGACCCTAGAAGGATACTAAAATATTGGTAAAATCATTATGGACAGCATCATGTCCAACAAGGTACGATTTTTCCTTTTAGATACATCAATCAATTATTGCGTATCCGGAGTTGTCAATTGTGAGAAAACCATTTGAGATGATCTAGAAACTTATTGCACAAGTATTTATTTCTTGATCAGATCAAAGAATCCTAATACTTAGCCAATTTATTTCACTTCTAAATTCTTTGAACCTTTCAAATAATTCACACTTGTATTTCAGCAAATACACACATTCAACTCTTTGAAAGATCATCTTCTTTTCTTATACTAGTTTTTTCAATTTGCAAAATATTTTTTCACGTAAGTCAAGTATACAAAATCCATTAAGTAATATTCCAGTTTTATACAAAACATTATTATTATAAATAGAACAATAATTGATCTTAAATATAATTCCAAAGATTTTATTGTCCAACAACAAAATGGAAATAATGTTTCTAACAAGAACAGGAATACAATAACAAATTATTGACTTAATAGATTTACCTGTAGGCATTGCTAAACTATAAGTTTTTATTGCTAATGTAGCAACCTTTGATTCATTTACCAGACATAGGATTATTTATCTTTGTTTAGCTTTCTACTTCTGTTTGGTCCCTTCATAAATCTATATTTATGATAACCAAAGCTGGTATCCAATACCTAAATAGAACCTTGACTTAAAGAAAAATTTATTTCAATCATGAAAAAAACTATATTTGTAACCGAAACTTCACTAAGCTTCTTCTGGTTAGCTCTGCAAGATGCTTCTCGCAG
The DNA here is from genome assembly GCA_020205605.1 of Panax ginseng. Classification (NCBI taxonomy): domain Eukaryota; kingdom Viridiplantae; phylum Streptophyta; class Magnoliopsida; order Apiales; family Araliaceae; genus Panax; species Panax ginseng. The sequence continues at coordinate 72,264,899 of CM035129.1, forward strand.
TTTCCTTTCCAGTATCCTGGCTTATTGCAGTGGAAGCAAACTCCTTTGCTATCTGTATCAGTTTTGTTCTTATTATCCTTTGTTTTTGCCTTTCTATTTACTTTATTTGAATCGTTCTTCCTTTTAGAAGATCCTTTGGCCCCTATCAGTAAGACATAGTCTTTCTTGGTTGGAAAGTGACTCTCAACATTTTTCAACATGTTAAGCAAATCAGCGAGGCTGATATCTAGCTTGTTCATATGAAAAATTCACAACAATTATGAAAGGAGTCCGGGAGTGAGTGAAAGATCAAATCTTGGCTCAACTCTCCATCCATGAAAAAACCTGTTGTCCTAATTGATCAATCAAATTGATAATGTTAAGGACTTTTATCTGTACTGTAGTGTCATCAGTCATTCTAGATCGGAAGAGCTCCTTAGATATATAATATCTATTAGTCCTACTTTCCTCACCATCAACTACTTGACGTATAGGAGTATAGTAAGAGCATCCATAATTTCATGCTGACGTTGAAACTCGTTACTCATGGATGCGAGCATGATGCATTGAGCCAACTGTGCATCATCTTGCCACTTTCTAAAAGTAGCAATCTCTTCCTCAGAGGCATTGTCTGCAACCATTGCAGGGATAGGCGTATTAAGGACATAACATAGCTTTTCAGCCGTGAGAACTATTCTCAATTTCCTTAACCAATCCGTTTAATTCGGTCCGGTTAAATAGCATCCAATATGCTTTGCAGTGATAGTTATTTAGACATTGTAAAATTCTGTAAATGAATTTGTAATTAACAACATTTTAGCATACATTCTTTTATTAATTACAAAAATAAATTAGGTCTTGTTTTAAATTGGTATCTCCCACTATTTTCTTCAAACTATATTACCCTCAATTTATATAGTTCGGCGAAATTTAATTAAAGATTTGCTAGTGAGAATAAGGATCTCATTTCAAATGTATATAGCCTTGTGGTGACACAACAAACTATATATAAATAAATAGGTAGAAAACTCTTGTCAATTACATCAACTATGCAACTCCTTGTATTTTGCCTCTTAGATTAGTTTGATCAAGTGGTGGCACATCCAAATCAAAATTATCCAAGTTAAGTCCAACCTAGTATTCCATATATTCAAAAAAGAAAAATATTGTCCTTGTGGTGACACAACAAAACAACATTGTTCAATTTTCTTTATAAGCATCAAATGTGATAAAATTAACATCTCAAATAATTAAGATAAGCCTTGTGGTGACACAATAAACTTATAATAATTAATTGATAATCTATTATTTTTATCATGCTAGAAGGCGACGTTCGATATTCGAAATATCTTTGAACGCTTAGGACTTAATATAAAATATTATGAGGGGTTTGTTATTAATTTGTCTCATCTTGTTTAGCGCGCATGCACATATATATATATAAAATACGCGTCATATTAATTAACATGCGAAGCATGTTTGGATAATATACAATATATATAGTATAAGCATGCACATATAAAATACTACATTTTACCCGGATTGATTATGGATTTTTATTCTAGTTTGGTTCACTAGAGCCTCCAAGTGAACCAAAAGGTCAAACCCTAGGGGTGCAAGAATTAATATTTAAATATAACTATTACATTTAAACCTGGGCTCCATTACAAATAGATCTTCAAGCGCTCATTGCTCCTTGATCTCCAATTTTTCAAAATTAATTCTAGTTATTCCTATTACAAAATTATTTTTAAAATAAATAGAAACCTTAATCAGCAGTCAAGAAAAAGTACATAGGAGGGAGTTAGAATTTATATTAAGAAAAAAAAATTAGAGAAGATGAGGTACGCAGACCCCATTTAATAAAACCCATATATTCATGCATTCATCTAAAATAAAATCCAATCACATTGGTCAATAGTCCATAATCAATCCCATTTATTATCATACACATCACCATATGCATCAATAAATAATATTCATCTCATAAATAATAAACATTCAATATATATATTGATATCATTTAATGGGAAAAATTAGTTAGTATAAAATCTAATTTTGAATCAAAATAAACTCCTTTATTTTAATCCAAATTTAAATCAAAATAAACCTCTTTTATTTTAATTTATCCAATTTTGAATAAAATAAACTATTTTATTTTAATCAAAATCTTTAATCAAAATAAACTCATTTATTTTAATTAATTATGTAATCCAATTCCAAGTAAAAAAAACTCCTTTATTAAAGGAAATACAGATTCTCTTTCCTATTTACAAATAAACTCCTTTATTTTGAATAATATAAAATCTTATTCCATATCTAAATATACTTCTTTATTTAAGGAAATATAGAATCCAATTTCAACTCCAATTAGTTATCATGGAATTCGATTCCAACTCTAATTAGTTAGCATGAAATCTAATTTTAAAATTAAAATAAACCTTTTATTTTAATAATAAAATAATTAGGATTTATATATGTATATATATAATATAAATTGAAATCTATTTACTATATATATAACGTAAATCAGAATTATCCCATCCTGTAACCTTATATATATATATATATATATATTAGTGCTTATAGGAAAAACCGTGAATCAAGCAAGCATTCATATTAATGAAGTTGCAGAATTCACCAAAACACGGAATAACAAAAAAAAAAACGTTTTGCTACGACTTTTTTTTTAAATAAATTTTATACAAAAAACTTATGCCCAATTAAATTTGTTCTAAACACATATCAATATACATATCAAATCTAAACAATTATTAATTTGCATAAAGATTTGGCTCTGATGCCACTGTTAGGTTTGTAATATTCATGAACACAATCAAATTGCAAAAAATAAGTGGAAACATGGAAAATCAGAGTTTTAAAATTTTACAAACCATATACCCGGATCACCCTTTATGCACAATTATTAATTAAACAAAAAATATGAAGAACAAGAATCATACCTTTGAAGATTCGAGCTTCTTCAGGTACATGTTCACCTCCAATCTTTTTCGCGTTCAACTTGAATCCACCGGGTTTGGTTCCTTCCTTTGATCAACGTTAGCCACCCAAGTGTTTGGCCTCTAGAGGTGATCCACCAAGGAAGAAGAAATATTTAAGAAGAATGGTGGTTGGCTAAACCCTAGTTTTCCATCTCTATAGAAAAAGAGCGTACTCTCCAATAATTGGAATCACGTCTATTGTGAAAAAGTCAACAAAAACCACCACCCATAATAAGACTCCTTATTTATAGATGTGGGCAACCCTCCTTGTGACGCCCCCAAAATAGGTCCAATCCATCCAACCTATTCTGAGTCGCCAAATACATGGTACAGAAAACAACTACAACTTTATTACTAAAATTTTCGTGCAAAATACAACAACACATATACTGTGAGTTTTAATACAAACTGTGACTCATGTCCCAACTATGGACAACACCTCACATTGATACATTACATAAAGGTACAGTCAATAACTATTTTAGAAATTAAAATCTTTGGGAAGTGCTCAAGGAAACCTTCGTACATGGGAGGCCATGCGTCTAGGTTATGATAGATATCATATAACTGAAGAATTATCCTTGGTTGACCCAATAGACCCCAAAGAAAAACGAGAAGATTACTATCATGTTCCTTCCAATGGTGAGTCTTCTCTTGACATATAACTATCTCCACTATCTGCAATTGTGAATTACATTTTAACCAAACTCCAAGATCATATAGGTAGTGCTCGTAGATATACTCAGCAAGTGGATGTGAACAATCCTGTCTTATGATAACACGAGGTTGTATGTCATTAGACATCTTGTATGATAGTGGCAAAACACCCTTCCAAAGTTGGGTTCACCTCACTCTATTTGGTTCACCAAAATTAAATATCAAATGACATATACAATACGACACACTTATCTAAAGTTCTCAATAAAAGTATTTTCATACTATTTAAGGAGAACCTCAACAATTTATAGACCCCACGCTTCTATTCCCCTATTATCCCATTTCGACCTGAACACTCTTATTACCTGAAAGGAATTGTGAAGCAAAAGGGTGAGCACAACTAGCTCAGTAAAAAATATCATGACTAAAGATAATTAAATTATCAATAAACTTCATCAGTAATAAATCAGAGATTTAGAACATATGGTAGATGATAAAACTTGTCAACCATAGTTGCAGCGGAACGAGCAATCCATTAAAAGAGTCAAATAGACCATAAAGTCTATTATCTTCTCCATGTTAAAAGTTCACCAACAATGTTTTATCCCTGTAACATCAATCAACAATTCTTGTCCACATTCATGTGAATAACTCATAATCATAATTGTGGTTCTAAATTCCTCTTCTCATCAAGGACAAAGATAATCTTCATCACTTGTCTTTACCTGAAACATCAAAGATCATGGTTATACCAAATAAAAATTCCTATTCATAATCATACTAATAAATTCATCTTTGTACTACGGCGAAAGATATTCATTAACAGTTCATCTTTGCACTACAAGCCAAAGATATTCAACAACAAGTCATCTTTGCACTACAGGCCAAAGATATTCAACAACAGGTCATCTTTGCACTATGAGCCAAAGATATTAATATCTCAAAGAAATGCATAATCATTTCAGAATTTATATAAACCATAATTATAACCATATTGATCAATTCACCTTCGCACTTAAGCTAAAAATTTTCAATTGTAAATTCAATGGTCATGATCATACCAGTCAACGATTCAACTTTGCACTACTGGCCAAAGAGAACTCATAGTCACGATCATACCAATAATCTACCCATCTTTACACTCAAGTCAAAGAGAAATTTCTTCACCAGGATTATAAAAATATTATATATGATAATAAAAACAATATGATCAAAAAATAGATTTAATTTCAAGAGCAATATTCATAAATCAACGATTTCATAACACCTTAATCCAAATGTTAAAAATCACTTAATAATCTCATAATCTAATATTATTAATATTACCATAATATCTTAATCCTTTCTTAAACTTATAAATAATTTATTTAAATTGTTTACACTTTATTAATTAATGCATTTAATCATCCTAAAATGCCAAACTCATAAGATTTCATCACCAATAACCAAAACCCTAATAAAAAATCTGCATATATCTCATATAGGATTCTCAAGCCATAAAATCCTATTTTCTAATTTTGTTACTTCACATAACATATTTAATTCATTTACTCATAACTAGTCCATTTTCATGAAAAATACCAAATCAGTACAATTTTTTTTTTCTGGGATGTAGCAGAATATAGTCCCATATTGAACATATATTTTTCCCGGAATTTTTAAAATTCAGTTACTATTTTTCATATGGCCAAAACTACCGAATATTTAGACATTTATCATAAATTGTACTTTTATCCAAAAATTCCAAAATTTACAGGGTATACTGATATTATATAGATTTACTCCCAATAAAAATTTCATCAATTTTGGAGTTAACCACAAGGAGTTATAAGGGTTTACTTTTAAAATAGTTTTTTCTCATAAAATTCATAACTCTTAATCTATACATCCAAAAGTCACCATTTTTGGACACAATCAAGAAAACTTATCAAATTATCATTTCAAATTTTTTCAGAATTTTTGAGTGTTCGGAAAAATTACGAAACTGAAAAACATAATAACCCTTAAAATCCCCTACCTTAAAAGAGCAATACTTCTGACTGAAATATCGGATGAAAAGCCGATAGAAACTTGCACTGAAAAATAACTCTTAAAGTATCTAAATACTCACAAAAATACGCTCAATAATATAGAGAGAGAAAACTTATGTTTCTGATGTGATTTTTAATTCTAACATAAGCACCTATTTATAGGAAAATGCTAGAACGCCAAGGAGACTAAAATAATAAAATAATAATATTTCTTTCTTTTCCTTCCACGCCATCCTTCTTGAATTAGCTAGCATGCCAATTCTGAAAATTCCCAGCAGCCCACATGTTTATAACACAAGTGGGTCCCACCCATAATTTTAATAAAAATTATTTTATTTTCTGAAACTTCAGTAATTCATAGAAAATAGCCCGTTTATCAGAAAAATATGATTTTTATGTCCATTCCACACGAAATCGAATTCTCTACAACTTTGTAGCTTTAAGTTTTCCCAAATTCTAGACAGAAAATATCTGAAATCCTCAAACAGACGATTTTCAACACCTTTTAAAATTCATAACAAATCATACGTTAATTTTTAACGATTCAAAATTTGTGGACATATACTCAACTTATATATGTATAATATATCCAAAAATCACAACGATCCAATGGTTGGATTAAAATTATAACTCACGCAATAGAGTTTTAAGAATATTGATTTGATCTTTTAATACCTCCAATCCGACAAAATACTGATAAAACACCTCAACACTAATTCCTTCATTTATAACCACATAAATAAATCCATCATTTATATCCGCATCAAATAAATATTTCTTTATCATATAAATCAATAATTAATTATTCACAAATAATATTACAGAATCACAATAATGACAACCAGGTAGTTCCCAGGAAAGAGGGAGCTTTCCGATAAGGATTTCTCCTTACTGGCGCACAATTAGGTGACCAAACCTCTCATTGACAGAACTTTCTAGACATTGCCAATAATGCTATCTAATAATATTATCCAAATACTATGAATTATTGATCTAATAATGGGAAATACTGTGCAATGATAATTATTGAAACAACAATAATATAAAATATCAACGCAACAATTATTGAATCAATAAAATAAAATATTGAACAGTAATTACTGTAACAATTATTGAGTAGAGCCTTCTTACGTAAGAATCAATAATTCAAAAATATTGTGCAATACCGTATTTCTTCGTACAACCACGCATTATTCTTTGTATTTTAACCACCGTGTAATCCAACAATGTTAATTGGTAACAATTACTGTAGTTATTTATAAAAACTCAAACTTGTCGCTTTCTTCATCCGACAGCTTATTCTTACATTATGGGGCCCATGAAATGGTCGCTACCGTCGCATTTAATATTCCCTGACAAAGAAGAATATTCCACGACCAAAACTAATATTCCCAGATAACAATAAATATTTTATAACCACTTGCTTATTTTGAAAAAAAATGTCACCCTTAACTTTACTTTCTATCAATTTAACCATTTACTAAATAATAAGAAAAATTGAATACTTTTATTTCATAAAATTTGGGGTCTTACAATCTCCCCTCCTTATTAAATTTCGTCCCCGAAATTTACGTACCTGGTATTTCAAAGAGTTGAGAATACCTTGCTTTCATTTCAGATTCTATCTCCCAGATCAGCTCTTCTGTATCATGATTTCTCCATTGCTCATTTCCTGTATTTCAGATATCATTCTAGAATACAGCTTCAAAACAAAGGTTAATTGACATATCACAATTTGTCAACTTATGAAAGAAAATTCAGCTTAGGTAGGACACACACTAGCGAAGGATATTACTCATCTCTCCCAAATACATGGTATAGAAAACAAATACAACTTTATTACTACAATTGTCGTGCAAAATACAACAACACATACTGTGAGTTTTAATACCAACTGTAACTCATGTCCCAACTATGGACAACACCTCACATTGATACATTACATAAAGGTACAGTCAATAACTATTTTAGAAATTAAAATCTTTGGAAAGTGCTCAAGGAAACATTCGTACATGGGAGGCCATGCGTCTAGGTTATGATAGATATCATATGACTGGAGAATTATCCTTGGTTGACCCAATAGACCCCAAAGAAAAACGAGAAGATTACTATTATGTTCATTCCAATGGTGAGTCTTTTCTTGACATATAACTATCTCCACTGTCTGCAATTGTGAATTACATTTTAACCAAACTCCAAGATCATATAGGTAGTGCTCGTAGATATACTTAGCAAGTGGATGTGAACAATCCTGTCTTATGATAACACGAGGTTGTATGTCATTAGAAATCTTGTATGATAGTGGCAAAACACCCTTCCAAAGTTGGGTTCACCTCACCCTATTTGGTTCACCAAAATTAAATATCAAATGACATATACAATAGGACACACTTATCTAAAGTTCTCAATAAAAGTATTTCCATTCTATTTAGGGAGAACCTCAACAGCTATAGACCACAGTTCTATTTCCCTGTTATCCCCGCTAGACCCGGTAACACTTTTATTACCTGAAAGGAATTGTGAAGCAAAAGGGTGAGCACAACTAGCTCAGTAAAGAATATCATGACTAAAGATAATTAAATTATCAATAAACTTCATCAGTAATAAATCAGAGATTTAGAACATATGGTAGATGATAAAACTTTTCAACCATAGTTGCAGCGGAACGAGCAATCCATTAAAAGAGTCAAATAGACCATAAAGTCTATTATCTTCTCCATGTTAAAAGTCCACCAACAATGTTTTATCCCATAGAATAAAGAATCCACGCTTCCTATCCACATTCATGTGAATAACTCATAATCATAATTGTGGTTCTAAATTCCTCTTCTCATCAAGGACAAAGATAATTTTCATCACTTGTCTTTACCTGAAACATCAAAGATCATGGTTATACTAAATAAAATACTTATCATACACAAGATACTATCATGATCTCAAGTCCAAGGATCACTTATCATACACAAGATACTATGATGATCTCAAGTCCAAGGATCACTTGTACTACTATCACTACAGGAATTCCTATTGACAGACAAGTAAAACTCCATTAGGTATTCCTTAGCATCACGTTCAGTGAACTTATTCTCTAATAAGCACCTACATACTTGCTTTAGTGTCTCCGCACAAATAATCATGAGATCAATCATCCTCATCCAATGAGCAAGCAACGTATGTACCAATCTATCCGGATTCACTAATCCCTAATTTAGTAATCCAACTTTTGGGAACTATTTTAGTTTTAAGCTTTCTAAGAATTTAGATCTCATTAGAATGATCATCATCATTATTCTAAAAGCATTGCTTAAAACTATGGGTTTATAACATATTATAAAACAACATCATGTAGATAATTAAAAGCCTTTAATAAATTAATACTTTTTATTAATAAATGAATAAGATTGTTACAAAGTATATGCTTTATCATCAAACATGATTGGCTTGTGTGCATACTACTTTCAATCTTCCAGTTGCACTAAAGCCAATCGCCATGATATCTCATACCCTTCTTCTCTAAGTGACGATTATCTTGTTGTTGGATAAGCTTTAGTTAATGGATATATAATGTTGTTCTTGAGAGTCCACTATTTATATAGTGATTTCCCATCTTTCAATGATTCCTATAATCAATGAAAGTGCCACAACACATGTTTAGATCCAAGATGAGACTTAGGAACTATATATTCCTAGTTTTGTAATGAACTTTTCATCCAAACAATCAACTTGTAGCTTCATTTATAGCTATATACTTTGTCTTTATCACTAAACTAGCAACTCTTTGCTGTTTGAAACCTTTCCAATTCATTGCACCACCGTTCAAGGTAACACTTTACCTTAAAGTGGATTTTTTTTGTCGTCTTGGTCTGTTTGAAAAACTTGAGTCTGTTAAGCCCTTTACTTTTAATTTAGACTCGCCATAAATTTTAATCGCATCCTTAGTGTCGGTTAAGTACTTTAAGATGTTTTTCACTGTCTTACAATGATCTTCTCCAGAATATGACCGATCATCATCAGGTCTCGTATATTTCATTGTATTCATGATTGTCACTCATGCGATCTCTCTTTTCAGGAGTCTATGGGGACTATTAAGAGAGATACACTCCATGAATCAGCAACATGAGACATCTCTTGGATTTTGCCATGCTAAACAACTTTAGCATCTAATGAATATACGTTTCTTGGGTTAAGTCGAGCATCCTCTTGAATCTATCTATATAGATTTTATCTCCAATTACGAAACTCTTCCCAAATCATTCGTGGAGGAATGTTTAGACAACTTTATCTTTACTAATTGTAGCATTGATATGTCATTCCTTATCCGTAGTATATCAACATATAATACTAGGAATGTCACGACGCTCCCACTTACCCTTTTGTACACACTAGGTTCATTCTTGTTTTTGATAAAATCAAACTCTTTTCATTATTTCATCAAAACGAATGTTCCATTTTTGAGAAACTTGTTTTAGTCCATTATGACTCAACACTAACCACTTATTCATACCCACAAAGCCTTTTAGTTCCCATATTACAGTACAATCAAACAATCTGAACAATCTAGTAACTACAATTGACTCATTAAAAAAATAATATGAACAATTTAGAATGCATATGAAACTTTATAGATAAGTGCCCCCTAATTAAGAATAATTGCTACCAAATAGGAAGAACAAAGGCACAATTTACCAATAATTGCAACTAATAAGAACAAGATTAAAAAAACAAAGATATTCAGCATGTCACAGGATTATGCAAAATCTAGGAGAGATGATACACAAAGATAAATACCCAACTACAAAGTGTAGATCACTCATCTTAAACTTGAGGAAGAAAAAAAGAAAAGAATATAAAAACTTATAGCACACCAAGGGATGAAAAAAAACTTCTAAGATATCATAGCATTGTAACAAACAAGGAGAGAACTATATATGCCCACAAAAATAGGTATTAAAAACATAACCAAGAAAAGTATAAACTACCCCAAGAGGCAACAGGAATATCAAAATCATGGAAAATAGACTGGTAACTAGGGTTCAAGAGAAATCATGGAAAATCGCAACAACTTTAGCTTTGGGAGATTAAATAACAAACTTACCGATTAAATGCTGATTAGTTTGCTCTAGAACCCCAATTTTGGACGAACAAAGTCAAATTTCAACACTTGTTGTCGATTCTCAGATCATTGCGTACTAGGGTTGATGAGAGCGTACAAATAGCAGCGTTGGCATTGCAGAGTTTTGTTACCTTTGTTACCTTTTACCCCAATTCAGTCAAGTTAATATGCGTCCGCTAGTAATTCTAGCGGAGCACTCAATATATTTTTTGGAGACAAATTCGTCTAAAACTTTCATTAGTCATGTCCGCTAGAAGTACTAGCGGACGACGTGATTTTCTTTTCAATCTCAGCCATTCATTTGAACTAATGGATGGAAGGAAAGTATAGATGTTATATATCACTTTTTGATTCATAGCAAATAGATGCTCAAAAAGTGGCATATAACATCTATAACTTCCATTAAAAAAATGAATGGCTGGGATTGAAAAGGAAATCACGTCGTCCACTAGTACTTCTAGCGGAACGAATCATATGGTCAGGCTCTCAAGTGAACCATAGGAGAGAATTAAAAATTAACCGGTTATAACTACGATTTTTTCTGTCGCTACAACATAAAAAATTGACTTTCTATGCTATAGCGACGAAAAAATATGTCGCTATAGGCGATTCGTTTTTAGTTCGCTCCCTATGGTTCGCTAGAGAGACAGACTGTTGCCATAGCCCATGTTCACTTGTTCGTTGGAACCAAAAATGAACCAGCTATAGTGACGATTCTTTCTGTTGTTATAACATACAAAGCCGACGACTTAGTTTTGGCGACGATTCGTACCATCACTATCTTAGAAAATCGTCGTTATAATAGCTTTTTTTTTGTTCGATGGAGAGCGACCAGTATATATATATATATATATATATATATATATATATATATATATATATATATATTATAGAAACTCGAAATTTTTTGCACACCTGTTACTAACATTGCAGGAGGGCAGATTCGTCTTTCAGAGATAACCCTGGAAGACAGCTTATATACATTTTGGATACCTCCGGAAGTTCAGTCTCAACCCCGGAACATACACCGAGAGTATCAGTTCCAACCTCGGAGATAACCCCGAGTTTCATCCTTGGAGATAACCCCAAGGAATGCCGTTACAGTTCCGGTAATAACCCTAGAAATGCTTGTTTCAAATGCATGCAATCAACTTCAACCTCAGAACTCCCGACGAGGCACTCATTCCAAAGACCCGGAGATAACACCGGGAAGACAGGCACACTTAAAGATGACCCTAAGGAATTCAAACACTTACAACATTCCAATCTCAGAGATAACCCTGAGCAACATTTGCTTTATCAACCCAAACCGGAGATAATCCTGGTGAGGGGCAAAATCATCATCTTGCCACCTCAACCCCACATTGCGCTGTCTTAACATCGCATACATACATTTCTACATAACAATGTCCCACAAGAGCGAAGGAGTTCCAATCCCGAGTGACTATTAAGCATGGCAGAACACCGGATAGAATTTGAAGCTTGAAGACCATGGGCATGGTCCCCTCTTCCTAACTTTGTACAATCTCTAATCCCATGTCATTGCGTAACTCTCGATAATGTAGGTATAAAAAAGTTCTTGTACACCTCAATTGGATGCTCGAATTGAAGTTTTGCAAGTTCGAATGGACATCACAGTGCATGAGTGCACGTACTTCAAGACAATGGGACCTATAGATCCCGGGGCACCCCAGGAAGCCGCAGGTACATCTGCGGCTACCGCAGGTACTCCTACGGCCACCAGCTCTATAAAGATAGAGCTCGGGGTGGCCATTTTTTTTAAAAAAGGCGAGAAAGCCCTGTCAAATTTGCTCTGTACACACCCCATATTGAGTGTTTTCTCATTTTAAACACCTGTTAGCTCACATATAACTATATTTTTACCGGCGGGAGCTGAGTGTTCATCCACTTAGAGTCATAGAAGTCTTCTTTGACAGCCCACTGTAAGCCTTCTTACACACTCTAAAGCCTTTCTTTTCATCTTTGCGCACATTATTCTTCACATTAAGAGTCGTGTTGTGTGTGTATGCCTGGACTTCGGTCCGTGATTTTCATTTCTGTATATATATATATATATATACTTATATATGTATATATTTATATATATGGACTAACATTATCGAGTTATGCCTCGATTCAGCCTAGACTTATGTCTGGAGCGTTTACTTGCTTTTATATATATATATATATTGACATTTCTGTCAGGCCTGGAGTTTACTTCGTGGCCTTTTACTACTTTATTTACATTCCGTCCCGCCTGGAGTTTACTTTGTGGTGGTTGATCGTTTTTACTGCTTTATTTGCATTCCGTCCCGCCTGGAGATTACTTCGTGGCGGTTGATCGCATTTACTGCTATATTTACATTTTTGATCCCCAATAGAGGTGCTTCGTGGTGGTTGATCATGTCTCTCTTTATATATTTACCGCTTTTATATATTTACATTTTCGATCCCCCATGGAGGTGCTTCGTGGTGGTTGATCATGTCTGTATATATATATTTACAACGTTTATATATATAACTGATTACTGCTTTTCATATAAACTGCGGTATCATGTGAGCCTAGGAATCATGTGATCCCAGATTCAGTCCACTGAATCTAGATTCGGTTCCCGTGATGGACATTTTCAGCTGTAAGCAGCTTGTAAATTATTTACGGTGTTTGAATTTCCTTAGATGAGTTTCATGCCCATAAGGAGTTCGGCACTGTTATATACTATTTTCTCGAAGATGCTTCGCATCTCTAAAATAAAAGCAATCAAGCCGAACATTTAATAATAAAATGGAAGTATCAAAGTCCTCAATTACTATTGAGCATAGGGTTTGAAAAACCTCTTTTACAAAACCTCATTGCTATATCTTGTTTAAAACTAAATTTTTCATACAAATTCAAACTTTTTGTATATAGCTGCGAACGAGGCCTTGCACTACTTTCAAATAACAGCACATTGACCCACACACACACACACACACACACATACACATTCATATAACAGTTTCTTGAAAAGTGGTGGTCACCGTGGTAACACGGATGTCGGGGGGTGCCTAACACCTTCCCTCCGCATAATCAAGCCACGAACCCAAATGAATCTCTTGGTTCCACGAACTGCTTTAGTAGTGTTATATCACTGGGTCAATGTGCAAACCTTTTCTCGGTTGCGTTGGTGCAAACAGTTAAAAACATCAACTGGCGACTCTTATAGTCAAATCGTCAACATATACATGCCGGACCTTTTTCACTTATTTTTTCAAACAAAACTCACATAACATGAGAACACCAAAGAACAAGAACAGAAAAGGGACAAATAAAAATCCCGACGTCGACATATATATATATCGAAATGATCCATAACATTTATTTGCTATGGATGAAAAATGAGAAAATAACATCATAACCATACATTACATAAATTAAGGGCTGAGATTTAAAAGGAAAATTCGCCGTCCTCTAGTTCAACTAGCGGACACAGAAAAATAATTTTTCAGACTGATTTGCCCCAAGTCTCATTAACCTTCGTGTTGTTCTCTCTATCTTTCTTATCCAATCTTTGCTCGCACAAAAAAGTCTCCCAATCTCCTGTAGTGACTTGCACTGATGGTCGCGAAGCCCAAATCTTAGGAGCAAAACTTGCCTTTCTTTGGGATCCAAGGTATTCAGAAGATTATTCAGGTCTTTTATCATGTGCTGCCTAATGACCGTTTCTTCAAGATTCTTTATTGATGTATCTGGTGTAAACTCCTGTGTCATGAGTGCCAAAACTAGCATAAGAGCATAAGCTCCTGTGTCTTTGTCCACGAAAGTCATCGTGATATTGTAAGACCTCGACAGGAAGTGGGTGAGCAGGGCGTGGGTCCCACCATAGAGGGCCTGGGAGGCCACGATGTTTTTGCCGCTGCTGACGAGGTGGAGCAAAACCGAGGAAATTTTTGACATGCTACTGGCGGTGCAGTAGGCGGCCTCGGTGCCCTCGAGGGCGGCAATCTGATGGCTGAGATTGAGAATGGTGGGGTTGAAATAACGGCTATAGATAAAGAAGTCGCGATCGGGACCCAATTCGTCGGAGAACGGTGGGGTTGAAATGACAGCTGTAGAAAATTAAAAAAAGCCGTTCTTCTGAATCAAGATAATAATAAAAGTATGATATCTGCCATATCCATTCTTATGTGATCTCTGTCATCTGCACGTAGTTTTTAAGATCTCTTCCACAAATTGCTTCACTGAACTACCTGTGATATATACATGTGAAGTCTTAGAAGAAATTTGGGTTTGGTTTAAGGAATCGCAGATCGTCGCAGGAATCGAGAAGGGAGGGTTTTGTTTTCGAAATCGTAGTATGAGATTACTAGCACTTGGGGCCAATTTGGGATGAAATTTTTTTTTTAAGCGTCCACTAGTTGAACTAGCAGACGACGAATTTTACTTTTAAATCTCAGCCTTTAATTTATGTAATGTATGGTTATGATGCTATTTACCTATTTTCATCCATAACAAATATATGTTATGGATCATTTCCAATATATATATATATATATATATATATATATAGGGTCCGTCTCTCAAGCGAACCATAGAGAGCGAATTAAAAATGAATCGCCTATAGCGACGAATTTTTCCGTCGCTATAGCATAGAAAGTTGGTTTTTATGTTGTAGCGACGGAAAAAATCGTCGTTATAACCTGTTCGTTTTAGTTCGCTCCATGTGGTTCGCTTGAGAGCTTGACCATACCGTTCGTTTTTAGTTCACTCATTCACTCCCTATGGCTCGTTCCCTAGGGGTTTCAATCCATGGCAACCAGTTGTTAGAGTCACTATTCCACTAACCATCATCTCAATCGTTGATCAATATCATTAAAGACTGAGATTAAAAAAGAAAAAGGGTCAGTCGCTACAACCTGTAGCGGCACGTTTAACAACTTGTACTGGCTGCTATTTTAATATTGGGTCCCACTTGGTCAAACTCAAACTAAAGTACAAATGGGTCCCACATTTTTATTTTTGTGTGTGCCGCTACAACATATAGCGATTGAGTGATTAATTTATTAATTTTCTTTCTAAAACTCTCACCTGGTCAAACTAAAGTACAAATGGGTCTCACTTCTGGGCCATTAATTTATTAATTTTCTTTTTAAAACTCCCAACTGTTCAAACTAAACAAATGAGATTTCTTTTTTCATGTGTGTCGCTACAACATATAACGTCTGGGCCATTAATTTATTAATTTTCCTTTTAAAACTCCCTCATTAATTTATTAACACATTAATGTATTCATTAACTCCCCCATTAATTTATTAACCCCCTCATATTTTGGCAAACTTTGTCTGTCGCTACAACTTGTAATGACTAAGCTCCTCGAGAATGAGCATATGAGAAAAGACATCTGACATGGGAAATGGGAAAAGTAGCTGCTGCATGACATGAGACGTCAGAATTTGAAAGGTTAAGCCGCTACAACCTGTAGCGGCTAGAATCAAAATCTTATTTAGTCCTTTTTTTCATTCCTTTCTCATCAACTTTCACATTCAAAGCAACCAAACCAACAAAAACATATCTCACTAACATAAACATAAGATAGAATTAGGGGGAAAGAAGGAGAAAGAAGACTGCCGGAAGAGGAAATGCACACTATAAGTTATAGCGGTTAGATTCAACAATTTCGATATATTTGTAAGATTTTTTCACTGTTATTTAGTATTATTATTATTATTATTATTATTGTTGTTGTTGTTGTTGTTATTGTTATTGTTATTATTTAATATTATTATTATTATTGTTGTTGTTAATATTATTATTGTTATTGCTTTTTAATAATAATAATAATAATAATAATATATTATTATTATTATTATTATTATTATTATTATTATTATTATTATTATAATGTAGTTATGTGTATAATGTAGTTGAAATTTTCATTAAAAAGTACCTACTTCTGCTAAATTTTCAATAAATTTTCAATAAGTGTAGATCATAGCATTTTTCTTCATAAAATCATAAGCATAGCTTCATGACTTTAATCACTAATAGAAAGACAAAATGTCCCTAATAATAATCTACTTTTATTTGACAATAATTGTGGAAATTAATAATTTATTTAGCAAAAATAAAATCAAAAATTAGAAATAATGGAAATTGATTTAACTCGAGTTTTAGTAGCAATTAATAATGCATAGTTGGTTAATAATACATTTTCCTAGACATGCTATAGAAGTCATAGCATTTGTCATTATATAGTCGAAGAATAGGTTGGAAGTACTTGAAATCATGCATCAATTCTTAGTTCACATCATATACTCATTTGATTCACTAGAAGGCATGTACTCCTGTATTGTAAACATATTATTAACGACTTCATTTTTTTGTCAAATTTAAGATATGTTAAAATATGACATACATGAGAGAGATATAATTTTAAATTTGAACCATAAAAATCTTAATAGTGGGGAATACACGACTTCATTTTTTGTCAATGCAAGTGAAATAACATTTCGCCAACTGAATCTAACACTTGGTGTTTCATCCATTCCTGAGAAAGCAAGGCTTTGTATGAGAAGGCCCATATCATTGACTTGGGTTTGGTAGCCACCAGTTCATCTCCAAATGCTAATCCAATAATTGGGTGATCCGATTGGGGGCGTGTTGATAGTTGGCGTGATCCATCACCCTTTTTTTAACTCTTAACCCTGATTTCTTGGAGTCACTTTTAACTACCCTTAGGCCTGTTCCGTAATCACTTATTTTAAAACCAACTACTTAAAAGTTAAAGTTTAAAATAATTTTATAAATCATTGGGATATATAAATTAAAATGATTGGCAACATTTTTATTTACAAGTCAGAAATTAAGTTGTTGAGGTGTTTATATTTGATCAAACTTACTTATTTTAAAATGACTTATAAATTATTTTTTATAAAGTACTAAATCGTTACTTCTCAAAAACTATTTATAAGTCAATTTATAAATTATAAAATAAGACACACGAAAACTCTAGTAACAAATTACTTATAAATTAATTTGACCAACTTATAAGTTGTGGTTAAACATAACTTTAATTGAAATAAAAGATACTCCCTCCTCCTTTCAAAAATAGTCTTATTTTAATTTTTAAAAGTATTTGAGAAATTCTTAGATTTTAAATTGATATGAATTTATTTATTACAATTATAAATTATCTCAAAAATATTATTAATTACAAAATTTCCCTAATAATAATCTACTTTTATTTGACAATAATTGTGGAAATTAATAACTTATTTAGCAAAAATAAAATAAAAAATTAGAAGTAATGGAAATTGATTTAACTCGAGTTTTAGTAGCAATTAATAATGCATAGTTGGTTAATAATATATTTTCCTAGACATGCTATAGAAGTCATAGCATTCGTCACTATATAGTCGAAGAATAGGTTGGAAGTAATTGAAATCACTAGGCAGCAATCCTTAGTTCACATCATATACTCATTTGATTCACTAGAAGGCATGTACTCCTATATTGTAAACATTTTATTAACGATTTTATGGTAAATTATTATTAATATTATTGTTATTAATATTGTTGTTGTTGTTGTTGTTGTTGTTGTTGTTGTTGTTGTTATTATTATTAATATTGATAATAGATTCATGTTGTATTTTTAGGTAAAAGATGGACAACTAGGGTTATGGGTCAATTGACCAATTTTTTCTTCATGATCAACAAAATTATGTCTCAGATGACATATATAAGGGAAAGATAAGGGAAAACTAGGCTCGGGTCAATTTTCCGAACAAAAATACAATCAATAGAACTTAAGAAAAGCACAAAAAAAATTTCTAAATAAATATGGGTTTGGGGTTTTTAAATTTCCAAGGGTTATACACCAAACTGACCTTTTCTCATATCTGTCCTGGAGGAGAGATGGGGACCGGAGACCAATACATTTCATTTAAATTGTGGAGAAATAATAATAACGTTAGAGGATGTCAACTTTATTTTAGAGTTGTCGGTGGTGGACAAACCCTTAACTTGTCCCATGTTTGACACCATTTTGACTTATTTTAGGGATTGTTTTGGATGAATTAGTTGCTGAATATGTTAGCTCAAAAAAATGAAGTGTAGTTTCATTAGTGAGGTTGCACGAACATTTTAATAATTGTCCTGAGAAATCAAGTAAATAAATTGTAGGTCGATACACAAAGGCCTACATTCTATGGTTGCGTGGGGAAATATTATTCCCAAAAAGGTCTAAGAATATTATGCACCCAAAATATATGTCTTTTATTGCCAACGCTGAAGATTGTGTCACGTACTCTTGGGGGCGGCAATGTTAAGATATTTGTATAGAACTTTATATACTGCAAGAAAGAAAGGAGTTAAATATATTAATGGTTGTGTAACACTATTACAAATTTGGGTCTATGAGCGTGTAAATATTGAAAGGCCAAACCTTGGCCACAATCAGACTTATGGTTACCTAGGGCCATATAATGGGCATATTCTGGAACCCACAGTTACCTTGATAGACGAGAGAATCCGCATCACCATTTGTCATTTTACCGAGGGGAGTTAGATGTTGAGTCTACATGGGAGGTGTTTTGACGACCTTACATGAGGTGGGATGATAAACTCACTGGATTTAATTTTGAAGGGAGGTTGTTGGGATCTAGTAGGGTCCCTTTAATCCACTCTGATATTTTGGAATTCCAGATGTCGGACAGTGTGATGAGACAGTTTAGGTTCTTGCAAGCCATACCATCCCCAGCCAAAAACCATAGGGACCTTAGAAAAGAGAAAAAAAAAATTAAATTTGAGGTCGAGGATTGCATGACCTTATGAGGAGAGTACATCTTGCTTTGGGAGGAATACATGGATCATCTCTGTGACAACCCGAGAAATCGAATTGTCCTAAAAATTAAGTTTAAAGAATTATTAATTAATAAAATAATTTTTTATTAATTATATTTTGTGTTAAGTGTTTATTAGTCGTTCTATAACCTAGGATGATTATAAAATGAGAGTATTATGGCTACAAGCTAGAATGACTGAGCAAAAATTTTTAAGATGAAAATAAAAATTTTCCGATAACAAAAATATTTCTAAGAAAAAAAATAAAATAAGCATTATTCACCCGACGAAATCTAAGAGTTTAGGGTTGAATAACCTAGGCCTTTCTGAGAGATCGGAATGTCAAAATGACATTTTATTTGAAGATTTGACGGTAATATGCTATGAAAAGTTATGTTAGCCGATAAATTTTTTTTTCTCGAAAAACGTGCAGAAATTGAACTAAATAAAAATGACAAAAAATACTGTTATGTACTTTTTATTCGTTTAACTACGTTGTGGGAAAGCGTGACGAAAAACACTATTCATCAAAAAGTGTTTTTTAGTTTTTTGAATTTTCGAGAACGCATAAAAGTTAATCGGTAGAGGAAAGACGGAATATCTAAAAATATTTAGATTCAAGAGAACGCAGTTTTTCAAACTGTCGGACGAATTCCAAAAGACGAAAAAATTTAACTTCTAGGAGAAGCTTCATTAAGGAGGTGTGAATAGTAAAGAGGTGGGGTAAAATGGTAAAAAGCCGCCAAATGACCAAAATACCCCTAGCCTTGAAAATCTATATAAACAAGCTTAATTTCTTCATTTTTGAAAAATCTAGAGAGGAAACTCTGGAAAAATGAAGAGAGAACGTGAGGGACTCGAATTAACAAGTCTCGGAAATAGAAAAGCTAGGAAATCGCCAGTTTTTGTAACGCCCGAGAAAATCGGATTTATATGAGAATTAAATTTTTATTTGATTATGTGAATTAAATGAATTTAATTGATTATTTATGTGAGTAAGCTATGTGAAGGTCGTTCTATGACCTAGAATGTGCGGATGTGATTAGTATTCTGGCTATGTGCTAGAATTAATTATTTTGAATTTCCAAGACGAAAATAAAATTTTCCGTGAAATTTTCATAAAAACACTATTCATCCGTTTCTGCTCGGGAATTAAGTTTGAAATTTCGAAAAACGTGTAATGATAGAATATGAAGATGAGATGGAATATTTAATCATATTTCATTTATGGCAAACGAAGTTTTCACATGCGGACTTAAAACCTAAGGGTTGAGAAGAATAATTTTCGAGAAGGAAATGAGCTTCGTATAATGAAGTACGATAATGATTATGCGTACGTTATACGAGTGTGATACGATTTAGTATACGAGTATAGTATGAGAATTTAATACGATGTACAATACGAATATCTTACGTGTATTATACGAAGATAATACATGAATTATATGTGTGGAATACGTTTGGTGTAACGGACTTAGAGTTAGAACTTAGGATAATCCAATTGGATTTGGATTATACCAAGCCCAAATGATAAGTAATCAAGGCCAAAGAATTATGAGTTAAAGCCCAATGTTAGGATTAATTAAGCCCGATCCAAGAAACCGAACCGTGGATCGAACCGGTGGGTCACCGAATGGATAAAACTCATGGGGCAACCCATGGGGATGACCCATGGGCATGTGGGCCGGCCACTTGATGGCCAAGTAAAGTGATCTACTTGATTACCAAGTATTTTACTTGGTGATGAAGTAGTGAATAGTAAGGAGGTGTGGAGAAAAGACCTTTTTGCCCTCCATTTGAATTGCCTATAAATAAAAAGCTTAAGTTGGTTAATTTTGGTTTTCCAAGAGTCATCCAACTTATATCGAGAGAGAGAAAGAGCTAAACTTAATCAATCATATCACTTTGAAGCAAAAACCTTAGAGTTTTTAGCAAGAACACCAAGATCGTAAAGGTAATATTCCCTTAATAATAATTTTCCATCCCTTTTGATTTCTTTGTTATAAAGAATCATAAATTGGTGGAGCATGCCTCTTATGGAGGAATAAGGATGGCTTGTAATATATAAAACCATTATAAGTCATGTGTAAATGAAAATCGTAAGGGTTTATGTAAGTTAAAACCGTAGAAAATATTGAATTATGAACTTTGTTGTTGATGGACAAATTGAACCCCATCACTATTAAGATATGTGCATCTTTCTTGGTTAGGATGTAGATATGAAATCAATGGAGTGTTCCATTTGATTTGGCATATAGAACATTAGTAATGAAGTTATGGCGAATTTTACGGAATTAGACGTTAAACGTCGAAAACGTAGAAATTCCAGATTAGTAGTCGAAAATTGCCATGGGACTTGAAAATGTTGGTTTTTAATGTCAACACGTGAGATAGGGTATTTAAGACTCGCGGGCTCAAGAATCATCGGATTCTGACTTAAAATGAAGATAACGAGTATTGAACGCTCGGAAGCGTTTAACGAACGCTCAAAAATGAACTTAGAAGTGAATTTCGAGTTAACGGATACAGAATTGTAAAATTCTTATATGAACGCGTAGAGTATGTAATTTATGAGTTGTAGGCTTTTGAACAGACCAAATCGGACTTATAACGAAGAAGTTATGAAGCCGGGAAGTTCACTAAAAATTTTATTTGTAAAAAATTTTTGTGTTGAGGTCTGTGGCATGGCTGCCTACATAAGGCTTGTCTTGCATACCATACGTACCGGGCATGTGTATTGACCTATTGAAGAGTGGTGCCGCAACACCACTCGTACAAAGGAGTTTCGTATCGCAAATGTTGGGCCGGGACTTAGTTATTGTGTGGAACTGGCCATATGCAGTCCATTGTTGTTATATAGAAAGACCCCAGCCATGACACAGGCGGCGGGGCTTGTGTTAGACAAGTTAGGTTTTGAACTTCAATTGTTCTGAGACCTCTGTAAGTTAAGTTTATATACTTAATAAGTGTAGTAAAACTATTCTTACGTTACATATACTAGTGTATATGGTAATGAACTTAGGAATTGAACGCGAGTTGTTAGTATGATAACGAAGAACACAAAGTGTTAATAATAAACCGTGAACGGTAATCGACATTAGGTACTTCACCAATGATGATTGAGTCGGTTAGTAACGTAAAATCGTTAACAAGCCGGGAAGAAGGGTAGTAAGTCGAATTGACTTTATTAATAAAATAAAGTCAACTATGACATAAAAGAGAAAGAAGTTGGTAGAAACAATGTGATTAATTGTTTGGTAACTAATTACAGTGTACTATGTGAATATATCATGTAGATTCTGTAAAGGCTGAGAACAGTCGAATAAGTTATTTGAAGACGCTTGAAGGCAAGTTTTCTTAATGCTTATCTAACCTTCGAGTTAGTCGAGTTTTCTGTGATTCATTGTAATGAGTTGCATGAATGATTTTAAAGAAAGGGTCAATGCCAGTTTTAACTCGGCTAGACTATTCGTAAGAGATAGATTGATTTGTATACATATCTTTCTATATAGAAATGATAATGCTATCCTATGCCAAGTAATTGGTACGGATTCAAAGGTAATGTTTGTCTATGAACAAACAAAAGTATTTTTCATCGTGTATACGATGGGCACGCGAGTTTGCCAAAACTTAAACATAAATACGTTTAACGGATGAATGTTGATCAATATAGAGTACTATAGGCTGATCACCTAGAAGTGCTCGTAAGTAATGCCGGATGTACAACCTTAGTGCTGTGATGTCCATTTCAAGTATGAAAATTGAAAGATACTATTCATGGTCTTTCGACCGGTTCAGAATTCCTAAACTATTATATACTTTGGGAATTGATGTTATGAATTGTTAAGTATTAATGTTTCATAATACTTCATGACTATTTGTTCAGTTATGAAAGATTTTCATATAATTCACGAATGTGGTATTATTATTATTCTTTGTTAGACTTGCTGAGCTTGTTATGCTCACTTCTTGGGTGAATTATATGATTGTAGTCAAATTCGAGCATACTGTGAATGCTAAGAGAAATAAGGGCAAGGCTAAGATGGATAGTTAATCATCTTGTAATAGATTAGTATGATTGTGTGTATTATACTTAAGAACAACGAATGATGTAATCAGTTTATAAACCTGGGAAAGTATTTCACTTTGATTGTAATAAGAAGATAGTAATTACATTCATTATGTTGTGTTTTCAATGGAATAATTATATAGTTATGAGTACTGTGTAGCACCATATGTCGGGTTGGAAGATACCCAAATTTGGGGGCGACACAGGTTGGTATTAAAGCATTAGGTTATAAAACTTAAGGGGGGGGGGGGGGAACCTTAGGCTAATAACCTCGTAAGGAAGGTAAAGTCCGAAGAAAGAAATTCGAGTCGAAGGAATTAATAAGGTATTGAGAAAACTCAGTACCGAAAGATTTAAAAGATGAAAATTAATCCTAAATAAATTAAATGTGATTTGTGCTTATACTATTGTGTATTATGTACTAATCAACGTGTTATGTGTTTTGTAGATGTCAAACGATAGCTTGATGTATAGAGACATTCACGTGATAAGTGAAGAGTCAGTGAACCAAGTGGAGATAGTACCTATGCTAGTGGTAGAGGTACCAATAGTGGTTCTAGAAGATTCTGATCCAGAAGAGTACATCTGGGAAGGATTACTCTGAGGAAATAATGGGAATAACATCATATCTAAATTTGATGATAGATGTGGAGGATGATATGGAGGTAACATCGATTAATACGGCGGTACCTACTCAGGAGTCAACACCTCCAGATGCAATGAGATCATTGTACCTGGCCGTACTTGATAGGAATGTGCATCTGTGCACTGTGGTGCAGACACAGAATGAGGAGATTACCACCCTATATGAGGTGAAGGAGTCTGCAGAGGCAGATTTTGAGTCGGAGCACGATGAGAAAGTGCTGATGACGGATAAGGCGCGAGATTATAAGGAAGAGGCCGTAGAGCTTCAAAAGAAACGGGTTGAAAAAGACCAGAAGATTGCTAGGATGTCGTACATCCATGAATGTGCTCACGAGGATTTCAAGTTGAAAATTGCTTGTTAATCTATTGAGTCAGGGCAGATTTGACATACGAGTAGTCAAGAAATTGTTTCGATTTTAGCAAATCAGAAACATGAGAATGCCGTACGGCAGTGTTAGTAGATCATTTGATCTTTTTGGTATATATGTAGTGACGTAAAACCCTCTTTTGTATAATTAAAGGGTAGTCTTTTTGTAAATCCCAATTTTTATAGAAGTCAATCGTGGGATAGTAATGTAATAGCTTTTTGGCTATGGAAGCAAAGTGTAAATAGTTTTGACTATGAAAGCATATTAATATAAGAAAGTTTTTATTTAATGTGCTTGTTATGTTATGAGTTGTTATTTGAGTATGATAACCAAGTAGTTAAATAGATAATAATGAAACTTTATTTATTTAATCAGAATTATGCCGCCAAGAAGGAGACAACATAACCAAGAGGCTGAGTCTCATAATGAAAATCAAGGGGGTCCTAATAACCCTATGCAAGAGTTCGTTAATTTATTAACGACAGCATTTAACCAAGTTGGGGGAGGAATTCCAGTAGCACCTAGGTTAGCTAGAACAACTACCTTTAAAGAATTCAAAAGTGTGGGTCCTCCGGAGTTCTGAGGAACGACTGACCCATTAGAGGCCCAGACGTGGGTAAAAGAGATAGAGAAGGCGTTTGTTATTACGAACGTGGGTGAGGCGCAAAAAACTTCTTTTGCGACTTACATGATGAAAGGGGAAGCCAACTACTGGTGGGAGGCTCACTAGGGTGGGGCTAGGACAGAGGCAGTTACTTGGGAACAGTTCAAGAAGGTATTCTTAGAGAACTACTTCCATACTAGCATGCAAGGTAGAATGGAGATTAAGTTCTTGGAACTCAAACAAGAGGATATGACCGTTCCACAGTACGCAGCCAAATTCAATGAATTGGCGAGATTCGCTCCACATCGGGTGGACACAGAAGAGAGGAAGGCTTATAGGTTTGAGAAGGGCCTGAAACCCTGGCTCTACATTAGGATTTCTGTGTTTCAGAGTGCTTCCTACGGGACCATTCTGGAAAAAGAAATAATAGCTGAAGGTGGTGGTGAGGCGTTATCTCAGTACCACAAGGAAAGGAAGAATAAGAATAAGAGTGAGGGAGGAAATAAGGCAGAGGGTGCCAGCGGTAGTGGCACTATGACAAAAAGGAAGAACTTTAACCCTGGAAATACTGGGATGAAACAAGGAGATCCTAAACGTAGGATGGAGGCATACAAGACATGCAGAAAGACTCATCTGGGAGTCTGTTTAAAGGGGAAATCAGTTTGTTACAACTGTGGGTAGGAGGGACATTTATCACCCAACTGTCCTAACCTTAAGAAAAATCATGGGTGTTTTGTTTGTGGTTCATTGGACCACATGGCAAGAAATTGCCCGAAGAAAGGGTTAGAGGGAAATAAGGGTTCTGGTAGTGGTAAATTAGCCATTACTGGACCAACACCATCTGTGGGTAGACCCTCAGCTCGTACATTTAATATGACTGTCCAAGATGCGGTTGCATCATCAGATGTAGTAGCAGGTATCATTCCAGTCAATGAAATAAATGCTTATGTATTATTTGATTCGGGTGCTACTTGTTCTTTTATAGCATGTGAATTTGCTAAGCGATTAGGTTTAATACCTAAAAAGTTAGCAATACCTTTAGACGTTAAGGTAGCAAATGAAGAGATAATCCCAATTGAACATATTCATAAGGATTGTTTTGTAAATATTAGAGGTAATAAGTTATCAGTAGATTTGATACCGATAAGGTTAAAAGAATTCAATGTAATTCTTGGTATGGATTGGTTGATTAACCATAAGGCTATAATAGATTGCCATAGGAAAAGTGTGAACCTTCGGCTTTCTAAGAAAACCAAGGTAGTGTTCTTTGGTAGTAAATCACCGAGACGCTCTTGTTATCTATCGGTGACACAAGCTAGAAAGATGTTAAGAAAGGGTGTGTAGGTTATCTGTGCCATGTTGTGGATACCCAAAGAGTGGGAGCATTCTTGGACCAGATACCTATAGTTCAAGAGTTCGAGGATATATTTCTGGAGGAGTTACCGGGTTTTTCACCGGATAGGGAGGTTGAGTTTGTGATTGATCTGTTACCGGGTATGACACCAGTTTCAAGGGCACTATACCGGATGGCGCCAGTTGAGATGAAGGAGTTAATGGTTCAATTACAAGAACTATTAGATAGGAAGTACAATCAACCGAGTGTGTCTCCCTGGGGAGCACCGATATTGTTTGTAAAGAAAAAGGATGGGTCGTTACGACTTTGTGTGACGGCCCCAAAACAGGTATACATCACCCATCTTGGGTCGCTAGATACTTGGTATAGAATTCAAATACAAACTTAATTATACAACTGTCGGGTAATATACGATAAAACATAATCTAAGAGTTTCAATAAGAATATTGTCATCTAGATAATATCCACACCATGGAGTCCTCATTACATTTATTGTCACACTATTTTATAGAATAGTGAGGACTACTAAAACAACCATCTGGACCATCAATCCGTTCCCCGACTCGTCCCAACTATATTCACATTTCCTGAAGAGAACAGTGAAAGAAAGGGTGAGCTCAACTAGCCAAGTAAGAAATATTATGACTAAGATATTGCAGAATAAATTATCCTTAGCCTTTGTTGGGTAAAATCTAATTACACACAACACACAAGTATATGTGGTCAACAAGTAATAAAGTGATGAATAGAATATCGTTCCCACAGAGACAAATTAGTAAGAAACTTAACCTTACAACTATCAAGTTTCTATTAATCCTAATTTTATTAAACTATTCACTTCAATGATTATAAAATCCAAATTATTATTAAATAAATTATCACAAAATACCCACGAAGAATAAAAATAGAAAATTTCAAACAATTATTAGAGAATTAGACTTATGATTTCACCCTAAGCTTCACTCAGATTTATACACCTTTATCCCAGTTCAATTTAATATCCCAGTTTATTAATCAAGAACACGAATGTAGTACTAACCACCTCTCGATGCACTAATACCGTATTAACTTAAATCCACAGTTAAGATAGAAATAAGTCAAACACCTTACTCAACTAACTCACTATATCTCTATGTGAATTTAATTAAAGAAAGTTTAAGATTAAGTTCTCTACCCGATTACATGCGATGCCAAGCATATCTCTACCTTAACATTCATCACGATTCCGCTATTCACAAAATTCATGAACACATGCTATATTAATTAAGTCTAGATTCGAATATCCTCTCTCGATTCCATACAAATTCACAAAGAATTGTTGATCAGGCAATTCGTAAATTCAAGCTGAAATTAATATAGATAAACTGGAAAATATTATATTAAACTGGAAATAAAGCTACATAATCATTGTTCCACTCGAGGATCCACCATTCGCCTAAAAAGTAAATTAGTTCATAATAAATGAATTAACTACTGAATAAATAAAAGAAAACATCATCCCAATTACACAAATTGCAATTAAAGAAGAATAATAATACACCACCCTTCTCTGAATTCAACTCTGCAATCTTCGTGAGAATCTCCCTCTTCTCTAGTCCTTCAAAAGCTTGTTCTTCAATTTAGTTCTCCAAAGTGTGTATATTGATTGACTCCCCTTCACACGTAATTTTTCTCATCATATAACTCCTCTCAACTTCATACCATAACTCCTAACTCACTTCTAACTCATGCCCAAAAGAGACTCTAACCAATCCCAGTTCTTGTCAACATCAACAAGTACACCAAATACTCCTAAGAAAATGCAATAACCATCATGGCACAATCCTAATATAAATCTATTACATAATGCATTAATAACTCATAAGACTACCTATTCTCCTAATCCAACAAAACTACTCAAGACAACTTCCCACTTTGTGCCCTTGGCTGACCGGCCTTAGTGTCTCCACAATAGCATACATGCTAGGCCATCATGAGTCGATCCTATTCCAAAGCTCATTCCGCGCTACACTACTCTTTATCACAGCGCGGTCCACGCTATGTCATCAAAAAGTTGCAATTGTGCTCCAAAACTCCTCCAATGCTCACATCTTGATGGATCAACATGATTATCCCACAACAAGCACAAAACCCATCAAAATTAACATGAAAGTGCCAAAAACTAACAATATAACAAGCCAAACAAACAAAAATCATAGGTTGAAAACCTACTCATCAGCCTTCAACAATATAACAACAGATAGAATATAATAGACAACAAGTTTTAGATCAACAACTGCAGCGGAATAAGCAATCCATTAGAAGAGTCAAGTAGCGCATAAAATCTACTATCTTCTATGATTTAAAAAGTTTTTCATCAACTTTATCATTTGAGACTCAACAATTAAATAAATCATATCATCGATTCTTCCCTGCACTACGGGCCAAGGATATTCATTAAATCATCAATGGTCATGACTATACCGAATAATCCCTGGTTATAATCATACCAAAAACTGTCCATCAATGCACTACAGGCCACTGAGGACTTTCACCACATCATTTGTCACATTACGGTCATGATTATACCGAATAATCGCTGGTCATAATCATACCAAGTCCATCTATGCACGTAAGCCAAAGATGACTTTCATCACAATATAAGCATGAGGATGATGACAATGACATAATAATTCAATAAAACAAGTTCAAGGATAAATTTTAAAGATTTATAATTTAATTTATCCAGAAATCAATAACGTCCAAATTGTCAACATGATACTGGTTTGTGGAGTAAAATTCAAGAATAATATTCATGTACCAAAAATAACTTGGACAGAAAAAAAATATATTTTTCAGCTGAATAGTACCCCGTGAATAGTACTTCAGGAATAATACCCCATGAATAGTACCCCAACACGAAAAGTGCCTCAAATACCTGAGTGAATGATACTAGAGTGAATAGTAATTGGGTGAATAGTAACTCGTGAATAGTGCTTTGGCACGAAAAATGCCCCGAATACCCGAGTGAATAATACTAGAGTGAATAGTAATTGGGTGAATAGTAACCCGTAAATAGTAACTCGTGAATAGTACTCCGGCACGAAAAGTACCCCGAATATTCGAGTGAATAATACTAGAGTGAATAGTAACTGGGTGAATAGTTACCCGTGAATAATAACTCGTAAAAGAAAAATACCAAAGAAAATGATATTCTATGATGAGTACAAAAGAAATGATATCTCATACGAGTATAATAGAATATACGAAACTGCAAATGGATTTTCACCCGCCATGCGGTAATCCACGTAGACAGATCATTTCCACAATTTAATAAAGAATGAATACGAAAGGTCATTCACCATGCATGCGGTAATCCACATAGACATGTTATTCCAACAGAATAATAAAGAATGGAATAATAGAAGAATTCACCAGGCATGCGATAGACCACACAGACATGTTATTCCCAACAGAATAATAAAGAATCGAACCAGGTCATGCGTAATCCGCACAGACATGATATTCCAATAGAATAATAAAGAATGGAATAACAACAGAATTCACCAGGCATGCGATAGACCGCACATACAGGTTATTCCAACAGAATAATAAAGAATGGAATAACTGAAAAATTTCACCATGTATGCGGTACTTCGCATAGACAGGTTATTCCAACATAATAATAAAGAATGGAATAGCAACCCTAACGAGTATTAAAAGAAAATAACTCTCTTCATGAATACGAAAGAATAATACCCCTTACCTCAGAAGAAAACTGGATACTGGAATAGTGAGGTAGCAGACTTCTCTTCTTCTTTCTCTCTATAATTTCTCTATAATAATTGCTCTTGTGAGACTTAGTGAATTGGTGAGAAATGAAGGAAGAATGAGCTTCTATTTATAGGAAAATATAGTTTCAATAATTGCACATTTTGGGGCTCAAAATATTACAGAATAATACCTTCCTCTTTTCCTTTATTTTTAATTTAGTCCCGCAAGTATTATCAAACTTGCACCACCTCCCCTAATAGTAAATCATGTGAATCAATAGTAAATCATGTGAATCAATAGTTCTAGGCATATGAAAATACGAATTACAGTATAGTACCTCCATTTTTCACTTAGTCATACAAGTATTATCAATCTTGCACCACCTCCCCTAATAGTACATGAATGTGAATCAATAGTACACACATGTGAACAAATAGTTATAAGCATGTGAATTAATAGCAATTAATTGCTCATTTATCCGATTAATTACCTGATTGGTCAATATAACCTCCAGACATCAATTACTATCGAAATAAATGTCGATTTCCACTAACACTAATAATCCCAACACAATAGAACTATCAATTTCATCTTTAATCAACATGAACTTATTCATCATTAATATTATAACTCACAATATTTAACAACCAGGTCGTTCTCAAGAAAGAGGGGCTTTCCGATAAGGATTTCTCCTTATTAGCGCCATGATTAGGTGACCAAACCTCTCCTTGACAGAACTTCTAGACATTGTCAATATTGTAAATAATAATATGAATAACTTTATCATCTCAATTATTGATTTAATAATATAACATATTATGCAGATGATACCGTGACAACAATTGAATCAATAATTTGAGAGATATGATGCAACAATTACTGTAGCAATAATTGAGTATAACTGAGTGACTTCTTATGTAAGCATCAATAATCAATACCATGTACTACTATACAACCTCGCGTACTACTGTACTTTTATCATTGATTATTTTATGAAAACTTTCTTACTTTAAAAATTTTTCAAATATCACCCTTAACTTTAACCCTTTCTCAATTTAACCATTTACTAAATAGAATAATTATAAGAAAATTGAATACTTTCATTTCATAAAATTTGGGGTCTCACAATCTCCCCTCATTATGAAATTTCACCCTCGAAATTTACGTACCTGGTAGTTCGAAGAGATGAGAATACCTTGCTTTCTATTCGGATTATACCTTCACGGTTATTTCCTCTGTATCATGATTTTCCCATTGCTCATCTCCTGTATTTCAGATATCATTCTAGAATACATCTCCAAAACAAAGGTTAATTGACATGCCATATATTATCCCTATATTCTGTCCGACCAATTAAATAATACATAAGCTTAGGTAGGTCATACTAGCGAAAGATTAAGCCGTCTCCCCCCTCCTAGTTCTAGTCTCACATCTCAGCCAAGGATCATATCCCTAAGCTTTGATACCAACTATGACGGCCCCAAAATAGGTATACATCACCCATCTTGGGTCGCCAGATACTTGGTACAGAATTCAAATACAAACTTAATTATACAACTGTCGGGTAATATACGAAAAAACATAATCTAAGAGTTTCAATAAGAATATTGTCATCTAGACAATATCCACACTCATAGAGTCCTCATTACATTTATTGTCACACAATTTAATAGAATAGTGAGGACTACTAAAACAACCATCTGGACCGTCAATTCGTTCCCCGACTCGTCCTAGCTATATTCTCATTTCCTGAAGAGAACAATAAAAGAAAGGGTGAGCTCAACTAGCCCAGTAAGAAATATTATGACTAAGATAATGCAGAATAAATTATCCTTAGCCTTCAACAGTATAATAACTGATAAAATATAATAGACAACAAGTTTTAGATCAATAACTGCAGCAGAATAAGCAATCCATTAGAAGAGTCAAGTAGAGCATAAAATCTACTATCTTCTATGATTTAAAAAGTTTTTCATCAACTTTATTGCTGAGACTAAGCTTAATAAATAAACCATATCATCGATTCTTCCCTGCACTACGGGCCAAGGATATTCATTAAATCATCAATGGTCATGACTATACCAAATAATCCCTGGTTATAATCATACCAAAAACTGTCCATCAATGCACTACAAGCCACTGAGGACTTTCACCACATCATTTGTCACATTACAGTCATGATTATACCGAATAATCCCTGGTCATAATCATACCAAGTCCATCTATGCACGTAAGCCAAAGATTACTTTCATCACAATATAAGCATGAGGATGATGACAATGACATAATAATTCAATAAAACAAGTTCAAGGATAAATTTTAAAGATTTATAATTTAATTTATCCGTAAATCAATAACATCAAATTGTCAACATGATCTTTGCTTTGTGGAGTAAAATTCAAGAATAATATTCATGTACCAAAAATAATTTGGACAGAAAAGAAATATATTTTTCAGCTGAATAGTACCCCGTGAATAGTACTTCAGGAATAGTACCCCATGAATAGTACCCCGACACGAAAAGTGCCTTAAATACCCGAGTGAATGATACTAGAGTGAATAGTAATCGAGTGAATAGTAACCCGTGAGTAATAACTCATGAATAGTACTCTGGCATAAAAAGTGCCCCGAATACCCGAGTTAATAATACTAGAGTGAATAGTAATCGGTTGAATAATAACCCATGAATAGTAACTCATGAATTATACTCCGGCACGAAAAGTGCCCTGAATACCCGAGTGAATAATACTAGAGGGAATAGTAATCGGGTAAATAGTAACCCATGAATAGTAACTCGTAAAAGAAAAATACCAAAGAAAATGATATTCCATGACGAGTATGTAACGCCCGAGAAAATCAGATTTTTATGACAATTAAATTTTTATTTGATGATGTGAATTAAATGAATTTAATTGATTTATTTTATGAGTAAGCTATGTGAAGGTCGTTCTATGACCTATGATGTGTTTATATGGTTAGTAATCTGGCTACGTGCTAGAATTAATTGTTTAGAATTTCCAAGATGAAAATAAGTGTTTTCCGAAAAATTTTCGTAAAAATATTATTCATCAGTTTCTGCTCGGGGAATTATTTTGAAATTCTGAAAAACGCGTAATGATAGAATATCGAGATGAGATGAAATATCTGATAATATTTCATTTATGGCAAACGAAGTTTTCGCCTGCGGACTTAAAACCTAAGGGTTGAGTATATTGATTTCCGAGAAGGAAATGAAATGCGTAGAGGGAATTGCGTTATAGTTAAAGCATGTGTTATACAATTATGATACTATTTAGTATCTATGTATAATATGATGAGTTAATACTAAGTACAATACAATTATCGTACGAGTTTTATACGGAGAGAATACGTAAATTATACGTGTAGAATACGATTCGTATTATGGAATTGAGTTAAGACTTAATTTTAATTCATTTGGGTTGGATTATGTTTAGTCCAATCAATTGAATGAGCAAGCCCAAGGGATTATTGTGTTAAGCCCAACTCAAGGCCCAATATTAGATTGGTTAAGCCCAATGCAAGAAAATCGAACTGATGGGTCACCGAATGGGTAAAACCTATGGGGAAACCCATGGGGTTGTGGGCCGGCCACTTGGTGTGCAAGACAAGTATATCACTTGGTCATCAAGTATTTTACTTGGTGACAAAGTGTGGAATAGTAAGGAGGTGGTGGGGTAATGACTAGATTGCCCTCCATTTCATTTCCCTATAAATAGAAAGCAAGAGTTGGTCTTTTATAAGTTTTTCAATTGCCAACCTAGATTATTGAGAGAGAAAAATATCTAGACTCAACCAAATCATACACTTGGAAGCTTTGCCTTATAGTTTTCCAAGAGATTACTTAAGAGTTCTTAAGGTAATATCCCTTATTTCTACTTTCATCTCTTTTGGTTTTCTTTTATCATGGAGAATCATAAATAGGTGGTGAATGTCTTGTAAAGTGGAATAAGAATGACTTATTATAGATTTAATCTCTATAAGTCATGAAATCATAGAAATCATAAGGTTTGATATAGTTTTAAACCATGAAGTTATTGATTATTGAGATTGATTGTTGATAAAAATTTGAACTCCATCAATACGTAAATATGTGCATCTTGCTTGGTTAGGATGTAGATAAGAAATCCATGGAGTATCCATGTGATTTGGCTTAGAGAACACTAGTAACGAAGTTATGACGAATTTCACGAAAATAGACGTTAAACGTCGAAAACGTTAAAATTCCGGATTGATAGTCAAAAGTTGCCGTAAGACTTGAAAACATTGTTTTTCAATGTCAACACGTGAGATAGGGTATTTAAGAGTCGTGGACTCAAGAATTGTCGAATTCTGACTTAAAACGAAGAAAACGAGCATTGAACACTCATTAACGTTTATAAGCGCTTAGAAAATTAACTTAATAGTGAATTTTGAGTTAACGAATTCAAAAGTGTTGAATTCTTATATGAATGCGTAGAGTATGTCATTTATGACGTGTAGGCTTTTGAACGGACCAAATCGGACTTATAACGAAGAAGTTATGGCTCCAAGAATCTCACCAAAATTTTTATCCTTCAAAATTATCTGGTGCCGAGGTTTGGCACCGCGGCGCCAGACATTGTGTTAAATGCCGCGCCGCAGCGCGGCACAATGTAGTTAGCTACTGGAAAGTGACATCGCAGTGCCACTTGTATAAGGAAGTCTCGCGCCACAGCGCCGAGACCTAAACATGGGTACTAGAAACTGGCGTCGAAGCGCCAGTCTTGCCTAGTAATGTCACGCCGCGACGCCGAGTCAAGGGTTTTGTTAGAAAAGCTAGGTTTTGAACTTCAGTTGTTCTGAGACCTACATGAGTTGACTTTATATACTTAATGAATGTACTAAGACTAATCCTATGTTACATATACTAGTGTATATGGTGATAAACTTAGGAATTGAATGCATGTTAGTAAGTTATGAATGAAGAACACAAAGTGTTGTCGATAAACCCTAGTCGGGGAAACAACGTTGGTACTTCACTAACAATGTTAGAGTCCGGTTAATGACGTAAGTTGATTAATAAGCCAGGACGAAGGGTATTAAGTCAAGTTGACTTTATTAATGAAATTAAGTTAATAAAGACATGGAAGAGAAAGAAGTTGGTAGGAACAATGTGAATAATTGTTTGATAGCTAACTACAGTGTGTTATGTGAATATATCATGTAGATTCTATAAAGGCTGTGGTCAGTCGATTAAGTTATTTGAAGACGCTGAAAGGCAAATTTTCTTAACGCTTGTCTAACTTTCATGTTAGCCAAGTTTTTTATGTGATTCATTGTACTGAATTGCATGACTAGTTTTAAAGAAAGGGTCGATGCCAGATTTAACTCGGATAGATTATTCGTAAGATATAGATTGATTGATATTCATATCTTTCTATATAGAAATGTTAATGCTATCCTATGCCAAGTAATTGGTACGGATGTGAAGGTAAGATTTGTCTATGAACAAACAAAAGTATTTTTCATCGATTATTCGATGGGCACGCGAGTTTGCCAAATGTTAAACGTAAGTACGTTTAACGAATGAGTGTTGATCAACATAGGGTACTATAGGCTGATCACCTAGAAGTGGTCGTAAGTAATGCAGATGTACAACCTTAGTGCTGTGATATCCTTTTCTAGTATGAAAACAGAAAGCTACTGTTCATGGTCTATCGACCAGTTCAGAATTCCTAATCTACTCTATACTTTGGGAATTGATGATATGAAATATTAAAGTATTATTGTTTCATAATACTTCATAACTATTTGTTCAGTTATGTATGAATTGTTATATAATTCATGGATGTGGTATTACTGTTATCCTTTGTTAAAACTTACTGAGCTTGTTATGCTCACTTATCGGGTGAATTATATGATTGCAGTTAAGGATGAACGTACTGAGAATGCTAAGAGAGATAAGGGAAAGGCTAAGATGGATACTTAACCATCGTGTAATAGACTAGTATGTTTGTATGTATTATACATTATGAACAACAAACAATGTAATCAGTTTATAAACTTGGGAAGGATTATACTTTGATTGAAATAAGAAGATAGTATTACATTCATTATGTTGTATTTCAATGGAATGATTGTATAGTTATGAGTATCGTGTAGCACCATATGTCAGGTTGGAAGATACCCGAATTTGGGGACGTCACAGGTTGGTATCAAAGCATTAGGTTATAAAACTTAAGGGGGAAGAACCTTAGGCTAATTACCTCGTAAGGAAGGTAAAGTCTGAAGAAAGTAATTCAAGTCAAATGAATTAACAAGGTATTGAGAAAACTCAGTACCGAAAGGATTTAAAAGATGAAAATTAATCTTAAATAAATTAAATATGATTTGTGCTTATACTATTGTGTATTATGTACTAATCAACTTGTTATGTGCTATTGTAGATGTCGATCGATAGCATGATATATAGAGACATTCACGTTGTGAGTGAAGAGTCAGTGAACCAAGTGGAGGTAGTACCGATGCCAG
Organism: Panax ginseng; assembly: GCA_020205605.1. NCBI lineage: Eukaryota > Viridiplantae > Streptophyta > Magnoliopsida > Apiales > Araliaceae > Panax > Panax ginseng. The sequence continues at coordinate 72,301,801 of CM035129.1, forward strand.
TGGCGGAGGTACCGTTAGTGGTTCTAGAAGACTCTGATATTGAGGAGTACATCTCTGAGGAGGATTACTCTGAGGAGACAATGGGAATAGCATCATATCTAAATATGATGATCGACGTAGAGGAGGAGATGGAGGTAACATCGATTAACACAGTGATACCTACTCTGGAACTAACACCTCCAGATGCAATGAGATTATTGTATCTGGCAGTGTTGGACAGGAATGTGCATCTGCACACGGTGGTGCAGACGTAGAATGAGGAGATAACCGCCTTATATGAGGCGAAGGAATCCACAGAGGCGGATATTGAGTCAGAGCACGACGAGAAAGTGCTTATGACAGATAAGGCACGTGACTATAAGGAAGAGGCCGTAGAACATCGAAAGAAACTGGTCGAGAAAGACCAGAAAATAGCTAGGATGTCATACATCCACGAATGTACTCATGAGGATTTCAAGATGAAAATTGCTTGTTATTCTATTGAGTCAGGACAGACTCGACATACCATAAGTCGAGATATTGTGTCGATTCTGGCAAATCAGAAATATGAGAATGCCGTTCGACAGTGTTAGTAGATCGTTAGATCTTTTTGTATATAAGTAGTGACGTAAAGCCCTCTTTTGTATAATTAAAGGGTAGTCTTTTTGTAAATCCCAATTTTTGTAGAAGTCAATCGCGAGATAGTATGTAATAGCTTTTTGGCTAAGGGAACATGATGTAAATAGTTTTGACTATGAAAGCATATTAATATAATGAAGTTTTATTTAATGTGCTTGATGTGGTATGATTGGTTATTTGAGAATGATAACCAAGCAGTTGAATAAATAATAATGAAATTTTATTTAATCAGAATTGTGCCGCCAAGAAGGAGACAACGTAACCAAGAGGCCGAGTCTCATAATGAAAATCAAGGGGGGGGGGGGGGGTCCTAATAACCCTATGCAAGAGGTCGTTAATGTATTAACGGCTGCATTTAACCAAGTTGGGGTAGGGATTCCTGTAGCACCTAGGGTAGTAAGAATAACTACCTTTAAGGATTTTAAAAGTGTGGGTCCTCCTAAGTTTTGAGGAACGACAGACCCACTAGAGGCCCAGACATGGGCAAAAGAGATTGAAAAGGCGTTTGTGATAACAAACGTAAGTGAGGTGCAAAAGACTTCTTTTGCGACTTACATGATGAAGGGAGAAGCTAACTACTGGTGGGAGGCTCACCAGGGTGGGGCTAGGACAGAAGCTGTTATGTGGGAACAATTTAAGAAGGTCTTCTTCGAGAACTACTTCCCTACTAGCATGCAAGGTAGGATGGAGATTAAGTTCTTAGAACTTAAGCAGGGGGATATGACAGTTCCCCAATATGCTGCCAAATTCAATGAATTGGCGAGGTTTACTCCACATCAGATGGATACGGAAGAGAGGAAGACGTGTAGGTTTGAGCAGGGCTTAAAACCCTGGCTCTATAGTAGGATATCAGTTTTTCAGAGTGCCTCCTACGGGACCATTCTGGAAAAGGTGATAATAGCTGAAGGTGGTGGTGAGGCATTGTCTCAGTACCACAAAGAGCGGAAGAACAAGAGTAAGTTAGAAGGAGGTAATAAGGCGGAAGTTGCTAGCGGAAGTTGCTAGCGGAAGCGACAACTTGCTTAAAAGGAAGAGTTTCAACCCTGGGAATACTGGGGTAAAATAGGAGATCCTAAGTGTAGGACAGAAGCATGCAAGACATGCGGAAAGACTCACATGGGAGTTTGTTTAAAGGCAAAATTAGTCTGCTACAACTGTGGGAAGGAGGGGCATTTGTCACCCAACTGTCCTAACCCTAAGAAGAACCAGGGGTGTTTTGTTTGTGGGTCATTGGACCACATGGCAAGAAATTGCCCGAAGAAAGGTTTAGAGGGAAATAAAGGTTGTGGTAGTGGTAAATTAGCCATTACTGGACCAACACCATCGGTGGGTAGACCCTCAGCTCGTACGTTTAACATGTTTGTCCAAGATACGGTTGCATCAATGGATGTTGTAGCAGGTATCATTCCGGTCAATAAGATAAATGCTTATGTGCTATTTGACTCGGGTGCTACTTGTTCTTTTATAGCATGTGAATTTGCTAAGCGATTAGGTTTAATCCCTGAAAAGTTATCAATACCTTTAAACGTTAAGGTAGCCAACGAAGAGATAATCCCCATTGAACATATTCATAAGGGTTGTTGCGTAGAGATTACAGGGAATAAGTTATCGGTAGATTTGGTACCGATAAGGTTAAAAGAATTCGATGTAATTCTTGGTATGGATTGGTTGGTTAACCATAAGGCGATAATAGATTGCCATAGGAAAATCAGTAAACCTTCTGGCTTAAGAAAACCAAGGTAGTGTTCTTGATGAGTCAATCAGAGATGCTCTTGTTATCTCGTCGATGACACAAGCTAAGAAGATGTTGAGAAAAGGGTGTGTAGGTTATTTGTGCCATGTTGTGGATACCCAAAGAGTGGGAACATCCTTGGACCAGATACCTATAGTTCAAGAGTTTACAGATATATTTCCGGAGGAGTTACCAGGTATTCCATTTGATAGGGAGGTTGAGTTTGAAATTGATCTGTTACCGGGTACGGCACCAGTTTCAAGCGCACCATATCAGATGGCGCCAGTTGAGATGAAGGAGTTAATGGTTCAATTACAGGAACTATTAGACAGAAAGTACATTCAACTGAGTGTGTCTCCTTGGGGAGCCCCGATATTGTTTATAAAGAAAAAGGATGGGTTGTTAAGACTTTGTATCGACTATCGAGAGTTGAACAAGTTAACGATTAAGAATAAATACCCGTTGCCCAAGATCGATGATCTATTTGATCAGTTGAAAGGGGCAAAGTATTTTTCTAAGATAGATTTGCGCACGGGGTATCATCAGTTAAAGGTGAAAAAGGAGGATGTACCTAAGACAACGTTCAGAACTCGTTATGGTCATTACGAGTTTCTGGTGATGTCGTTTGGGTTGACTAATGCGCGAACCATATTTATGGATATGATGAACAGAGTGTTCAAACAATATTTGGACAAGTTCGTCGTAGTGTTAATTGATGATATTCTAGTCTATTCTAAGACGTCAGAAGATCATGCCAAACATTTAAGGATAGTGTTGGAAACACTAAGGAAGGAAAAGTTGTATGCGAAATTCACAAAGTGTGAATTTTGGCTTGAACGAGTGCAGTTTCTAGGACATGTTATTGATAAAGATGGCATTTCTGTGGATCCAACAAAAGTGGAAGCAGTTAATGAGTGGGAGCAACTGAAAACGCCAATTGAGGTTTGGAGTTTTCTGGGGTTAGCGGGATATTATAGAAGGTTCATTCCGAACTTTTCTAAAATAGCTACTCCGTTGACAAATCTGACAAGAAAGTCGGTAAAATATGTGTGGACTGAAAAATGTGAGAACAATTTTCAGGAGTTGAAGAAGAGGTAAAGTGAGGCACCTGTATTGTCCTTACCAGACGATACAGGGAACTTTGTAGTGTATAGCGATGCTTCACATAAAGGATTGGGTTGGGTGCTCATGCAGCATGGTAAGGTCATTGCGTATGCGTCACGTCAATTGAAGGATTATGAGAAGGCCTATCCTACTTATGACCTGGAATTGGCAACTGTAGTTTTGCCTTGAAGATATGGAGGTATTACCTATATGGTGAGAAGTGTGAGATATACACGGACTACAAAAGTCTGAAATATATCTTCACACAGAAGGAGTTAAATATGAGACAAAGAAGGTGGTTAGAGTTAATAAAAGATTACGACTGTGATATTTTATATTATCCGGAAGAGGCAAATGTAGTAGCCGATGCGCTAAGTAGGAAGGGTAGAGAGAAACTGTCAATGTTAACTACTCAGAATGAGTTGATAACAGAGATGGCAAGAATGTAGTTAGAAGTTAAGTTACTAGAGGAAGCGGTGTAAATGCTATTTTCCATGGAAACCCAACTGACCATAGTGGAACAGGTTAGGGGGGTACAATTGAGTAACGAGGAATGCAAGCAGATGAAGAAGAGGATAGAAGATGAAGAGAAGACTAAGTATAACCTCGATAAGGAGGGATTACTTCATTTTGAAGGAACAATTTGGGTTCCAAATTATTCTGAATTAAAGGAAGAAATAATGATGGAGGCTCATAGTTCGAGGTACTCGATACACCCCGGTAGTACGAAGATGTATCAAGACTTTCGTCAGAACTTTTGGTGGCCGAACATGAAAAGGGAGATAATAGAAAATTTTAGTAGGTGCTTAACTTGTCAAAAGGTTAAGGCTGAACACCAACGACTGAGCGGGTTGTTGCAACCGTTAGAAATTCCAGAGTGGAAATAGGAGCACATCGCAATGGACTTTGTGGTGGGACTTCCAACAACAAGAAAAGGATACGATGCTATTTGGGTGATAGTGGATCGATTGACGAAATTGGCTCATTTTATACCAATAGGAGTTAGGTATAACCTAGATTAGTTAGCTAAGATGTATGTCAAGGAAATTATTTCCAGACATGGAGTACCTGTTTCGATTATGTTAGATCGTGATCCACGATTCACGTCAAACTTTTGGAGGAGTTTGCAAGAGCAAATGGGAACTCAGTTAAGATTGAATACGGCGTATCATCCTTAGATGGATGGTCAGAGTGAACGGACAATTCAAACGCTTGAAGATATGTTAAGATCTTGCGTTATGGATTTCAAAGGGAGTTGGGACGAATATCTATCGTTGGTGGAATTTTCGTACAATAATAGTTATCACGCTACTATAGGCATGCCGCCTTACGAAGCGTTGTATGGAAGGAAGTGCCAAACTCCATTGTGTTGGGATGAGGTGGGTGAACGTCGGATGTTAGGACCTGAGATGGTACAACAAACGGCGGACATGGTGAAGATAATACGTGCTCGATTGGTTGCGGCCCAAGATAGGCAGAAGAAGTATGCAGATCCTCACAGAGAGAAGAGAGAATACGATGTAGGATCTTTTGTCTTTCTGAAAGTATTGCCTTGGAAGGGGAAGATACATTTTGGGAAGAAAGGGAAGTTAAGTCCAAGGTTTGTAAAACCTTTTGAGATTTTAAGAAGGGTAGGAGAGGTAGCCTATGAAGTAGCCTTACCTCCAGAAATGGAACGCATTCATAATGTGTTTCATGTGTCTGTGTTGCGTCCTTATAAACTGGACTATAAACACATAATAGAGTATGAATCAATCCAGATAGAGAAATATTTATCCTATGAGGAACTTCCAATTCAAATTATTGATAGGAAGGAACAAGTATTAAGAAATAAGGTCATACCTTCAGTGAAGGTGTTATGGAGAAACCACAATGCTGAAGAAGCAACGTGGGAACTCGAAAGTAAAATGAAGGAAGATTTTCCTCATTTGTTTATGTAATTATAAGCTAGATTCTAGGGAAAAAATCCTTATAAGGGGGAGAGAATGTAACACTCGAGAAAATAAGATTTTTATGACAATTAAATTTTTATTTGATTATGTGAATTAAATGAATTTAATTGATTTATTTTATGAGTAAGCTATGTGAAGGTCGTTCTATGACCTAGGATGTGTTTATATGGTTAGTAATCTGGCTACGTGCTAGAATTAATTGTTTAGAATTTCCAAGACAAAAATAAGTGTTTTCCAAGAAATTTCCGTAAAAATACTATTCATCCGTTTCTGCTCGGGGAATTATTTTGAAATTCTGATAAACACGTAATGATAGAATATCGAGATGAGATGAAATATCTGATAATATTTCATTTATGGCAAACGAAGTTTTCGCCTGCGGACTTAAAACCTAAGGGTTGAGTATATTGATTTCCGAGAAGGAAATGAAACGCGTAGAGGGAATTATGTTATAGTTAAAGCATGTGTTATACAATTATGATACTATTTAGTATCTATGTATAATACGATGAGTTAATACGAAGTACAATACGATTATCGTATGAGTTTTATACGGAGAGAATATATAAATTATACGTGTAGAATACGATTCGTATTATGGAATTGAGTTAAGACTTAATGTTAATTCATTTGGGTTGGATTATGTTTAGTCCAATCAATTGAATGAGCAAGCCTAAGGGATTATTGTGTTAAGCCCAACTCAAGGCCCAATATTAGATTGGTTAAGCCCAATGCAAGAAAATCGAACTGATGGGTCACCGAATGGGTAAAACCCATGGGGCAACCCATGGGGATGACCCATGGGGTGGTGGGCCGGCCACTTGGTGTGCAAGACAAGTATATCACTTGGTCACCAAGTATTTTACTTGGTGACAAAGTGTGAAATAGTAAGGAGGTGGTGGTGTAATGACTAGATTGCCCTCCATTTCATTTCCCTATAAATAGAAAGCAAGAGTTGGTCTTTTGTGAGTTTTTCAATTGCCAACCTAGATTATTGAGAGAGAAAAAGAGCTAGACTCAACCAAATCATACATTAGGAAGCTTTGCCTTATAGTTTTCCAAGAGATTACTTAAGAGTTCTTAAGGTAATATCCCTTATTTCTACTTTCATCTCTTTTGGTTTTCTTTTATCACGGAGAATCATAAATAGGTGGTGAATGTCTTGTATAGTGGAATAAGAATGACTTATTATAGATTTAATCTCTATAAGTAATGAAATCATAGAAATCATAAGGTTTGATATAGTTTTAAACCATGAAGTTATTGATTGTTGAGATTGATTGTTGATAAACAATTGAAATCCATCAATATGTAAATATGTGCATCTTGCTTGGTTAGGATGTAGATATGAAATCCATGGAGTATTTCATGTGATTTGGCTTAGAGAACACTAGTAACGAAGTTATGGCGAATTTCACGGAAATAGACGTTAAACGTCGAAAATGTTGAAATTCCGGATTGATAGTCAAAAGTTGCTGTAAGACTTGAAAACATTATTTTTCAATGTCAACACTTGAGATAGGGTATTTAAGAGTCGTGGACTCAAGAATCGTAGGATTTCGACTTAAAACGAAGAAAACTAGCATTGAACGCTCATTAACGTTTACGAACGCTTAGAAAATGAACTCAATAGTAAATTTTGAGTTAAAGAATTCAAAAGTGTCAAATTATTATATGAACGCATAGAGTATGCCATTTAAGATGTGTTGGCTTTTGAATAGACCAAATCAGACTTATAACGAAGAAGTTATGGCTCCAATAATCTCACCAAAATTTTTATCCTTGAAAATTATCTGGTCTTTGAGGTCTCTAGTGGCTGAGATCAGTCTTTAAAATGTCAAATATCAGTCACCAAGACAAAGTGTAGTTAGCTACTAGAAAGTGATGCCGTAGCACCACTTGAATAAGGAAGTCTCGCGCCGCAGAGTCGAGACCGAAGCATGGAGTCTTGAAATCTGGCGCCACAAATACCATCTTGCCTAATAATGTCATGTCATACGTGCCACGAAAGTTAAGGGTTTTATTAGAAAAGCTAGGTTTTGAACTTCAGTTGTTCCGAGACCTACATGAGTTAAGTTTATATACTTAATGAATGTACTAAGACTAATCCTATGTTACATATACTAGTGTATATGGTGATAAACTTAGGAATTGAATGCATGTTAGTAAGTTATTAATGAAGAACACAAAGTATTGTCGATAAACCCTAGTCGGGGAAACAACGTTGGTACTTCACTAACAATGTTAGAGTCCGGTTAATGACATAAGTTGATTAATAAGCCGGGACGAAGGGTATTAAGTCGAGTTGACTTTATTAATGAAATTAAGTTAACAAAGACATAGAAGAGAAAGAAGTTGGTAGGAACAATGTGAATAATTGTGTGATAGCTAACTACAGTGCACTATGTGAATATATCATGTAGATTATGTAAAGGCTGTGGTCAGTCGATTAAGTTATTTGAAGACGCTGAAAGGCAAGTTTTCTTAACGCTTGTCTGACTTTCATGTTAGCCAAGTTTTTTATGTGATTCATTGTACTGAATTGCATGACTAGTTTTAAAGAAAGGGTCGATGCCAGATTTAACTCGGCTAGACTACTCGTAAGATATAGATTAATTGATATTCATATCTTTCTATATAGAAATGTTAGCTCTATCCTATGCCAAGTAATTGGTATGGATGTGAAGGTAAAGTTTGTGTATGAACAAACAAAAGTATTTTTCATCGATTATTCGATGGGCACGCGAGTTTGCCAAATGTTAAACATAAATACGTTTAACGAATAAGTGTTGATCAACATAGGGTACTATAGGCTGATCACCTAGAAGTGCTCGTAAGTAATGCGGATGTACAACCTTAGTGCTGTGATATCCTTTTCTAGTATGAAAATAGAAAGCTATTGGTCATGGTCTATCGACCGGTTCAGAATTCCTAATCTACTCCATACTTTGGGAATTGATGATATGAAATATTAAAGTATTATTGTTTCATAATACTTCATAACTATTTGTTCAGTTATGTATGTATTGTTATATAATTCACGGATGTGGTATTACTGTTATCCTTTGTTAAAACTTGCTGAGCTTGTTATGCTCACTTCTTGCGTGAATTATATGATTGTAGTTAAGGATGAACGTACTGAGAATGCTAAGAGAGATAAGGGCAAGACTAAGATGGATACTTAACCATCGTGTAATAGACTAGTATGTTTGTATGTATTATACATTATGAACAACAAACAATGTAATCGGTTTATGAACCTGGGAAGGATTATACTTTGATTGAAATAAGAAGATAGTAATTACATTCATTATGTTGTATTTCAATGGAATGATTGTATAGTTATGAGTATCGTGTAGCACCATATGTCGGGTTGGAAGATACCCGAATTTGGGGGTGTCATAGAGTACAAAAGAAATGATATCTCATACGAGTATAATAGAATATACGAAACTGCAAATGGATTTTCACCCGCCATGCGGTAATCCACGTAGACAGATCATTTCCACAATTTAATAAAGAATGAATACGAAAAGTCATTCACCATGCATGTGGTAATCCACATAGATAGGTTATTCCAACAGAATAATAAAGAATGGAATAATAGAAGAATTCATTAGGCATGCGATAAGTCAGTCAGCATGGCGGAGTTATTCCGACGAATAATAAAGAATGGAACCAAAGTTATCGTAATCCGCATGCATGTGATATTCCAAAAAAATAATAAAGAATGGAATAACAACAGAATTCACCAGGCATGCGATAGACCGCACAGACAGGTTATTCCAAAAGAATACTAAAGAATGGAATAACAGAAGAATTTCACCATTTATGCGGTACTTCGCATAGACAGGTTATTCCAACATAATAATAAAGAATGAAATAACAACCCCTACGAGTATTGAAAGAAAATAACTCTCTTCATGAATACGAAAGAATAATACCCCTTACCTCAGAAGAAAACTAGATACTAGAATAGTGAGGTAACAAACTTCTCTTTTTTTTCTCTCTATAATTTCACTATAATAATTGCTCTTGTGAGACTTAGTGAATTGGTGAGAAATAAAGGAAGAATGAGCTTCTATTTATAGGAAAATATAGTTTCAATAATTGCACATTTTGGGGCTCAAAATATTACAGAATAATACCTTCCTCTTTTCCTTTATTTTTAATTTAGTCCTGCAAGTATTATCAAACTTGCACCACCTCCCCTAATAGTAAATCATGTGAATCAATAGTAAATCATGTGAATCAATAGTTCTAGACATGTGAAAATACGGATTACAGTATAGTACCTCCATCTATACCTCCATTTTTAACTTACTCATACAAGTATTATCAATCTTGCACCACCTCCCCTAATAGTACATGAATGTTAATTAATAGTACACACATGTGAACAAATAGTTATAAGCATGTGAATTAATAGCAATTAATTGCTCATTTATCCGATTAATTACCTGATTGGTCAATATAACCTCCAGACATCAATTACTATCGAAATAAATGTCGATTTCCACTAACACTAATAATCCCAACATAATGGAACTATCAATTTCATCTTTAGTCAACACGAACTTATTCATCATTAATATTATAACTCACAATATTTAACAACCAGGTCGTTTCCAGGAAAGAGGGGGCTTTCCGATAAGGATTTCTCCTCATTGGCGCGCAATTAGGTGACCAAACCTCTCTTTGACAGAACTTCTAGACATTGTCAATATTGCAAATAAGAATAGGAATAACTTTGTCGTCTCAATTATTGATTTAATAATATAACATATTATGCAGATGATATTGTGACAACATTTGAATCAAAAATATGAGAGATATGATGCAACAATTACTGTAACAATAATTGTGTATAACTGAGTGAATTCTTATGTAAGCATCAATAATCAATACCGTGTGCTACTATGCAACCTCGCGTATTACTGTACTTTTATCACCGATTATTTTATGAAAACTTTCTTATTTTGAAAATTTTTCAAATATCACCCTTAATTTTAACCCTTTCTTAATTTAACCATTTACTAAATAGAATTATTATAAGAAAATTGAATACTTTCATTTCATAAAATTTGGGGTCTCACACTTTGTATCGACTATCGAGAGTTGAACAAGTTAACGATTAAGAATAAATACCCGTTGCCCAGGATCGATGATCTATTTGATCAGTTGAAAGGGGCAAAGTATTTTTCTAAAATAGATTTACGTACGGGGTATCATCAGTTAAAAGTGAGGAAGGAGGATATACCTAAGACGACGTTCAGAACTCGTTATGGTCATTATGAGTTTTTGGTAATGTCGTTTGGGTTGACTAATGCATCAACCACATTTATGGATATGATGAATAGAGTGTTCAAATAGTATTTGGACAAGTTCGTCGTAGTGTTCAATTATGATATTCTAGTATACTCTAAGATGTCAGAAGATCATGCTGAACATTTAAGAATAGTGTTGGAGACACTATGGAAGGTAAAGTTGTATGCGAAATTCACAAAGTGTGAATTTTGGCTTGAACGCGTGCAGTTTCGAGGACATGTTATTGATAAGGATGGCATTTCCGTGGATCTAGCAAAAGTAGAAGTAGTTAATGAGTGGGAGCAACCAAAAACCCAACTAAGGTTCGGAGTTTTCTGGGGTTAGTGGGATACTATAGAAGGTTCATCTAGGACTTTTCTAAAATAGCTACTCCGCTGACGAATTTGACGAGGAAGGTGGTGAAGTATGTGTGGACTGAAAAATGTGAGAACAGTTTTCAGGAACTAAAGAAGAGATTAAGTGAGGCACCTGTATTGTCTTTACCAGATGATACAAAGAATTTTGTAGTGTATAGAGATGCTTCGCATTGAGGACTGGGTTGCGTGCTCATGCAGCATGGCAAGGTCATTGCGTATACATCATGTCAATTAAAGGATTATGAGAAGGCCTATCCTACTCATGATCTGTAATTGGCAGCTGTAGTTTTTGCCTTAAAGATATGGAGGCATTATCTATATGGGGAGAAGTGTGAGATATACACGGACCATAAAAGTCTAAAATATATCTTCACACAAAAGGAGTTGAATATGAGGCAGAGAAGGTGGTTGGAACTAATAAAAGATTACGATTGTGATATCTTATATCATCTGGGAAAAGAAAATGTAGTAGCCAATGCGCTAAGTAGGAAGGGTAGAGAGAAACTGTCAATGTTAACGGCTCAGAATGAGTTATTAACAACAATGGCGAAAATGGAGTTAGAGGTTAAATTACCGAATGAAGCAGAAGAGATGTTATTCTCCATGGAGACTAAACTGACCATAGTGGAACGTGTTAAGGAAATGCAATTAAGCAACGAGGAATGTGAACATATGAAGAAGAGAATAGGAGATGAAGAAAAGACTAAGTATAACCTCGATAGGGAGGGATTACTTCATTTTGAAGGAAGAATTTGGTTTCCAAATAAATTCGAATTAAAAGAGGAGATAATGAGTGAGGCCCATAGTTCGAGGTACTCGATATATCCCGATAGTAAGAAGATGTATCAAGACCTTCGACATAATTTTTGGTGGCCGAACATAAAAAGGGAGATAACAGAATATGTTAGTATGTGCTTAACTTGTCAGAGGGTTAAGGCTGAACACCAACGACCGAGCGGGTTGTTGCAATCATTAGAAATTCTGGAGTGGAAATGGGATCACATTACAATGGACTTTGTGGTGGGACTTCCAACAACAAGGAAAGGATACGATGCTATTTGGGTGATAGTGGATCGATTCACGAAATTGGCTCATTTTTTTACCAATAGGAGTTAGGTATAACCTAGATCAATTAGCTAAGCTTTATGTTAAGGAAATTATTTCAAGACGTGGAGTACCTCTTTTGATTGTGTCAGATCGTGATCCACGATTAACATCAAACTTTTGGAGGTGTTTGCAAGAGCAAATGGGAACGCAGTAGAGATTGAGTACGGCGTATCATCCTCAGACGGATGGACAAAGTGAACGAACAATTCAAACGCTGGAAGATATGTTAAGATCTTGCGTTATAGATTTCAAAGGGAGTTGGGATGACCATCTACCGTTGGTAGAATTTGTGTACAACAATAGTTTTCATGCTAGTATAGGCATGCTGCCTTACGAAGCGTTGTATGGAAGGAAGTGTCGAACTCCACTATGTTGGGACAAAGTGGGTGAACGTCGGATGTTGGGACCTGAGTTGGTACAATAGACGACAGATATGGTAAAGCTAATACGTACTCGATTGGTAGCTGTGACGCCCCCAAAATAGGCATACATCACCCATTCTGAGTCACCAAATACATGGTACAGAATACAAATACAAACTTAAATATACAAAGATGAAATTTGTGAGTTTTAATACAAATATTATCTTCTAGACAATATCCACACTCAAATAAAGTCCTCATTATATTTATTATCACACTATTTCATAGAATAGTGACGACTACTAATGCAAACATCTGGACCGTCACTCCGTTCCCGGACTAGTCCCAGCTATATTCTCATTTCCTGAAGAGAACAATGAAAGCAAAGGGTGAGCTCAACTAGCCCAGTAAGAAATATTATGACTAAGATAATGTAGAATAAATTATCGTTAGCCTTCAACATGGTTAAACTGATAAAATATAATAAACATCAAGTTTAACTGCAGCGGAACAAACAATCCATTTAGAAGAGTCAAGTAGAGCATGATATCTACTATCTTCTATGATTTAAAAGGTTTCTCATCAATTTTATCGCTGAGACTCAGCTTAATAAATAATACACATCACTAAATTATCCATGCACTACGGGCCAATGATATTCATTATTATCACAATTGGTCATGTTCATCTCAACAACTGTCCATCAATGCACTACGGGCCAATGAAGACTTTTATCACATCATTTGTAATATTACAGGTCATGATTATACCGAATGATTCCTGGTCATAACCATACCAATCAACAGTCCATCTATGCACTATGGGCCAAAGATGACTTTCATAATCATATAAACATGAGGATGATGACAATGATATAAGAATTCAATAAAGTCCAAATTATCAACATGATACTGCTTTGTGGAGTAAAATTCAAGAATAATATCGTATCAAAAATGATTTGGACATAAAGAAATCAATTTTTGTCATGAATACTACCCCGGTATGAAAAGGTTAAAACATATCAAGACTACTCAGAATAATATTTCCATAAAAAGATACTGGATGAAATGCAAATATCAAAGAATTTCTGATCATTTCAGGAATTATAGAAGCAATACTTACCATAGTAAGTTTAGAGTTAGGAATCTGAAATGAACAATATATCTGAAGCGCAAATGGATTTTCAAGCGTCATGCGGTAGTCCGCGTAGATAGATCATTTCCATAATTTAATACCAAATGAATACGAAGGGTTATTCACCAGGCATGCGATAGTCCGCGTAGACAGGTTATTTCCATAGAATAATAAAGAATGGAATAACAACAGGATTTCACCATACATTCGGTAGTCCACATAGACTAGTTATTCCAACAGAATGATAAAGAATGGAATAATAACAGGATTTCACCATGCATGCGGTAGTCCGCGTAGACATGTTATTCCAACAGAATGATAAAGAATGGAATAACAACCCTTACGAGTATCGAAAGAAATAACTCTCTTCATGAATACGAAAGAAATAATACCCCTTACCTTAGTAGGAGATTTGATACTGCAATAGTGTAGTAACAGAATACTCTTCTGCTTTCTATCTGATTCTCTCTTTATAGAATTCTCTTGTGAGTCATAGTGAATTGGTGAGAATGAAAGAAGAAATAAGCTTCTATTTATAGAAGATTTCTAGCTTAGCCCTTGCAATGGGAAGAGGCAAGTGGCTTGACGACTGGTGATGTGAAAAGAAAAGTGGTTTAACGCCTGTAATGTGAAATGACAATTGGTTCGACGACTGTAATGTGAAATAACAAGTGGTTTGACGCCTGTAATGTGAAACGACAATTGGTTCGATGCCTGTAATGTGAAACAACAAGTGGTTTGACACCTGTAATGTGAAACGACAATTGGTTCGACGCCTGTAATGTGAAACAACAATTGGTTCAACGCCTGTAATGTGAAATGAAAATTGGTTCAACGCCTGTAATGTGAAACGATAATTGGTTGGCGCTTTGTAATAAGAAAGCAAGTGGTTTGACGTCTGGTAAAGGCAATTACTATTGGCGAAAGTGACTCTTAGATGATGACATATAGGGCCCCATAGAATAAAACCAAACTTACCACAAATGTCTCATAATGAGACTTCTTATTTATATCAATGATTGAATAAATATTACCACAAATCATTTTATCTTCAATCAACACATATTTAATCTTTCAACAATTATTCATCATTAATGTTATAACTCACAATATTTAACAACCAGATCATTCCAAGGAAAGAGGGGGCTTTCCAATAAGGATTTCTCCTATTGGCGCCGCAATTAGGTGACCAAACCTCTCCTCGGCGTAAGCGTTCTGACATCGTCAATATTACGAGATAATAATATGAATAACTGTATCGTCTCAATTATTGATTTAATAATATATAAAATATCGACAATAATTGAATCAAATAACGTGAGATACTATGCATCAATTACTGTAGCAATAATTGAACAACACTGAGTGACTTCTCACATAAGCATCAATAATCAATACCGTGTGCTACTATGCAACCACGCGTATTACTGTACTTTTATCACCGGGTATTTCAACAGTTAACGGTAAAACTTCCGCCGTTTTTTCATAAAAAGATAATTTTGTCATTTTCTAACTCCAACAATAATTCTGTTGTGGGGTCCACCAATGATTGTTTCATCGTACGAATATTCCTCGACAAAAAGAATATTCCCCGACCAAACGAATATTTTATAACAACTTGCTTTACTTTGCAAAATTTTCACATATCACCCTTAACTTTAATCCTTTTATCAATTTAACCATTTACTAAATGAAATAATAATTATAAGAAAATTGAATACTTTTATTTCATAAAATTCGGGGTCTTACAGTAGCGGGTCAAGATAGGCAGAAGAAGTATGCAGATCCTCACAGAGAAAAGAGAGATTTCGATGCCTTGGAAAGGGAAGATACGTTTTGGGAAGAAAGGGAAGTTAAGTCCAAGGTTTATAGTACCTTTTGAGATTTTAAGAAGGGTAGGAGAGGTAGCTTATGAAGTAGCCTTATCTCCAGAAATGGACTGTATTCACAATGTGTTTCACGTGTCTGTGTTGCGTCCCTATAAACCGGTCTATAAACACATAATAAAGTATGAATCTATTCAGATAGAGAAAGATTTATCGTATGAAGAACTTCCAATTCAAATTGTTGATAGGAAGGAACAAGTTTTGAAAAATAAGATAATACCTTCAGTGAAGGTAATTTGGAGAAACCACAATGCTGAAGAAGCAACGTGGGAACTCGAAAGTAAAATGAAGGAAAATTTTCCTCATTTGTTTATGTAATTATAAGCGAGATTCTTGGAACAGAATCCTTATAAGGGGGAGAATGTAACGCCCGAGAAAATCAGATTTATATGAGAATTAAATTTTTATTTGATTATGTGAATTAAATGAATTTAATTGATTATTTATGTGAGTAAGCTATGTGAAGGTCGTTCTATGACCTAAAATGTGCGGATGTGGTTAGTATCCTGGCTATGTGCTAGAATTAATTGTTTTGAATTTCCAAGACGAAAATAAAAGTTTTTTGAGAAATTTCTGTAAAACACTGTTCATCTGTTTCTGCTCGGGAATTAAGTTTGAAATTTTGAGAAATGCGTAATGATAGAATATGAAGATGAGATGGAAAATTTAATCATATTTCATTTATGGCAAATGAAGTTTTCGCCTGCGGACTTAAAACCTAAGGGTTGAGAAGAATGATTTTCGAGAAGGAAACGAGCCTCGTATAATGAAGTATGATAATGATTATGCGTACGTTATACGAGTGTGATACGATTTAGTATACGAGTATAGTATGAGAATTTAATACGATGTACAATACGAATATCTTACGTGTATTATACGAAGAAAATACGTGAATTATATGTGTAGAATACGTTTGGTGTAATGGACTTAGAGTTAGGACTTAGGATAATCCAATTGGATTTGGATTATACCAAGCCCAAATGATTAAGTAATCAAGCCCAAACAATTATGAGTTAAAGCCCAATGTTAGGATTAATTAAGCCCGATCCAAGAAACCGAACCGTGGATCGAACCGGTGGGTCACCGAATGGGTAAAACCCATGGGGATGACCCATGGGCATGTGGGCCGGCCACTTGATGGCCAAGTAAAGTGATCTACTTGATCACCAAGTATTTTACTTGGTGATGAAGTAGTGAATAGTAAGGAGGTGGGGAGAAAAGACCTTTTTGCCCTCCATTTGAATTTCCTATAAATAGAAAGCTTAAGTTGGTTAATTTTGGTTTTCCAAGAGTTATCCAACTTATATTGAGAGAGAAAGAGCTAGACTTAATCAATCAATCACTTTGAAGCAAATACCTTAGTGTTTTTAGCAAGAAGACGAAGATCGTAAAGGTAATATTCCCTTAATAATAATTTTCCATCCCTTTTGATTTATTTGTTATAAATAATTATAAATTGGTGGAGCATGCCTCTTATGGAGGAATAAGGATGACTTGTAATATATAAAACCATTATAAGTCATGTGTAAATGAAAATCGTAAGGGTTTACGTAAGTTCAAACCGTAGGAAATATTGAATTATGAACTATGTTGTTGATGGACTGTGACAACCCGAGAAATTGGACAATTTAGTAAAATCTTAAATGATTGATTTAAGGTCAAATAATAGACCTAGATAGAAAATAAGTGTATGCGTTTGATGTTATTAAGAATGGAATTTTGAGGATTTCAAAATTTCGTGAAGGCTTATAGTGAATTATTCGAGGATTAAGTGTTTATGTGATTAAGTTACGTGTATATGGTTAATGATGTGTTCGGAATGTGATTAAAATTCAGAGGTTGACGGATAAATTATATCTCATAACAAACCCTAAGAATATATTAAGAACGTCAACGTTAGGTTAGAAAACCCTAACGTCGATAAGAAACCCTAGAAATGGGATTAAAACCCTAGTTTTGATTCGGAATCAAAACCCTAATTGATTGCATGAAACCCTAAATCGAGAACTTAATGGCATAAGCGTAAATAACTATAAGATTAATTAGGGTTAATCTTAACAAATTGATTACAAAACCCTAATTCCAAATCAAAACCTAATACTTGATCTAAAAACCTAGTTTGATTACGATAAATTGAAGCCCTAATCTGGGAAATTAGCGGAGAATTATAATGCTCAAGTGATATTAAGTATAAGGTTAATTAGGGTAAAGCTTAATCAATTCAAAACCCTAATCCTAATTATTTCAATTTATGAGTAATTAGAAAACTCTAATCTAATTACGAGATTTAATTTCTAAATTAGAAAATTTATTTTCTATTAGAAACCCTAATTAGTGGGTTATAAACCCTAAGGGTTAAAAAGTTGTGTGTAAGGAATATGAACATTATGTGATGGTTTATATTTATTTATTATATAAACAAACAAAAGAAATTAGTGTAAACCTAATTATATATTAGGAATGAAGGATTTAATAACTTAAGGGTTATGGAAAAAGAGAATTGTGGTATTTAGAATACTTACTAATTCTAGGAGATTTATTTTATATATATCTCAAATGATTAATTTTATAACCTAATTATAGCAAGTCTAATTGGGTTAAGGAAATAAGTGTGCATGAGCAAAGATTTGTGTTATAATTGAGGAAATGAAAATCCTAATTAAATGATTAGGATATAATAAAATTTATCTATTGGATCATGCTATTCTTTTACATAGCCCAAGCAATTTAATTGGAGAGCCCAAACAATAAAATAATTGGCCCAAGTTATGACCCAATTTGTATGGATCTTCTAGATGGTTATTAAACAAACAAATCAACAAATAAAATTGGCCAAAATGGTAGAGGTTCGGCCATTTGAGGAGCAAAATAGCACACGATTCATTTCATTTATCTATTATTTTAGTTATTCAAAAGTTGGTTACCAAATCACCTAAGTTTAGCCACTAGCCTTTTTAGGGTAATTAATATTTTCATCCTTGGCAATCATGTACAAGAGCAAGAGAGAGTAAGGCTTGGCCGGATGACATAAGGAGAGAAAGAGAGTGGGTTTGGAAAAAATTAAAAATCTTGAGGTTTCTCTTTTATTCTTCCAAGTTGCAAGGAACTTAAGAGAGAGAGAGAGAGTGAGAAGGGAGTTCGGCCACTTCATGGTGAAGAGGGAGGGGAGATTTTGACTCTCATGAAACCAAGATCCATCCATGGAAGGAAGGAAGAAGGAGGAGAAGAAATCAAGCTAAGGTATAATAAAAATTTCTACTTGTGTAGGCTAAATTTCCTTGGTGTTTTGATTTGATTTTTGAAAACTTGAAGTTGTGATCTTGAGGTTTAAAACCTTAGATCTATGTATATATGAGTGTATCATGTTTAGATCTAATAATATTGGGTGTTGATTTTTGGTTGGAATCAAAGGTATAAATTTCCTAAACTCAAAACTCTAGTTAGTTTATGTGTTTTGTGATGGTTGTTTTAGACCAAGTGTTGAACTTATGATCCATATGAGGGAAGATCTACATGATATATGATATTTTATGGTTAGATCTTGCCATTTTTAGGGTTGATAAGCTTGAACAAAGAAGATGAACCAAAACAGTTTTTTTGTTTTAAATGAATTAGTGGACTGCTGCCCTAAACAGAAAATTTCGGATTTTTTAGGGTGCTCTAAAAATTCTGGACTTGTGATATGTTATAGTACACTCAATAAGCTTTCCATAGACTCCGAAACGGACTAAATCCGACATCGGAGGAGCAAGTTATGGGATTTCTACCAAACTACACAAAGTTAAGAAAACTGTGAAAAGGACAGTTTTGGACCAGCCACTTCCGGGATAAATTCCGGGAGCTAAACATATCCAAATATGGATTGTGATATATGAAAATTGTAATTCGGAAAGTTACGAATCTAATAAAATTGACGGATCATTAATCGGAGTTACAGATTTTGTTTTATTTAAGTTTTGGTAAAGGACTCCAAATCTGCCAAATGAGAAAAAGTTTCTGGCCAAAATTTTCCGGGGACTGTTTCGGACATTTAGTTAATGAGAAAAATTCCAGGCTTTTGAGAAATGAAAATATATGGTAATATGTAGCTCGTGTCCAAAAATGAGCTAATTCCGAGTTAAAACGACCAAGTTATGACCATTACAATTTTTGTGATTTTCCGACGGAAATCGCTATAAACGGAGTTCTACAACTCCGATTGCCACGAAATTTAAAATGAAGTATCACGTTAACATATATAAGGTTATGCCAAGAGATGGGCATTACTGGAGTTAAGCACGAGGTAGCTAATTTCTTAAGCTACGCACTAAAATTAATTAAAGAAAAAAAAATAGAATTAATGTTTTTAAAATCATATAAAAATGATTTTAAGTATTAGAAAATTATTTTAAGTTATAAATATAACTTTTGATATTTTGGCATGAAAATATTAATATTTTAATATTAATATTAATTATCGGATAATGGATTTAAGTGTTTAAAAATCAAATAATTATGATTTTAAGGTATTAAAAATATTTTGATATATTATAATTGCATTATAATATTATGTAAGGATTTTCATTAATATTTTATATTAAATGAATATTAATGATTAAGGAATTATGTGGTATTTAATTTAGTTAAATACGATATTAATGATTGGAAAATCATGATAAATGGTAATAATTATCCGAAAATTATTACGAACCTAGGAAAAATGTTTTGACTGATAAGAAAATTATCTGTGATAATTGTTAAGTGTTTAGGAAGAGTTTAATTGAACTTAAACTCGATATTAAATCCGACTAGATATCTGGGATGATAAAATTGTGTCTGGTTTCAACTCGAGACTTAAATAGTTTGACACGAGGCTAAGTCTTATGTCTTTGTATAGACTTATAGGGTTATGTGTTATGTGTTTAGGTTATTACGTGTATTTAGATATAACAATATTATCTTGTGATTCTAATATTGGAGATCTATATTATTAATATTAGGTCTTCGGGTAAAGCGTTATAAATTGCGTTGTGGTAATCAACAGTTCAGGCAAGTTTGTTCTTACTTAACTCTAATAAGAGTGTTTTATTTAAGCTTATGGTTAAATCATTGCTGATTGCCATGAAAATTGTACTCTGTACATCTTGCATGTATAAGTCAGGTATGAAAGGCTGATCACCTTCATTACCAGTTGGTTCAGAAATGTTTGTTCATGTTTAAAACTTGTTCAGTCAAAAATTTGTTCGTGCTAGTTCTCAATTATATCGATGAACTATAGCAAGCCCATTATTCATACTCTTCAATCATGATATATCCTTATATTGTTGTATTTAAACTTGCTGGGCAACTTTCATGCTCACCCTTGCTATATCATGATAAAACATTGCAGATAAGGCAAATGCGTTCGGATACAGGAAATGATTAAAGCCAAGTTCAGCTTGGGTTATAAAGTGCAGCTAGTTTGTAATAGTGTATTGTGATAAATATTGTTATGTAATAAATAGTTTATGAAATGTGTATAAGTTAAGGTTACTCGACCTTGGGGAATAGTGTGTAATGTAATGTATAAACAATTTATGTTTATATCTTCCGCAAACAGTTATAGAATGATTAGTGTACCGAATCCGCGACGATTTGGGGCCCGGGTTCGGGGGACGCTACATGGACAAATTGAACCCCATCACTATTAAGATATGTGCATCTTGCTTGGTTAGGATGTAGATATGAAATCAATTGAGTGTTCCATTTGATTTGGCATATAGAACACTAGTAACGAAGTTATGGCGAATTTTATGGAATTAGACGTTAAACGTCGAAAACGTAGAAATTCTGGATTAGTAGTCGAAAGTTGCCATGGGACTTGAAAATGTTGGTTTTTAATGTTAACACGTGAGATAGGGTATTTAAGAGTCATGGGCTCAAGAATCGTCGGATTCCGACTTAAAACGAAGAAAATGAGTATTGAACGCTCGAAAGCGTTTAACGAACGCTCGAAAATGAACTTAGAAGTGAATTTTGAGTTAACGTATTCGGAATTATAAAATTCTTATATGAACGCGGAGAGTATGTAATTTATGAGTTGTAGGCTTTTGAACGGAAGTTCACTAAAAATTTTATCTGTAAAAATTTTCTAGTGCTGAGGTCTGGCGCCTCATCGCCAGACAAGGCTTGTTGTGCCGCGCTGCAACGCCGGTACAGTGTATTGATCTACTGAAGAGTGGCTTCGCAGCGCCACTCGTACAAAGGAGTTTCGCACCGCAGCGCCAGAACCGGGACTTAGCTACTGTGAACTGGTGTCGTAGCGCCAGTGTTGTATAGAAGGGCCACGCCGCGGCGCCGAGGCAGGGCTTTTATTAGACAAGTTAGGTTTTGAACTTCAATTGTTTCGAGACCTGTGTAAGTTAAGTTTATATACTTAATAAGTGTACTAAAACTATTCTTACGTTACATATACTAGTGTATATGGTAATGAACTTAGGAATTGAACGCGAGTTGTTAGTATGATAACGAAGAACACAAAGTGTTAATAATAAATTATGAACGGTAATCGACATTAGGTACTTCACCAATGATGATTGAGTCGGTTAGTAACGTAAAATCATTAACAAGCCAGGAAGAAGGGTAGTAAGTTGAATTGACTTTATTAATAAAATGAAATCAACTATGACATAGAAGAGAAAGAAGTTGGTAGAAACAATGTGATTAATTGTTTGGTAACTAATTACAGTGTACTATGTGAATATATCATGTAGATTCTGTAAAGGCTGAGAACAATCGAATAAGTTATTTAAAGACGCTTGAAGGCAAGTTTTCTTAACGCTTGTCTAACCTTCGAGTTAGCTGAGTTTTCTGTGATTCATTGTAATGAGTTGCATGAATGATTTTAAAGAAAGGGTCAATGCCAGTTTTAACTCGTTTAGACTATTCGTAAGAGATAGATTGATTTGTATACATATCTTTCTATATAGAAATGATAACGCTATCCTATGCCAAGTAATTGGTACGGATTCAAAGGTAATGTTTGTCTATGAACAAACAAAAGTATTTTTCATCGTGTATACGATGGGCACGCGAGTTTGCCAAAACTTAAACATAAATACGTGAATTATATGATTGTAGTCAAATCCGAGCATACTATGAATGCTAAGAGAAATAAGGGCAAGGCTAAGATGGATAGTTAACCATCTTGTAATAGATTAGTATGATTGTGTGTATTATACTTAAGAACAACGAATGATGTAATCGGTTTATGAACCTGGGAAAGTATTTCACTTTGATTATAATAAGAAGATAGTAATTACATTCATTATGTTGTGTTTTCAATGGAATGATTGTATAGTTATGAGTACCGTGTAGCACCATATGTCGGGTTGGAAGATACCCGAATTTGGGGGCGTCACAGTTTTGCTACGAGAAAGAAGAAAATGATGGAAAAACCAAGAAGAAAGGTATTAAAACTTTACCTTTGATAAAATTTTCTTTAAGTCTTCTATGTCAAAATACATAGTTTAATGAAAATATATGTAAAAGATGTTAAGAAATGATTTCCATATGGTTTAATCATAAAAAAAAGAAGAAGTAAGAATTTAAAGTTTAGTTTATAAATTTCTTTAAAAGGCGTTCATATAAAGTATGAATTTCTTGATGCTAATGAGTGATCCGAATGAATCATATGAACGATCGGTGATATAAGTAAGGATTGGTGAGTTATAACACCAAATTGCATTATAAAGTGAAATCATAATCAAAATATCGATTAAAAACGAAGAACAAGTTGTTAGTGTTGGGTTTAAATTCTAATTACGCTCAGCACACAAGTGCACGTGGTCAACAAGTAATACAGTGATAAGTCGAGTATCGTTCCCACAAAGATTAGTATGAAATTAATCCTAACAATTACCAGTTTTATATTAATCCAATTTTATTAAACTATCCAACTTAATGATTATAACTATTAAAAACTAAACATATTAAAAATACCAAGCAATCAACAAACTTAAAAACTGTAATGTCAAGCAAATATTGAAGAATTAGGCTTACAACTTCACTTTAAGTCTCACTCCGATTATTACACCTTATTTCAGTTCAATTCACTATCCCAGATTATTAATCAAGAACACTTAAGTAGAATTAGTCATCTCTCGATGCACTAATACCATATTAGCTTAAATCCACAAATTAGATAGAATTAAACCAAACACCTTAATCAACTAACTCACTATATCTCTATATGAATTACAATCAAATAAGGTTTGAGTTCAAGTTCTCTACCCGATTACATGCGATGTTAAGCATATCTCACCCTAACATTCATAAAGATTCCATCCAAACACAGAATTCAAGAACACATGCTATAGTGACTAAGCTAGATTCATATATCATCTCTCGAATCCATACAAATCCACACAAAATTGATGATCAAACAATTCATAAATTAAAGCACAAATCACAATAGGTAAACTGAATGTATAAACTATTAAACTGAAATCAAAGCTACATAATCATCGTTCAACCATAAAGATCTGTCATAAGCCTAACTCATAAATGAAATAAAAACTGAAATCATAAAAGAAATCATCATCCAAATTACAATAATTGAATTAAAGAAATAGAATGAATACAAAACCACCCTTCTTCTCTGTTCCAATCTTGCAATTTTTGTGACTCTGACCTTCAATCCTTCCCCCAATGCAATTTACACAAATTAGGGCTCTAGATTGTCAATTGAATGAATGTTGTTAATCTCTCTATGTTGTTATGTTATTATCCAGCATAAGACACATATTTTGTCCACAAATTGATGCCAAATACAGTCCCAAACCATACAAACTTGATTCCATCATGCCACTGCAACATTACAATTGAATCAGGATTCTTGGTCTTGCCCCATACCCCCTCCCCGGCGGGGATTTTGCTTATAAATAGTCCGTCCCGATGGGGGGTCTTTCTATAGAAGCCACATTTTGCTCACTTATTTGGCAAGGTCCTCCACAAAACCACCTTTTAAGCCACACATGCTATGCTACAACACCTAAACATAAAAAAACAATAAATAAGTAAAATGAATCATAAATATAAAGGATTAACACAATTTAAGTCCGAATTAGAGGCTACTTTGTAGGTATAAATGTGACGCCCCCAAAATAGGTATACATCACACATCTGAGTCGCCAAATACATAGTACAAAATTCAAATACAACTGTCATGTAAAATACGACAAAATACAAACTAAGAGTTTTAATACGAATATTGTCATCTAGACAATATCCACTCTCAAAGGAGTCCTCATTACATTTATTATCACACTATTTTATAGAATAGTGAGGACTACTATGAAACCATCTCAGACCATTACTCCGTTCCCCGACTAGACCCTGCTACGTTCTCATTTCCTGAAGAGAACAATGAAAGCAAAAGGGTGAGCTCAACTAGCCCAGATAAGAAATATTATGACTAAGATAATGCGAGAATAAAATTATCGTTAGCCTTCAAATGTGATGTTAAGCCGATAAAATATAACAAACATCAAGTTTAATCAGTGGCGGAACAAGCAATTCATTAAAAGAGTCAAGTAGAGAATAAAATCTACTATCTTTTATGATTTAAAAAGGTTTTCATCACTTTTATCACGAGACTCGACAATAAATAATCCACATCATCCACACTTTACTGACCAGGATATTCATTAGTATCACGACCACAAATTATCCATGCTACGGGCTAAGGATATTCGTGTATTGATCAATGGTCATGATCATGCCAACAATTGTCCATCAATGCACTATGGGCCAATTAGGACTTTTACCACATCATCTGTAACATTACGTTCATGATTATACCGAATAATCCCTGGTCATAATCATACCAAGTCCATCTATGCACTACAGGCCATAGATGACTTTTAACATAATATAAACATGAGGATGATGACAATGATATAAGAACTCAATAAAACAAGTTGAAGAATTAATTTATCCAAGAACCAATAACGTCCAAATTGTCAACATGATATTTCTTTGTGGGGTAAAACTCAAGAATGCTCAGAAGAATATTTCCATGAAAAGATACTGGATGAAGCGCAAATATCAAGGATATTCCAGTAATTTCATGGAGTATGAAAGCCAAAACATTAACCAACTGAGTATAATAAAGAATGGAATAACAAAAGAAATCACCAGGCATGCAATAGACCGCACAGACAGGTTATTCCAACATAATAATAAATAACGGAACGAGTCATGCGTAAATGCACGCAGAATAGATATTCCAATGAGAATAATAAATAACGGAACCGGTCAAAGAAATTCACAATCGATAGGATATTTCAACAGAAAAATAAATAACGGAACCAGGTCATGTGTAAACGCACAGACATGATGTTCCGACAAAATAATAAAGAATAGAATAACATAAGAATTTTACCATGTATGAGGTACTTTGCATAGACAGGTTATTCCAACATAATAATAAAGAATGGAATAACATAAGTTCTCTTCATGAATACGAAAGCAATAATACCCCTTACCTTAGAAGAAATTGGATATAGGAAAAGAGAGGTAGCAGACTTCTCTTCTTCTTTCTCTCTATAATTTTCTCTCTAGAGTTTTTGAAATGAATTAAAAGAAATAATGAAGGAATGAGCTTCTATTTATAGGAGAATGGAAAGGATACTATGCAATAAAATATTGTAATAAAATAAAAACTTTTAAATAAAATATAAAATATAATATATATTATATATTATATATATATAAATATATAATCTCACGGTACATCACCCCCGTGATTCATCCTGCCAAAAACTCGTGAATCAACATGATTCCTATAATCTATATATAAACAACATAATAGTACTCCCCTTGCCAACTTTTCAATTTATCATATATATATATATATATATATATCTTATATAGTACTCCCAAAAACCTCCCCCACTCCATTATTCACTTATATATATATATATATATATATATATATATATATATATATATATATATATATAAAAAGTAAGGTATTTAATTCATCAAAATATTGTGAAGTATCTCAAGGGAATTACCACTGAGCAGCATACCACATGCTTGATGATAGCCATATTATGTGCGCAGTAGGGGTGCAATTAAAACGAAAAATGCAATATCCTACCAAGACATCACATATGCCACCATTGCTAAATTTGAGGATCAAGGGCGGGTGGTGAGCCACACCACAGATTGAGAGATTCATTCTCCCACTCACCTTCCTGAGTAGCCAACCCAAAGACCCCATGAGACCAGGTGAAGCAGCCCATCCACCCAAGCATATCCTATCCCCAGCGATCGACATCATCGAAGGTTGGAGTGCAAAGTCGACGCATTGTATGACAATCTTGGGACATTTGCTACGGGACTCACCAAATACCTTTGCTTCCTTCACAAGCAAAGACAGAACAATGCTCGAATGGCCACGGTTTGGGATCACCGTGTCTTATCCACCACCGTGATTCACCACCCGGGAGGGTGATCAAGCCGATCATTAGGGGAGTTTTTCTTGTACCTTTACCTTCATTCAATGAGGACATTGAAAACTTTAAGTTTGGGGGTATTGGAGTACTTGAATAGTAGTTTAGATTGCATTCTGTTTTTGCATGTTTACTTTAATTTTGCATGATTATTGGTTAGATAAAATTTTGCATAAAATTTTTAATTTTTATTCATTGTTGATTGTGTTAGTATGTTTTAGTTTAATGTCTCACACAAATTCTTGCTTAATAATAGAAATTTTTGCCTAGCCAATGATTATAGTGAATTGTGAAAGATTTCAGAATATGTTGCATAACACAGCTTGGATATAATGTTTTACACAATGAGATTCATGTTACTGTTTAAATGCTTTCGGGTTGCACAAATGTATTCACAATCACTTGTAGGTTTAAGATGTGTGTCTTGCATTGCTCAATAGAACATGTAGTTTTAAAAAGAGAAACATGAGGAAAGTGTTGTAGATTGTAAGAGTCATTGAAGTGCAAAATTTTTGGAAAACATGGGTATGCTATGTATATAAAAAAAAATCGAATAACAATAACGTGGCTAGTCTTAATTAGGCCTGGATACTTGAGTAAAGTGGCAGGGGATTGTCTCTACACCTAATACCCTAAGGTCTTTCATGGTGCAGGTGTCGTTGGTTGAAAGCTTCGCTAAAGGGTAGCAGATGTGCCTAATGGATTGAGACATTGCACAGTCATGTGGAAAAAAAAGAAGAAAAAGAGAAAATGAATAGAAAAATAGCAATAAACACCGTGGAAAAGTGCGAAATCGCCCTCGTGAGTAGCAATAAAGCAATAAACCCATTGTTGAACCTTAGTTTGCAGTGATATGTCGAAACAGTCTATGCTGCATGAGTATACATGAGTCTTGATTTAGATTATAATTTTCTGTTTGGAGTAGTATAGGATATATAGCCTTTGCTTAGATCAAGTTTTTGTGAACATCACACACACACATCATCTCTATAGCATTCATAAATTATCTAAGTGTATAATGTTATGTCTATGGTTTGGTTTGAAATTATGTTCTGGGATCTGGATAATTCACTAAGGTAATTTGGGCTGAAATTCTGTTATGGCTACGATTATGTGAGACTAGTATGCATCATAGAGTAGTTGCATAGTTTAGTAGTTGCATTTTCATTGTTCATTAGTATCCATTGCTTGAGGGCAAGCTACAGTTCAAGTTTGGGGGTATTTGATAAGTGGTATTTTTTCCTACTTATTGAATACCAATTCATGCGAATTATGCCCACCTCAAGTATATTTCATTGTGTTTTAGTTGCATTTCACATTATTTTGCATTGCATTTACTTAAAACTCCTTTTCATGAATAAGTGCAGGAATCGGCTTGATTTTGGTGGAATTAGAAGCAACAGGCGAGCGGATGCGTGAAGGCTAGTCACAAGGCGAGGATATGCATGGCATGGTGGTACAATGAAACATGGAGACCAAGCAAGCAAGAGGATTAAGCATGAATGAACAAGTAGCAGAAGCAGCAAGACAAAACTAGAATAGAACCTGCAGAACACAAGCAGCTGGCCGCTAAGGCAGATTGAGCTTAGACTAAGGCATCCACATGTGTGCATGGCTAAACAGGGAAGACCTTCTGCAAGTTGAGCTCCATGAGGCGTGAGTCATGCCTGCACGCTTACGTGAGAAGCCTACTGGATCGACATAATACACTGCAAGTCTAGCGGCCGCGAGACAGAGAAGCTAGAGAGCGGCGGCGGCCATGATGGCGATGCTGATGCTATAATTTTGTTTTATTTTTAATTCTCAATTAAATGATATGTAATTGGTTTTTAAACAATTCTGACTAGTGTCAGAGAGAGTCTTGATTATTTTTATGTATTTTCATCTTAGAAAACTAGGGTTTACACCTTGGCAGAGATTCCAACGTAGAACGAAGCCATAACGTCTACTTCTCTACTTCTTCTTGGAATTCTTTGTCATTGTGGATTTTTAATTATTATCTATTGGATTTCTCTGAGGATTGAATAGTTAATCATTGGTTTCTATTCGGCGATTGGGTTTGATCATTCTATCTATCTTACTTCACTCATTTGTTTATTGATCATGTTTAGCATTGATCCCATAATGGCTTTTGGTTCAGTCATAAACTAAACTCCATTATGGGATTCTAACAGATTTTAATATGTAGTTTGGTTGTACACTTAAATGCTAGCGTTGTTTTGCATATCATATGGGATATCTGTCATGGTTGTTTTATATGTATGAATGATTGATCACCATTCGTTTCAGTATTTGCATAGGATTGACAATGAACATATAAATATGGATTGTAATCATGATAGCATGCGAATATGGGGCTAGTGTAATAGCTTGCGTATTTTGTGAACCAGATAGACATATACTGTTTCACCGTATGAGCTAGAGTAAGGGCTTGTGCTTAAAATCAATAAGATTGAAATTGTGCATAGACATATGGTGATTGTGATTGTATTGGTGATTATATAGAGTCTAAAATCTGTAGATGCTGTGTAAGTAGGTTATAGTGCATTAAAAAATGGTTATAACTCTCTTCGTGCTCTTGGCTATTTTTCTGTGATATGTGAACACTTCTTGCATGAATGTGGCAATTAGATGAAATATTAAATGAAGTTAAGGTCCCATTATTTTCTTATTATATTTATTCCATTTATATTCTTATTTCTAGTTAGTAATCATAATTAGTCTAATTCAACAATTTTAGTCATCAGTCTAGGCATATAAGTATAGTGAGTAAATTAATGCATAATAATTTAAGGTTAACAACTTTCTCTGTGGGATCGATACTTTACTTACTCTGTATTACTTGTTGACACATGTATGCTTGCATGAGTTAGAGCTCTTTTATTAGAACTATAAAAGGGGCAACAAGTTTTTGGCGCCGTTGCCGGGGAAAGGCGTTAATTTAGATAATTATCATTAGTTTAAAGCTATATTGTATGAGTTAGACAATTCTGTTCATTTCTCATTTCTATTTTTATTTTGTTTTTGGTTGCAGGTACTTGTAGAATTTTATGCACACACGATCATCCAACCCGGAGTTAACACCAGCGCAATCTAATATAAATGGAAAAGGCTGGAAAGCGAGTGTGCGGAGAAATTTGAAAGCACAGTTAGAGAGCACTTCAGTTAGTATGGCGGAAGAACCAAGAATTGAGCAAAGAGAAGAGCATCGGGCTCTATAAGAATATTCCATGCCAAACATAAACGAATTATAGTCTAGCATAGTCAGACCGGCGATAGCAGCAAATACTTTTGAAATTAAACCGGGCACTATCCAGATGGTGCAGAACTCAGTGCAGTTTGGGGGTGCTGTTACGGTTGATCCGAACAAACACCTATTGAGCTTCATCGAGATTTGCGACACATTCAGATATAATGATGTGACGGAGGATGCCATCAGACTACGGTTATTCCCATTTTCATTGAGGGATAAAGCAAGGAGTTGGCTACATTCTTTGCCGGCAGGGTCAATCACTACATGGGAGGACTTAGCACAAAAATTCTTAGCCAAGTTCTTCCCAATGGCTAAGACTACGAAGATGAGGACATCCATATCCCAGTTCGAGCAACAACAGGGCGAGTCCTTATATGAGGCATGGGAGAGGTATAAAGAGATGCTTAGGAAGTGTCTGCATCACGATTTGCCAGATTGGATGGTGATAAATTAATTTTATAATGGTTTGGGATCGCAGTCGAGATCGATTGTAAACGTAGCCGCAGGAGGGGCATTATGGGCAAAAAGCTATGATGAAGCCTATACGCTTATCGAGACTATAGCTGAAAATGACTATCAGAATCCTATAGCTCGGATGCCACAGCCTAAGGTTGCAGGTGTGTTGGAGGTAGATGCGATTACACAACCATTTAAAGACAAATGGCGATAGCTAAGAAAATAGATACTTTGCGAGAGAACAAAGTGAAGACAGCTTTCTTTCGTTTGTGAGATTTGTGCAGGATCACACTCCACAGATCAATGTGCTATCAGCTCAGAGTCAGTACAGTATGTGAGCAACTATAGAAAAGACCAAGGTCAATTTCAGAACACATACCATCCCAACAATCGCAATCATCCGAACTTCAGTTGGTCTAACAACCAAGGACAACAAAGAAAAAATGGGTCCGGCCAAATTAATGGTTTCAACATAAGCAGTAAGAACCACGCTTTACACCAAAACCACCGTTTCCACCGGGATTTCCTCAACAGCAACAACACCACACTCCAGCTGCATCACATCTAGAGAAGAAATCAGAAATGGAGGAGATGATGTTGAAATACATGGAAAACACCGAGGTCATGATCAAAAGCCAAGCAGTGGCTATCAAGAATTTAGAGACTTAGATGGGGCAAATGGCAAGCATGCTTACTAACAGGCCCCAGGGTGCCTTGCCAAGTAACACAGAGATAAATCCTAGAAGAGACGGGAAGGAGCAGTGTCAAGAAATAACATTGCGATCTGGGAAAGATTTGACAGAAGTCTCGTAAGTCGTATGCCTACCAAGAGGATATTACCAAGGAAGCCGCCATAGCAAGGTGAAGGCGTAACAAGAGACTGACGAGGAGAAAAATCTGGAAAACTCTGAGATTCGACAGGAAGAGAAGAATAAAGCAGGTTCAGAAGAGAAAGTCAAGAGTCCAGTACAACCTCTGCACCCTCAAGTACCTTATTCGCAGAGGTTAATTAAGCAAAAAGATGACAAACAGTTCAGCAAGTTTCTGGAGGTTTTGAAAAAGTTGCAGATCAACATACCATTTGCCGAGGCATTGGAACAAATGCCAAACTACACAAAGTTCATGAAAGGTACCTTGTTAAGGAAGAGGAGATTAGATGAGTTTGAAATGGTAGCCTTGACAGAGGAATGCAGTGCAGTGCTCCAACGTAAGTTACCTCCAAAGCTGAAAGATCCAGGCAGCTTCACAATTCCGTGCACCATTGGGAAGTTGAATTTTAGCAAGAGTTTATGTGATCTGGGAGCAAGTATAAATTTGATGCCGTTGTCAGTGTTCAACTAGTTGGGATTACCGGCTCCAAGACCAACGAACATATCGTTACAGTTAGCTGACAGGTCCGTTACATATCCACGGGGAATTGTTGAAGATGTATTGGTTAAAGTGGATAAGTTCATTTTTCCGGCCGATTTCATCATTTTAGATTTTGAAGAGGATAAGAGTATACCGATCATATTAGGGAGACCATTCTTAGCCACGGGCAGGACTTCGATAGATGTTCAGAAAGGGGAACTAACGATGCGTGTACAAGATCAAGAGGTCACATTTAATGTCTTTAAAGCAATAAAGCTCCCAACAGATGAAGAAGAGTGTTTTTTGGTTGATCTGGTAGATTGTAACCTAAAGGATTGGGTACAAAACCCAAGGACGAATGAATCAAAGAGGTGTGTAATGGGCAAAAGTTCAGAGTTGAAGGTAGAGCTGTTGATGAAAGTCGAAGTCGTTAAATTTTGGGGTAACAAGGACAACAAGGAAGGCACCTCAATTCGTGATGTGAATTAAAAATTTCGAGACAGTCAAGCTAATTGACTATAACTTAGCGCTGGATGGGAGCAACCCATCATTTCTACACCCGTTAATTCGTTTATTTTAGTTATTCCTTTTTGATTATTTTAGTTAGTATTTCTAATTCAGTGTTAAAAGGATATGGGATAAGCAATCGTAAGTGCGTAACAAGAATTGATTGACAATAATTTCGCCATGTACGCATTATGTAACCACTATTTCATGCCTTAATTATGTGCATTAATGTCTGTGCAAGTACCATTATTGGAGAGCATCACTGATGGAAGAATGAGATCAAATTTTAGAATGGCAGATATTAGGTCGGCATGCATTGCTTGCTGCCTTGTAATACTCTAAACTCGTACTGCCTGGCGTCATGCTAATCAGTCTAATAATCTTTCTGCAAGTCTCGCGTCCATGCGCCCAGTCTAGTACACAATCGCGCGGCCGCGCGTGGCACCGAATCCAGTTAGATCTGAACATTTTTAAAAGAGAGTTTTGGCTCATTTGGACTCTCATTTGCGATAATAACAGACCCAACGCTCTCACTTTCCATAACTCATATCTTTATCTCTCCATTAGTTACAGATTATGCCGTACATCTCTTCATCAAATCTCCACAATTTCCTCCACGTCCAAAGCTCATCCACATCTCATCCCTTCTATAAAGCTAGGGCTCTCAATTGGGTTAGCATGCACAAAAGTGAAAGTTATCGATTCACAAATTTCAAATCCATCTCTCAGTAAGCTTATTTTCTTTCTCTATCAACAATTTCAAATGGGTCCAAAGAGAGCACGAGCATCTTCATCTTCCTCATCCTCTTCCGGCAGTCATGAGGAGGACATTGTCGACCACAACAAATTCTTATGTTTGGAAGCCCAACGGGAGTACTATCGCATTTTCGCGAAGACATTTATCAAGGAAATAGGATTTAGACCAGAAGGCCAAGATGGAGAGCTTTGTGCCATGATCCACGAACGGGGCTGGGGTGGACTGACTGCCGCACCCATGCCGATTCTGATGAGCATAGTCCGAGAGTTCTATGCCAATGCCAAAGTCACAATGAACGATACCGCCATGGTTCGTGGTGTTGAGATAGACTACAGACCCTCCGCCATCCGTAACGTGCTGAGAATCACTGCAAGATCACCAACAGGGGCGGCCAATTAGATTACGGGGGCACATCAGGAAATAGATTTGGAGCGTGTCATTGCAGAGTTGTGCATTCCAGGCACAAGGTGGACTTACAAGTCGTCACGACCCAGCCTCGCATATTCCCAACACCTGCACTGAATCGATATACCAAGGCGTGGAATCTGTTCATTTGTGCCAAGCTGTTGCCCTCATCGCATCAACACGAGATCACGGTGGAAAGGGCCATAATACTATGGGGCATCATTACTGGCGAGTATATCAACGTGGGGTATTTAGTTCATCAAAATATTGTGAAGTATCTGAAGGGAATTACCACTGGGAGCATACCACATGCTTCAGTGATAGCCATGTTATGTGCACAGCAGGGGTGCAATTGGGGCAACGAACAAATGCAATATCCCAGTCAAGACATCACATATTCCACCATTGCTAAATTTGAGGACTGGGCAGGTGGTGAGCCACACCCGCGCAGACGAGGATTCATTCTCCGACTCACCTTCCCAGAGCTAACCCAGCAGCCCCCGCAGACCGATGAAGCAGGCCCATCCACCCGAGCATATCCTATCCCCAGCGATCGACATCTTCGAAGGTTGGAGTGCAAAGTCGACGCATTGTATGACAATCTTGGGACATTTGCTACGGGACTCACCAGCGTCTTGGCTGAAGCCTTCGCGCAGCAAGGAACAATGCCCGAATGGCCACAGTTTGGGATCACCGTGTCTTATCCACCACCAGATTCACCACCCGAGGAGGGTGATCAAGCCGATCATTAGGGGAGTTTTTCTTGTACCCTTTACCTTCATTCAATGAGGACATTGAAAACTTTAAGTTTGGGGGTATTGGAGTACTTGAATAGTAGTTTAGATTGCATTCTGTTTTTGCATGTTTAGTTTAATTTTGCATGATTATTGGTTAGATAAAATTTTGCATAAAATTTTTAATTTTTATTCATTGTTGATTGTGTTAGTATGTTTTAGTTTAATATCACACACAAATTCTTGCTTAATAATAGAAATTTTTGCCTAGCCAATGATGATAGTGAATTGTGAAAGATTTCAGAATATGTTGCATAACACAGCTTGGATATAATGTTTTACACAATGAGATTCATGTTGCTGTTTAAATGCTTTCGGGTTGCACAAATGTATTCACAATCACTTGTAGGTTTAAGATGTGTGTCTTACATTGCTCAATAGAACATGTAGTTTTAAAAAGAGAAACATGAAGAAAGTGTTGTAGATTGTAAGAGTCATTGAAGTGCAAAATTTTTGGAAAACATGGGTATGCTATGTATATATAAAAAAATCGAATAACAATAACGTGGCTAGTCTTAATTCGGGGCCCTGGCTACTTGAGTAAGTAAGCCCGAGGGGATTGTCTCTACACCTAGCGCCCTAAGGTCTTTCATGGTCTGGGTGTCGTTGGTTGAAAGCTCACTAAAGGGTAGCAGTGTGCCTAATGGATTGAGACATTGCACAGTCATGTGGAAAAAAAAAATAAAAAGAGAAAAAGAAAAGAAAAATAGCAATAAACACCGCGGGAAAGTGCGAAAACGCCCTCGTGAGTAGCAATAAAGCAATAAACCCATTGTTGAACCTTAGTTTGGAGTGATATGTCGAAATAGTCTATGTTGCATGAGTATACATGAGTCTTGATTTAGATTATAATTTTTTGTTTGGAGCAGTGTAGGATATATAGCCTTTGCTTAGATCAAGTTTTTGTGAACATCACACACACACACATCATCTCGATATCATTCATAAATTATCTAAGTGTATGATGTTATGTCTATGGTTTGGTTTGAAATTATGTTCTGGGATCTGGATAATTCACTGAGGTATTTTGGGCTGAAATTCTGTTATGGCTAAGATTATGTGAGACTAGTATGCATCATAGAGTAGTTGCATAGTTTAGTAGTTGCATTTTCATTATTCATTAGTATGCATTGCTTGAGGGCAAACAACATTTCAAGTTTGGGGGTATTTGATAAGTGGTATTTTTACCTACTTATTGAATACCAATTCATCCGAATTATGCCCACCTCAAGTACATTTCATTGTGTTTTAGTTGCATTTCACGTTATTTTGCATTGCATTTACTTAAAACTCCTTTTGGTGAATAAGTGCAGGAATCGACTTGATTTTGGTGGAATTAGAAGCAACAGGCGAGCGGATGCGTGAAGGCTAGTCATAAGGCGAGGATGTGCATGGCATGGAGGTGCAATGAAGCATGGAGACCAAGCAAGCAAGAGGATTAAGCATGAATGAACAAGTAGAAGCGTGAAAAGACAAAACCGAATGAACTCTGCAGAATCGGACATAATGATGGCAAGTCTCACTACCGCGAAGACGTAGAAGCTAGAGAAGCGTACGCACAATGCTTGATCTTGATCTTTGTAATTTTGTTTTATTTTTAATTCTCAATTAAATGATGTGTAATTGGTTTTTAAACGATTCTGACTGGTGTCAGAGAGAGACTTGATTATTTTTACATATTTTCATCTTAGAAAACTAGGGTTTACACCTTGGGAGAGATTCCAACGTAGAACGAAGTCATAATGTCTACTTCTCTACTTCTTCTTGGAATTCTCTGTCATTGTGGATTTTTAATTATTATCTATTGGATTTCTCTAAGGATTGAATAGTTAATCATTGGTTTTTATTCAACGATTGGGTTTGATCGTTCTATCTATCTTACTTCACTCATTTGTTTATTGATCATGTTTAGCATTGATCCCATAATGGCTTTTGGTTTAGTCATGAACTAAACTCCATTATGGGATTCTAATGGATTTTAATATGTAGTTTGGTTGTACACTTAAATGCTATCATTGTTTTGCATATCATATAGGATATCTGTCATGATTGTTTTACATGTTTGAATGATTGATCACCATTCGTTTCAGTATTTGTATGGGATTGACAATGAACATATAAATATGGATTATAATCATGATAGCATGCGAATATGGGGCTAGTGTAATAGTTTGCGTATTTTGTGAACCAGATAGACATATACTGTTTCACCGTATGAGATAGAGTAAGGGCTTGTGCTTAAAATCAATAGGATTGCAATTGTGCATAGACATATGGTGATTGTGATTGTATTGGTGATTATATAGAGTCTAACATCTGTAGATGCTGTGTAAGTAGGTTATAGTGCATTGAAAAATGGTTATAACTCTCTTCGTGCTCTTGGCTATTTTCCTGTGATATCTGAACACTTCTTGCATGAATGTGGCGATTAGATGAAATATTAAATGAAGTTAGGGTCCCATTGTTTTCTTATTATATTTATTCCATTTATATTCTTATTTCTAGTTAGTAATCATAATTAGTCTAATTCAACAATTTTAGTCATCAGTCTAGGCATATAAGTATAGTGAGTAAATTAATGCATAATAATTTAAGGTTAACAACTTTCTCTATGGGATCGATACTTTACTTACTCTTTATTACTTGTTGACACATGTATGCTTGCATAAGTTAGAGCTCTTTTATTAGAACTATAAAAGGGGCAACATTCACCCACCTCA
Organism: Panax ginseng; assembly: GCA_020205605.1. NCBI lineage: Eukaryota > Viridiplantae > Streptophyta > Magnoliopsida > Apiales > Araliaceae > Panax > Panax ginseng. The sequence goes on from CM035129.1 coordinate 72,339,102, forward strand.
TTCTAGCATACTAGAGAACGACACTTTCTTCCATACAACGCCTCAAATTGAGCCATGCCAATACTTGCTTGATAACTGTTGTTGTAGGAAAACTCCACCAAGGGTAAAAACTTATCCCAACTTCCCTTGAAGTCAAGGACATAGAGTCTTAATAAATCTTCAAGAGTTTGAATAGTCCTCTCTGATTATCCGTCCGTTTGAGGATGATATGCCAAACTAAATCGTAAATTCGTGCCCATAGCTTTTTGCAAACTAACCCAAAATCTTGAAGTGAATCTTGGGTCTCGATCAGAAACTATGGATACTGGCATACCATGCAATCTTACAATCTCGTTTATGTACATACGAGCAAGATGTTCAAGTGTATAATTTTCTCGTATAGGTAAGAAATGAGCAGACTTGGTCAATCTATCAACAATGACCCAAATTGCATCAATGCCTTGAGAAACCTTGGGAAGACCAGTAACGAAATCCATGGTAATGTGCTCCCACTTCCATTCTAGAATTTCAAGTGGTTGTAATGGACCTTTTGGTACTTGATGCTCCGCCTTGACTCGTTGACAAGTTAGACACCTTGAGATAAACAGCGCTATCTCTCTCTTCATATTGTTCCACCAAAATGTATGTGAAAGATCATGATACATTTTTGTACTCCCAGGATGGATTGTAAAGGTGTGTTGTGCGCCTCCATCATGATTTGATACTTTAACTCAGGATCGTTAGGAACACAAAGTCTGGAGTTAACTCCAAGTATTCCTTCATCATCGATTCTTGCTTTCGGCATAGCACCTTCTTGCACTTTCTTCCTCATACGCATCAGCTCCAGGTCTGTAGCTTGAGCAGCTTTAACTTTATCGATTAAAGTCGGTTCTACTCGAATATTCGCCATCATCACATGTGTCCCTGGAGTCTTTAACTCTATCTTCATCCTTTGCAAGTCATACAAAATGGGCCTTTGTGTTAACAATATCGCACTCGTACCTGCATATGATCTTCTACTCAATGAGTCAGCTACCACGTTCGCTTTTCTAGGATGGTATTGGATGGTATGATCATAATCTTTCAAAAGTTAAAGCCAACATCGTTGTCGCATGTTGAGTTCCTTTTGAGTGAAGAAATATTTGAGGCTTTAGTAATGCCTCCACTTTCTCCCCATACAAGTAATGCCTCCAAATCTTTAGTGCAAAAACGACTGCTGCCAACTCTAGATCATGAGTAGGATAATTCCTCTCATATTCTTTAAGTTGTCGAGAGGCATAGGCTATGACTTTCCCATGTTGCATGAGAACACATCCTAACCCTTTGCCCGAAGCATCACTGTAGATGACAAATCCCTCCGAACCAGATGGTATTGTCAGAACAGGTGCTGAAATAAGTCTTCTCTTGAGTTCTTGAAAACTCTTCTCGCATTCCTCACTCCAACCAAATTTTGTATCTTTCTGAGTCACCTGAGTTAATGGAGTAGCAATTCGAGAAAACCCTTCTACGAATCTCCGATAATAACCAACTAAGCCGAGAAAGCTACGTACTTCGATCATTGATTTAGGTTGTTCCCAGCTTTGAATAGCTTTAATCTTTGCCGGGTCAACAGATATTACATGACTTGATACCACGTGCCCAAGGAATGCTACTTCCTCAAGCCAGAACTCGCATTTCTTTAACTTGGTATAAAGCTTGTTTTCACGAAGTTTTTGGAGTATCAGCCTCAAGTGTTGTTCATGATCTTCACGGCTTTTGGAATATATGAGGATGTCATCAATAAAGACGACCACAAAGTGATCTAAATAATCCTTGAATACTCGGTTCATCATATCCATGAAGGCAGCAGGAGCATTAGTCAATCCAAAAGACATGACTAGGAATTCATAATGCCCATACCGAGTTCTGAAAGCTTTCTTAGGAGTATCATCAGTTCTAATCTTCAATTGGTGATATCTAGAACGAAGATCAATTTTTGAAAAGAATTTGGCGCCTTGCAACTGGTCAAACAGGTCATCAATGAGAGGTAATGGATATCTATTTTTGATAGTGACATGATTCAACTCCCGATAATCAATACAAAGTTGCATACTCCCATCTTTCTTCTTAACGAATAGAACAGGAGCACCCCAAGGAGAAGTACTAGGACGAATGAAACCGATGTCTAATAATTCCTGCAGTTGGGTCTTTAACTCCTGAAGTTCAATAGGAGCCATTCAATATGGGGCTTTGGAAATAGGTTTTGTACCTGGTTCAAGGTCGATACAAAATTCAATTACACACTCTGGGGGTAGGCCAGGAAGTTCTTCAGGGAATACGTAAAGAAATTCATTAACAATAGAAATATCATTCAAAACTGACGTATTTTTGTTTAGATCCGTGATATGAGCTAAGAAAGTTTGACATCTATTTTTCAATAAATGAATAGATTTATGGCTTGAGATGACAGTGATGGATTTTAATGGTTTGGTTGCTTGAATTCGCATAATAGGTTGGTTAGGAATATGAAAGCTAACAACCTTACGAAAATAATTAATTTTTGCATGATGAGTAGTTAACCAATCAATCCCTAGAATCACATCAAATACAAATATTTTCAAAGAAATAAGATCAATAGGTAACGTGCGGTTACCGATTTGAACCAAACAAGACTTATAAACAATGGATGTAATGAAGGTTTCTCCCAATAGAGTTTCAACAGATAAGTCAAAGTCTAATTTCTCCGGAGTCAAATTAAACGTTGAGCGCAAGTAGGAGAAATAAAAGAATGGGTAGAACTGGTATCAAATAAGGTATATACTTTGCTAGAGTTTATGATAAGCTTACCCGTGATGACCTCGTTCGGGATCCTTGCTTTCTGAGAGGTCACGACAAATGCTCTCCCTTGAACTACCGGTTTTGTCTTATCTGGGACGGCCTTTGATGCCTCCATCCCAGCTGGACTTGTCTTCGGTGCACGACAAAATCGGGCCAGGTGACCTTCTCTTCCACAATTGTAACATGCTTTGGATGGCATCGTACAGTTTGGACTGATGTGTCCCTCCCCTCCACATTTGAAGCATATGATAGGTTGTCGTTCTCCTTCCTTAACAACGGGTACTGATGCTGACGTCTTTCCATCATTGTTGAATCTCCTCTTCTTGAAATGTCCACTCTTATTGTTTTGACCATGATTACCACCGAAGTAGTTACCATTTCTGACATGTTGATTCCCTCCACGCTTGTTGTCACCGCTTTGATGACTGTTATCACTGGTATTATCATTTTGCCGGCTACTCTCTTTTGGTTGGGTTGACTCATTATCGCGCTCCAATAACTGAGTCCTATTAACAACATCTGAATACAAACACAGTTTATGAGAGATAAGATATTGACATATCTTGGGTTTCAAACCTCTTAGAAACATTCGCGTCATTCTCTCCTCATTATCAACCAAATGGGGCGTGGCCGGGACAACTCGACAAACTTGGCCCGTCTTTGCGACACGGTCATGTTGTTTTGTTCTAGTTTAATGAACTCTACCTCTTTTATTTGACGAATACTTTTGGGAAAGTACATGTCGTTGAACAGTTCTTAAAACTTTTCCCAAGACATCTTTCGTCTTGGCGGCAGTTGAGTCGCTTTATGATTCCCACCGTGTCTGCCTCTACCATAACATGAAGGTGGCAAAGGGAACCTTTTGCTCCTCGGAGAAACCCAAGATATCAAATATCTTGTTGATCTGTTTTATCTACGTCTCCGCCTTAAGTGGTTTTGGCTCTCCAAAAAATTTCGATGGTCTCAATTCCTTGAACTGCATAGCGGTGATCGTCCGAGAGTTGCCAGTGTTTCTACCTGTATTTTGGATAGGAGCTGCTCTTTCCTGATGTTGCATGAATTGCATAAAGCCTCTGAACATTCCATCGTTCATCATCTGGTTAGTGTTGATGTTTGCCTGAGGATTGTCGCCTTCCTGATGCACATTATCCAGATTATTGATCTGTGGAGACTCAACGATCTCCTGTGCTCCATTGATGTTCTCCACATTCTCGGATGTCATTTTCAAATACTGCCACAAAACAAGGGTTAATTAACATATCACATATTATCCCTATACTACGTTGGCGCCCCCAAAATAGGTATACATCACCTATTTTGAGTGCATGCAAATACATGGTACAAAATTCAAATACAACAATAAAAAATACGTAAAACATGACAAAATACAAACCGAGTTTTAATACAAATATTGTCATCTAGACAATATCCACTCTCAAAATAAGTCCTCATTACATTTATTATCACACTATTTTATATAGAATAGTGAGGACTACTAATGACTATCATCTGGACCAGTCACTCCGTTCCCCGACTAGTCCACCTACGTTCTCATTTCACGAAGAGAACAATGAAAGTAAAAGGGTGAGCTCAACTAGCCCGATAAAAATATTATGACTAAGATAATGCGAAATAAATTATCGTTAGCCTTCAACGATGTTAAAGCGATAAAATATAACAAACATCAAGTTTAAGCTGCGGTGAACAAACAATCCATTAAAAGAGTCAAGTAGAGAATAAAATCTACTATCTTTTATGATTTAAAAAGGTTTTTCATCACTTTTATCATTTGAGACTCGACAATAAATAATCCACATCATCCACTTTTTTGACCAAGGATATTCATTAGTATCACGACCACAAATTATCCATGCACTACGGGCCAGGATATTCGTGTATTCATCAATGGTCATGATCATGCCAACAACTTGTCCATCAATGCACTACGGGCCAATGAGGACTTTTACCACATCATTTGTAACATTACGGTCATGATTATCTTCGAATAATCCACAGTCATAATCATACCAAGTCCATCTATGCACTCTGAGGCCCACGATGACTTTCAACATAATATAAACATGAGGATGATGACAATGATATAAGAATTCAATAAAACAAGTTCAAGAATTAATTTATCCGAGAACCAATAACGTCCAAATTGTCGACATGATATTTCTTTGTGGGGTAAAACTTCAAGAATGCTCGGAAGAATATTTCCATGAAAAGATCTTTGGATGAAGCGCAAATATCAAGGATATTCCACTAATTTCATGGAGTATAAAAGCCAAAACTTTAACCAATGAGTATAATAAAGAATGGAATAACAAAAGAAATCACCGGGCATGCGATAGACCCGCATAGATAGGTTATTCAACGAAATAATAAATAACGGAACCGGTCGTGCGTAAGCATACGCGAGGATATTCAGCAGAATAATATAATCAATGCGAGAATAAATAAAATAACGGAACGGTCGAGGTCATGCAAAATTGCCAAGCGGATGCGGGATGTTCCAACGAGAATAATAAATAATGGAAAACGAAGGAATTTCACCATGTATGCGGTACTTGCGCATAGACGAGGATGTTCCAACATAATAATAAAGAATGGAATAACGAAAGAATTTCACCATGTATAGGGTGATTGCATATACAGAGTTATTCAAACATAATAATAAAGAATGGAATAACGAAGTTCTCTTCATGAATACGAAAAATAATACCCTTACCTTAGAAGAAGAGTACTGGATATATATTCTTTAGAGAAGTAGCAAACTTCAAACTTCTTCTTTAAAGAAATTCTCATAATTTTCTCTCTCTAGAGTTTTTAGTGAATTAAGTAAGAAATAATGAAGGAATGAGCTTCTATTTATAGGAGAATGGAAAGGATACTATGCGATAAAATATTCTAATAAAATAAAAACTTTTAAATAAACTATAATATATATATATATATATATATATATATATATATATATATATATATATATATATATCTATATAAAAACCCGTGAATCAACATATTCCTATAATCTATATATAATCAACATAATAGGGCTCCCCATATATATTTATATATTTATATATATATATATATATCTATATAGTACTCCAAAAACCTCCCCACCCCATTATTCACACACACACACACACATTTTACACACACATACACACACATATATATATATATATATATATATATATATATATATATATATATATATATATTAACTTCACCACCATAATTTAAAAATCCATCTCAAATCATCTTTCTTCCCACATTATATTATACATATATATACTTATATATATAATAAATAATTTTCTCTGATTATTTTGAAAAATGGGTAAATGGGGGTCCATAAAATAAGCAAAATTTACAAAAAACTTCATAAAAATCACCTTAATATTTTAACAACATTTATCATCATTATTATAATTCACAATATTAATCGACGAGTCGTTCCCGGAAAAGGGGCTTTCAATAAAGATTTCTCCTATTAGGCGCGCAATTAGGTGACCAAACCTCTCCTTGGCGAGAACTTCTAGACATCGTTAATATTGCAAATAATAATATTAATAACTTTGTCATCTCAATTATTGATTTAATAATATATAAAATATAAACAATAATTGAATCAAATAACGTGAGATCTTATGCAACAATTCTTTGTAGCAATAATTGAACAAAAGCGAGTGACTTCTCACGTAAGCATCGATAATCAATCAGTGTGTACTTCTTGTGCAACCACAGCGTATTCTTGTACTTTTAACAAGGGTGTTTCAGCGAGTTAACGGTAAAACTTCCGCCGTTATTTTCATAAAAATATTTTTGTCATTTTCTCAATCAAACAATAATTCCGTTGTGGGGTCCACCATGATTGTCTTGGTCGTCTGAATATTCCTGACAAAAAGAATATTCCCCGACCAATCGAATGTTATATAACAACTTGCGTACTTTGCAAAATTTATAAATATTACCCACAACTATAACATTATATCAAATTCATTCCATAATATTTAAAAATGATATTTATAGAAAAATCATCTTTATTAAAAAAAAGTTGGGGTCTTACAACCTCCCTTCTTATGAAATTTAAGCCCTCGAAATTAGGGTGCGATACGGTATGTCGAAGAGGTAAGGATACCTTGATTTCATTTGATTCTAACTCCCGGGTCATTTCCTCGACATCGTGGTTTCTCCATAAAACTTTGACTTGAGGTATAACCTTGGAGCGTAGAATATGTTCCTTCTTATCAAAGATTTGAACAGGAACCTCTTCATACGTTAAATCTTCCATTATTTCATCGGTTTAACTTCTCGATAATGTGGTTGGGTCTTCCACATATTTATGTAACATGGATATATGAAAAAGCGTTATGAACACGAGACATACTTGGCGGTAAAAAGCGAGTCTATAGGCCATAGATTCTACTCGATCGAGGATTAAAAATGGGCCATGAATCGAGGATTGAGCTTTCCTCTCTTTCCAAATCTAAGTAACTCCTTTCCATGGAGCAACACGTAACAACACATGATCTCGATATCGAATTCCACGTCCTTTTCGATGAAGATCGGCATAACTCTTTTATCGATCTTGTGAGGTTTTTATCGTTGTCGGATCGTTTGAATCTTTTTCCAAGTAGTCATACGTACCAACTCGGTCCCAACAACGTTGCTTCACCCACCTCATCCGACATCTTTGGAGAACGACACTTTCTTCCGTCTGGCGCTTGAATGGAGCCATGCGATACTTGCTTGATAAGCTGTTGTTGTGTAGGAAAACTCCACCAATGGTAAGAACTTGTCCCAACTTCCCTTGAAGTCGAGGACCTACGAGTCTTAATAAATCTTCAAGAGTTTGAATAGTCCTCTCGATTGTCCGTCCGTCCATCGAGGATGATATGCGAACTAAATCGTAAATCCGTGCCCATAGCTTTTTGCAAACTAACCCAAAATCGTGAAGTGAATCTTGGGTCTCGATCGAAACTATGGATCTTGGCATACCATGCGATCTTACAATCTCGTTTATGTACATCTGAGCAAGGCGTTCAAGTGTATAAGTTTCTCGTATTGGTAAGAAATGAAGCGGACTTGGTCAATCTATCAACAATGACCCAAATTGCATCATGCCTTGAGAAACCTTGGGAAGACCGATGCTTGAAATCCATGGTAATGTGCTCCCACTTCCATTCTAGGAATTTCAAGTGGTTGCAATGGACCTTTTGGTACTTGATGCTCCGCCTTGACTTCGTTGACAAGTTAGACACCTTGAGATAAACAATATATCTCTCTCTTTCATATTGCTCCACCAAAATGTATGTCGAAGATCATGATACATTTTGGTACTCCCAGATGGATTACAAAGCGGTGTGTTGTGCGCCTCCATCATGATTTTATACTTTAAATCGGGATCGTTAGGAACACAAAAATGCAGAGTTGACTCAAAGTATTCCTTCTTCATCGATTCTTGCTTAGGCATAGCACCTTCTTGCACTTTCTTCCTCATACGCATCGGCTCCAGTGCATAGCTTGAAGCGACTTTAACTTTATCGATTAAAGTCGGTTCTACTCGTATATTAGCCATCATCACATGGGTCCACAGGTCTTTATCTCTATCTCCATCCTTTGCAAGTCATACAAAATGGGCCTTTGCGTTGACAATATCGCTTTTCGTACCGCATATGATCTTCTACTCAATCGTAAATCGGCTACCACGTTTCACTTTTCGAGGATGGTATTGGATGGTATGATCATAATCTTTCAACAGTTCAAAGCCAACGTCGTTTGTCGCATGTTGAGTTCCTTTTGAGTGAAGAAATATTTGAGGCTTTTATGATCCGTAAAGATCTCCACTTTCTCCCCATACAAGTAATGCCTCCAAATCTTTAGTGCAAAAATGGCGCACTTGCCAACTCTAGATCATGAGTAGGATAATTCCTCTCATATTCTTTGAGTTGTCGAGAGGCATAAACTATATGACTTTCCCATGTTGCATGAGAACACATCCTAACCCTTTGCCCGAAGCATCACTTTGTAGATGACAAATCCCTCAAGGCGAGATGGTATTGTCGAGCAGGTCTTTGAAATGAGTCTCTCTTGAGTTCTTGAAAACTCTTCTCACATTCCTCACTCCAATCAAATTTTGTATCTTTTAAAAGTCGGTTTGAGTTAATGGAGTAGCGATTAGAAAACCCTTCTCTGAATCTCAGATAATAACCAAACTAAGCCAGAAAACTACGTACTTGATCAGCGATTTAGGTTGTTCCCGACTTTGAATAGCTTCAATCTTTGTTGGGTCAACGGATATTCCATGACTTGATACTACGTGCCCAAGGAATGCTACTTCCTCAAGCCGAAACTTCGCATTTCTTCAACTTGGCATAAAGCTTGTTTTCCACGAAGCTTTTGATATCGACCTCAAGTGTTGCTCATGATCTTCACGGCTTTTGGAATATATGAGGATGTCATCAATAAAGGCGACCACAAAGTGATCCAAATATTCCTTGAATACTCGGTTCATCATATCCATGAAAGGCGGCGGGGCATTAGTCGATCAAAAAGACATGACTAGGAATTCATAATGCCGTCTGCAGGGAGTTACGAAAAGCCGTCTTTGGAATGTCATCGGTTCTAATCTTCAATTGGTGATATCCGGAATGAAGATCGATCTTTGAAAAGAATTTGGCTCCTTACAAGCTGTCAAGCAGGTCATCAATACGTGGCAATGGGTACCTATTTTTTGATGGTGACATGATTCAACTCCAGATAATCAATACAAAATCGCATACTCCCATCTTTCTTCTTCACGAATAGAAACAGGAGCACCCCAAGGAGAAGTACTAGGATGAATAAAGCCGATGTCTAACAATTCCTGCGATTGGGTCTTTAACTCCACGAAGTTCAATAGGAGCCATTCGATATGGGGCTTTGGAAATGGGTTTTATCTGGGGTTCAAGTCGATACAAAATTCAATTTCACGCTCTGGGGTAGGCGGGAAGTTCTTGAGGGGAATCGTCGGGAAATTCATTAACAATAGAAATATCATTCAAAAGCGGCGTATTTTTGTTTAGATCCGTGACATGAGCTAAGAAAGCTTGACATCCATTTTTCAATAAGCGAATAGCTTTATGGCTTGAGATGACGGTGATTGATTTTAATGGTTTGGTTGCTTGAATTAGCATAATAGGTTGGTTAGGAATATGAAAGCTAACAACCTTACGAAAATAATCAATTTTTGCATGATGAGTAGTTAACCAATCAATCCCTAGAATTACATCAAATGCAAGTATTTTCAATGAAATAAGATCGACGGGTAATGTGAGGTTGCTGATTTGAACCAAACAAGACTTATAAACAATGGATGTAATGAAGGTTTCTCCCAGCGGAGTTTCAACGAGATAAGTCAAAGTCTAATTTCTCGGAGTCAAATTTAAGCGTTGGCGCAAGTAGGAGAAATAAAAGAATGGGTAGAACAGGTATCAAATAAGGTATATACTTATTTAGAGTTTATGATAAGCTTACCCGTGATGACCTCGTTAGGGTTCCTTGCTTTTTGGAGGTCACGACAAAGCGCTCTCCTTGAACTCTAGGTTTTTGTCTTATGCAGGGAATGACCTTTGATGCCTCCATCCCAATTTGGACTTGTCTTGATGCACGACAAAATCGGGCTAGTGACCTTCTCTTCCACAATTATAACATGCTTTGGATGGCATCGCGCGATTTGGTGATGTGTCCCTCCCTCCACATTTGAAGCATATGATAGGTGGTCGTTCTCCTTCCTTAACAACGGTCTTTGATCTTGGCGTCTTTCCATCATTGTTGAATCTCCTCTTCTTGAAATGTCCATTCTTATTGTTTTGACCATGATTACCATCGTGAGTGGTTACCATTTACGGCATGTTGATTCCCTCCACGCTTGTTGTCACAAGCTTGATGGTATTATCATTTGGTATTATCATTTTGTTTGGTTGCTCTCTCTTTTGGTTGGGTTGACTCATTATCGCGCTCGATAAGCGAGCCCTATTAACAACATCTGAATACAAACACGGTTTATGAGAGATAAGATATTGGCGTATCTCGGGTTTTAAACCTCTTAGAAACATTCAGCGTCATTCTCTCCTCATTATCAACCAAATGGGGCCTAAATCGGGACAACTCGGCAAACTTGGCCCGTCGTCTTGCGACACGGTCATGTTGTTTTTTTCTCGACTTTAATGAACTCTACCTCTTTCATGTGATGAAATACTTTTGGGAAAGTACTTGTCGTTGAATAGTTCTTGGAACTTCTCCCAAGACATCTTGATCTGGCGGGTTGAGTCGCTTTCTGATTCCCACGATGTCTGCCTCTCTGCCATAACATGAAGGTGGCAAAGGGAACCTTTTGCTCCTCGGAGCATCCCAAGACATCAAATATCTTGTTGATCTGCTTTATCCACGTCTCGCCTTAAGTGGTTTTGGCTCTCCAAAAAACTCGGTGGTCCCGGTTCCTTGAAGCTGCTTAGCGGTGACCGTCAAAGAGTTGCCGGTGTTTCCACATGCATTTTGGACGAGGCCTCTCTCTTGCACGATGTTGCATGAATTGCATAAAGCCTCTGAACATTCCATCGTTCATCATTTGAGTCGATGTTGTTGTTTGCACGAGGATTATCGCCTTCACGATGCACATTATCACGATTATTGATGCATGGAGACTCAGCGGTCTCCACATGCTCCATTGATATTCTCAACATTCTCGGATGTCATTTTCAAATCTTGCCACAAAACAAGGGTTAATTAACATATCACATATTATCCCTATACTCGACCAGCCAATTAAATACCAAATAAACTTAGGTAGGTCATACTAGCGAAAAGAATTCCCGTCTCCCCTCTCTAGTTCTTGTCTCACATCTCGGCCGGGGATCATATCCTAAGCTTTGATACCAAGCTGTGGCGCCCCCCAAAAATAGGTATACATCACCTATTACGAGTACGCCAAATACATGATACAAAATTCAAATACAACTTAATAATCTTAAATATACGACAAAATACAAAGCGAGAGTTTTAATACAAATATTGTCTTCTAGACAATATCCACTCTCAAAATAAGTCCTCATTACATTTATTATCACACTATTTCATAGAATAGTGAGGGACTACTAATGCTATCATCTGGCCGGTCATCACTCCAGTTCCCGACTAGTCCTGCTTCGTTCTCATTTCTGAAGAGAACAATGAAAGCAAAAGGTGAGCTCAACTAGCCCGATAAAATATTATGACTAAGATAATGCGAAATAAATTATCATTAGCCTTGAACGATGTTAAAGCGATAAAATATAACAAACATCAAGTTTAAGCTGCGGTGAAAAAACAATCCATTAAAAGAGTCAAGTAGAGAATAAAATCTACTATCTTTTATGATTTAAAAGGTTTTCATCACTTTTATCGTTTGAGACTCGACAATAAATAATCCACATCATCCACCTTTTTCTGACCGAGGATATTCATTAGTATCACGACCACAAATTATCCATGCACTACGGGCCAGGATATTAGTGTATTCATCAATGGTCATGATCATGCCAACAAGCATCCATCAATGCACTACGGGCCAATGAGGACTTTTACCACATCATTTGTAACATTACGGTCATGATTATCTTAGAATAATCCACAGTCATAATCATACCAAGTCCATCTATGCACTACTGAGGCCACGAGATGACTTTCAACATAATATAAACATGAGGATGATGACAATGATATAAGAATTCAATAAAACAAGTTCAAGAATTAATTTATCCGAGGAACCAATAACGTCCAAATTGTCGACATGATACTTCTTTGTGGAGTAAAATTCAAGAATGCTCGAAAGAATATTTCCATGAAAAGATCTTTGGATGAAGCGCAAATATCAAGGATATTCCACTAATTTCATGGAGTATAAAAGCCAAAACTTTAACCAATTGAGTATAATAAAGAATGGAATAACAAAAGAAATCACCAGGCATGCGATAGACCGCACAGACGAGTTATTCAACGAGAATAATAAATAACGGAACCGGTCGTGCGTAAGCACTTAGACGACGGATATTCAACGAGAATAATAAATAACGGAACCGGTCGGGCGAAATTATGCAAGCGGGATGTTCAACGAGAATAATAAATAACGGAACCGGGTCGTGCGTAAGCGCGGACAGGATGTTCCAGCGAGAATAATAAAGAATGGAATAACGAGAAGAATTTCACCATGTATGCGGTGCTTGGCGATGATGAGGATATTCAACGAAATAATAAAGAATGGAATAACGAAAGAATTTCACCATGTATAGGGTAGTTAGCATAGTCTGAGTTATTCAACATAATAATAAAGAATGGAATAACGAAGTTCTCTTCATGAATACGAAAGAAATAATAATACCCTTACCTTAAAGAAGTACTGGGATATAGGAGATATAGAAGTAAACTTGCACTACTCTTCTTCTTTCTTAAAACTCTATAGAAATTTCTCTCTAGAGTTTGATGAATTAAGTAAGAAATAATGAAGGAATGAGCTTCTATTTATAGGAGAATGGAAAGGATACTATGCAATAAAATATTCTAATAAAATAAAAAACTTTTAAAATATAATATATAATATATATATATATATATATATATATATATATATATATATATATATACATCACCCCAATATATTCATCAATTTATTTAAAAAATTATATGAATCAACATTCTTCCAAATATTCCTATATATCTATATATATATATATATATATATATATATATATATATATATATATATTATATATATATATATATATATATATATATATATAACTTCACCCATATTACATGCAAAAATATCCATCTCAAATCATATTTCTTCCATATATGGGCCCCACATTATATATATATACCTTTGTAATAATGAATAATTTTTTCTAACCTTATTATTTTTTGAAAAATGGGTAAATGGGGGTCCAAATAATAAGTCCATTATAATAAAAAACTTCATAAAAATCACCTTAATAATTTTAACAACATTTATCATCATTATTATAATTCACAATATTAATCGACCCAGTCGTTTCCCGGAAGAGGGGGCTTTCAATAAGGATTTCTCCTATTGGCAGCATGATTAGGTGACCAAACCTCTCCTTGGCGAGAACTTCTAGACATCGTTAATATTGCAAATAATAATATTAATAACTTTGTCGTCTCAATTATTGATTTAATAATATATAAAATATAAACAATAATTGAATCAAATAACGTGAGATCTTATTTTTATGAATAAAGAATAATTTTTCTCGAAATATATTTTTGAATATTATGGTGTGGATTTGATATAATGTTATAGTTGTGGGTAATATTTATAAATTTTACAAAGTAAGCAAGTGGTTATATAATATTAGATTGGTGGGGAATATTCGTTTTTAACGAGGGAATATTAAATGCGATGGCACAATCATTAGTGGACCCCATGAGCGAAAGTATTATCGTAGTTAGAAAATGACGAAATTATCTTTTATAAAAATAACGGCGAAAGTTTTACCGTTAAAGCTGTTGAACTACCGTGGTAAAAAAAATGCGATGTCTGGCGTGGTTGCGTAGTAGCACACGGTATTGATTATTGATGCTTACGTGAGAAGTCACTCGGTTATACTCAATTATTGCTACGATAATTCTTTGCATAATATCTCTCATATTATTGATTCAATTATTGTCACGATATCATCAATATTCTATATTATTAAATCAATAATTGAGGCGACAAAGTTATTCATATTATTATTTGCAATATTGATGATGTCTAGAAAGTTACATCGAGGAGAGGTTTGGTCACTAATTGCTGGCGCCCGATAGGGAGAAATCCTTATCGAAAAGCCCCTTTCTCACAGGAATGATCTGGTTGTTAAATATTGTGAGTTATAATATTAATGATGAATAAGTTAGTGTTGATTAAAGATGAATTTGATAGTTCCATTATGTTGGGATTATTAGTGTTAGTGAAAATCGACATTTATTTTGATAATAATTGATTTTTGGAGGTTATATTGACCAATCGGGTAATTAATCGCATAAATGAGCAATTAATTGATATTAATTCACATGTTTAAAACTATCTGTTCACATGTGTGTACTATTGATTCACATGCATGTAATATTAGGGGAGGTGGTGCAAGATTGATAATATTTGCATGACTAAATTAAAAATGGAGGTATAGATGAAGGTACTATATCTTTGTAACTATTTTTTTCACATGTATAGAACTATTGATTCACATGAATGTACTATTGATTCACATGATGTACTATTAGGGGAGGTGGTGCAAGTTTGATAATACTTGCGGGACTAAATTAAAAATGAAGAAAAAATGATGAAGGTATTATCTTTGTAATATTTTGAGCCCCAAAACGTGCAATTATCGAAAACTATATTTTCCTATAAATAGAAGCTCATTCTTCTTCCATTCTCACCAATTCACTAAGACTCACAAGAGCAATTATAGAGAGAGAGCTAGAGAGATAGAGAGAGAAGAAGAAGTGCTTTACCTCACTATTCCGATATCCGGTCTTCTTACGAGGTAAGGGATTATTATTTTTTGAGTATTCATAGAAATAATATTTTCTTCCATACTCTATAGTATGTGAGTAATATTATTTCATTTCATATTCTAATTCTACACTCATTACATTAAAGTATTATTGCTTCTATACTCAAGTGAAATTAGTAGAATATCCTTGATATTTGCGCTTCATCCGATATCTTTTCATGGAAATATTATTATGAGCTTTCTTGATAATTATTGATCTTTTCATACCAAAATACTATTCATGAGTTACTATTTATGGAGTTACTATTCACCCAGATTACTATTCACTCAAATATTATTCACTTTCGGGTATTAGGGGCACTTTTCATGCGGAAGTACTATTCACGAGTTACTATTCATGAGTTCTTATTCACCCAGTTACTATTCACTCGAATATTATTCACTTCGTATTTTTGGGGCACTTTTCATGTTGAGGGTACTATTCACGAGTACTATTCTCAAAGTACTATTCATAAGTACTATTCACGGAGTCTTATTCACCCAAAAATATATTTCTTTTCTGTCCAAATTATTTTTGATACATGAATATTATTCTTGAATTTTACTCCACAAAGCAGTATCATGTTGACAATTTGGATATTTTTAAACTCTGGATAAATTTAAAGTCTTTAAAATTTATCCTTGATTTTGTTTGATTAATGCTTATATCATTGTCATCATCCTCATGCTTATATTGTGATGAAAGTCATCTTTGGCTTACGTGCATAGATGGACTGTTGATTGGTATGATTATGACCATGGATCATTCGGTATAATCGTGACCCGTAATGTTACAAATGATGTGGTAAAAGTCCTCATTGGCTTGTAGTGCATTGATGGACAGTTGTTGGTATGATTATGACCAGGGATTATTCGGTATAATCATGACCATTGATGATTACATGAATATCCTAGGCCCGTAGTGCAAGGGATGATTCGATGATGTGGTTTATTTATTAAGTTGAGTCTCGCGATAAAATTGATGAAAAACTTTTTAAATCATAGAAGATAGTAGATATCATGCTCTACTTGACTCTTCAATGGATTGCTTGTTCATTGCTGAGTTAAACTTGATGTTTATTGTATTTTATCGGTTTAACATTTGTTGAAGACTAATGATAATTTATTACGCATTATCTTAGTCATAATATTTCTTCTTGGGCTAGTTGAGCTCACCCTTTTGCTTTCATTGTTCTCTTGAGGAAATGAGAACGTGGCGGGACTAGTCGGGAAGCGGTGATGGTCCGAGATGGTGTTATAGTAGTCCTCACTATTTCTATAAAATAGTGTGACAATAAATGTAATGAGGACTCTATTTGAGTTTGGATATTGTCTAGAAGACAATATTATGTAAAAAACTCTCGACTCATGTTGTATAATTAAGTTTGTATTTGTATTTTGATTACCATGTATTTGGCGACCCAAGATGGGTGATGTATACCTATTTTGGGGGCGTCACATTTGGTATCATCAAAGCTTAGGGATATGATCCTGGTGAGATGTGAGACAAGAACTAGGAGGGAGAGGCGGAAATTCTTTAGCTAGTATGACCTACCTACCTAAGTTTATTTGGTATTTAATTGGTCGGTCGAGTATAGGGATAATATGTGACATGTCAATTAACCCTTGTTTTGTGGCGGTGTTTGAAAATGACATCTAAAAATGTTGAGATCAACAATGAAGCACATGAGGCCGTTTGAGTCACCAACGATCGATACCGAGGATAATGTGCAGCAGGAAGACAATAATCCTCGGGTAAACAACAACACCGATCAAATGATGAGCGATGGGATGTTCGGAGGCTTTATGCAATTCATGCAACATCGGTGAGAAGCGACTCTGTTCAAAATGCGGGTGGAAACACTTGGCAACTCTCGGATGGTCATTAGCTAAGCAGTTCAAGGAGCTGGGACCACGAGTTTTGGGAGAGCCAAAACCACTTAAAGGCGGAGACATGGATAAAGCGGATCACCAAGATATTTGATGTCTTGGGATGCTCCAGGAGCAAAAGGTTCCTTTTCCCTTTCTTCATGTTGCGAGGAGAGGCGGATTCTTGGGTGGGAATCTATAAAGCGTACTCGACTGCCGCACTAAAAGATGTCTTGGGAGAAGTTCGAAAGCTGTTCAACGACAAGTACTTTCAAAAAGTATTAATCACATGAAGGAGGTAGAGTTCATCAAACTAGAGCAAAAAAATAATATGACCATGTCACGATCTGAAGCTAAGTTTGCCGAGTTGTCCGGTTTGCGTCCCACTTGGTTGATAATGAGGAGAGAATGATGCGGATGTTGTTTCTAAGAGGTTTGAAACACGAGATACGTCGATACCTAATTTCTCTGAAAGCTGTGTTTGTATTGAGATGTTGTAAATAGGGCTCGATTATTGGAGCGCGATAATGAGTCAACCCAACCAAGAGAGAGCGGTAAAAAAATCGATAATACCGATGGTGGTAGCGATCATCGAAGCGGTGACAACAAATGTGGAGGAATCAACATGCGAAAATGGTAACCACTTGGTGGTAATCATGGCCAAGATAATAGAAGTGGAAATTTCAAGAAGAGGAGATTCAATAATGATGGAAAGGCGTCGGCACCAACTTTTTGTTGTTAAGGAAGGAGAAAGCGACCACCGGTCGTATGTTACAAATCTGGAGGGAGGAGGACACATCGGTCAAAACTATACGCTGACAATCAAAAGCATGTTACAATTGTGGAAGAAAGGTCACCTAGCCCGATTTTTTGTCGTGCACCAAAGTCAAGTCCAAGCTGGGATGGAGGCATCAAAGGGTGTCCCAGACAAGGCAAAACCGGTAGTTCAAGGAGAGCGTTTTTCGTAACCTCCCAAAAAGCAAGGAATCCGAATGAGGTGATCACGGGTAAGCTAATCATAAACTCTAGCGAAATCATACCTTATTTGATACCGGTTCTACCCATTCTTTTATTTCTCTACTTTGCGCTCAATGTTTAAATTTAACTCAGGAGAAATTAGACTTTGATTTATCTGTTGAAACTCAGTTAGGAAAAACTTCATTACATCCATTTGTTTATAAGTCATGTTTGATTCAAATCGGTAACCTTACGTTACACTGTCGATCTTATCTCTTTGAAAATACTTGCATTTGATGTGATTTTAGGG
This sequence comes from Panax ginseng, assembly GCA_020205605.1. Lineage (NCBI taxonomy): Eukaryota > Viridiplantae > Streptophyta > Magnoliopsida > Apiales > Araliaceae > Panax > Panax ginseng. The sequence goes on from CM035129.1 coordinate 72,357,621, forward strand.
ATTGATTGGTTAACTACTCATCATGCTAAAATTGATTATTTTTTTAAGGGGTGGTTAGCTTTCATATTCTAACCAACCTATTATGCGAATTCAAACAACCAAACCACTAAAATCGATCAACTTTGTCATATCAAGCCATAAAGCTATTCATTTATTGAAAAATGGATGTCAAGCTTTCTTAGCCCATGTCACGATTTAAATAAAAATACGTCGATTTGAATGATATTTCTATTGTTAATAAATTTCTGACGTATTCCTGAAGAACTTCTGGCCTACCCCGGGCGTGAAATTGAATTTTGTATCGACCTTGAACCCGGTACAAAACCCATTTCCAAAGCCCATATCGAATGGCTCTATTGAACTTGAGGAGTTAAAAACCCAACTACTGAGAAATTGTTAGACATCGGTTTCATTCATCCTAATCGTCTCCTTGGGGTGCTCTGTTACATTAAGTGAAGAAGAAAGATGGAAGTATCGACTTTGTATTGATTATCGGGAGTTGAATCATGTCACCATCAAAATAGGTACCCATTACCTCGAATTGATGATCTGTTTGACCCGATTGCAAGGCGCCAAATTCTTTTCAAAGATCGATCTTCGTTCGGATATCATCAATTAAAGATTAAAATTGATGACATTCAAAGATTATTTTAGAACTTCGATGCGGGCATTACAAATTCCTAGTCATGTCTTTTGGATTGACTAATGCTCCTACTTGCCTTCATGGATATGATGAACCAGTATTCAAGGAATATTTGGATCACTTTGTGGTCGTCTTTATTGATGACATCCTCATTTACTCAAAAAGCCGTGAAGATCATGAAAGCAACACTTGAGGCTGATACTCCAAAAGCTTCGTGAAAACAAGCTATATGCCAAGTTGAAGAAATGCGAGTTCTGGCTTGAGGAAGTAGCATTCCTTGGGCATGTGATATCAAATCATGGAATATCTGTTGACCCGGCAAAGATTGAAGCAATTCAAAGCTGGGAACAACCTAAGTCGATGATGAAAATACGTAGCTTTTACGGGCTTAGTTGGTTATTATCGGAGAGATTTGTGGAAGGATTTTCTCGAATCGCTACTCCATTAACTTTCGGTGACTCGAAAAGATACAAAATTCGGTTGGAGCGAGGAATGTGAGAAGAGTTTTCAAGAACTCGAGAGGAGACTCATTTATTTTTGTTACGATAATACCATCTGGTTCGGAGGGATTTGTCATATCTGATGATGCTTGAAGCAAAGGTTTAGGATGTGTTCTCATGCAACATGGGAAAGTCATAGCCTATGCCTCACGACAACTCGAAAGAATATGAGAGGAATTATCCTACTCATGATCTAGAGTTGGCGGTTTATCGTTTTTTTGCTTAAGATTTGGAGGCATTACACATATATGAGAAGGTGGAGATCTATCTGGATCATAAAAAGCCTCAAATATTTCTTCACTCAAAAGGAACTCAACATGCGGCAATGATGATGGCTTGAGCTATTGAAAGATTACGATCATACCATTCAATACCATCTGGAAAAAGCGAGCGTAGTAGGTGGCGCATTGAGTAGAAGATCATATCTTGGTCTGCAGTGCGATATTGTCAATATAAAGGCCCATTTTGTATGACTTACAAAGGATGGAGATAGAGTTAAAGACTCGAGGGACCCATGTATGATGATGGCGAATATCTGAGTAGAACCAGACTTTAATCGATAAAGTTAAAAGGCTGCTCAAGCTACTGAGACACAGAGGTGATCGTATGAGGAAGAAAGTGCAAGAAGGTGCTATTAGGAAGCAAGAATCGATGAAGAAGGAATACTTTGAGTCAACTCCAGACTTTGTGTTCTAACGATTACGACTTGAAGTATAAAATCATGATGGGCGCACAACACACCATTTGCAATCCATCACAGGAGTACCAAAATGTATCGTGATCTTGACATACATTTTGGTGGAGCAATATGAAGAGAGAGATATAGCGGGGTTTATCTCAAGGTGTCTAACTTGTCAGCGAGTCAAGGCGGAGCATCAAGTGCCAAAAGGTCCATTGCAACCACTTAAAATTCCGAATGGAAGTGGGAGCACATTACCATGGATTTAGTTCTTGGTCTTCCCAAGGTTTCTCAAGGCATAGATGCGATTTGGGTCATTGTTGATAGATTGACCAAGTCTGCTCATTTCTTACCGATCTGAAAACTTATACACTTGAGCGTCTTGCTCGTATGTACATAAACGAGATTGTAAGATTGCATGGTATGCCGTATCCATAGTTTACGATCGAGACCCAAGATTCACTTCAAGATTTTGGGTTAGTTTGCAAAAAGCTATGGGCGCAGTTTTATGATTTAGTTGGCATATCATCCTCAAATGGATGAGGCGATCGGAGAGGACTATTCAAACTCTTGAAGATTTATTAAGACTCTGTGTCCTTGACTTCAAAGGAAGTTGGGACAAGTTCTTACCATTGGTGGAGTTTTCCTACAACAACGATTATCAAGCAAGTATTGGCATGGCTCCATTTGAGGCGTTGTATGGAAGAAAGTGTCGTTCTCGATTATCTTTGGGATGAGGTGGGTGAAGCAACGTTGTTGGGGACCGGGAGTTGAGTACGTATGACTACGAAAAAGATTCAAATGATCCGACAACGTATAAAAAACCTCACAAGATCGACAAAAGAGTTATGTTGATCTTCATCGAAAGGGCGTGGAATTCAATATTGGAGATCATGTGTTGTTACGTGTTGCTCCATGGAAAGGAGTTATGAGATTTGGAAAGAGAGGAAAGCTCGATCCTCGATTCATTGGCCCATTTATAATCCTCGATCGAGTAGGAAGCGTGGCTATAGACTACTTCTTCCTGCCAAGTATGTCTCGTGTTCATAAACGTTTTTCACATATCTATATTACGTAAATATGTGAAAGACCCGAACCACATTATTGAATTAGAACCAGGACGAGATAGCGGAAGATTTAACGTATGAAGAGGTACTGTTAAAATCTTGGATAAGAAGGATCATATTCTCGCTCCAAGTTATACCTCAAGTCAAAGTTTTGTGGAGAAACCACGATGTTGAGGAAATGACACAGGAGTTAGAATCTAAAATGAAGTCAAGGTATCCTCACCTCTTGACATACCGGTATATACCCTAATTTTGAGGAAAAATTTCATAAGAAGGGAGGTTGTAAGACCCCAACTTTTATGAATAAAGAATAATTTTTCTCGAAATATATTTTTGAATATTATGGTGTGGATTTGATATAATGTTATAGTTGTGGGTAATATTTACAAATTTTGCAAAGTAAGCAAGTGGTTATATAATATTAGATTGGTTGGGGAATATTCATTTTAACGAGGGAATATTAAATGCGACGACACAATCATTAGTGGACCCCTAGCGAAAGTATTATAAATAGTAGTTAAAATGACAAAATTATCTTTTATAAAAATAACGGCGAAAGTTTTACCATTAAACTATTGAACTACCGGTGGTAAAAAATGCGATGTCTGCGTGGTTGCATAGTAGCACATAGTATTGATTATTGATGCTTACGTGAGAAGTCACTCGGATTATACTCAATTATTATTACTGATAATTCTTTGCATAATATCTCTCATATTATTGATTCAATTATTGTCACATTATCATCAATATTCTATATTATTAAATCAATAATTGAGATGACAAAGTTATTCATATTATTATTTGCAATATTGATGATGTCTAGAAAGTTACATCGAGGAGAGGTTTGGTCACCTAATTACGCGCCGCGATAGGGAGAAATCCTTATCGAAAAGCCCCTCTTTCACGGAATGATCTGGTTGTTAAATATTGTGAGTTATAATATTAATGATGAATAAGTTCATGTTGATTAAAGATGAATTTGATAGTTCCATTATGTTGGGATTATTAGTGTTAGTGGAAATCGACATTTATTTACGATAATAATTGATTTCTGGAGGTTATATTGACCAATCGGGTAATTAATCGGATAAATGAGCAATTAATTGCTATTAATTCACATGCTTATAACTATTTGTTCACATGTGTGTACTATTGATTCACATGCATGTACTATTATTAGGGAGGTGGTGCAAGATTGATAATACTTGCATGACTAAATTAAAAATGGAGGTATAGATGAAGGTACTATATTGTAACTATTTTTTTCACATGTATAGAACTATTGATTCACATGAATGTACTATTGATTCACATGATGTACTATTAGGGGAGGTGGTGCAAGTTTGATAATACTTGCGGGGACTAAATTAAAAATGAAGAAAAAGATGAAGGTATTATCTTTAAATATTTGAGCCCCAAAACGTGCAATTATCGAAACTATATTTTCCTATAAATAGAAGCTCATTCTTCTTCCATTCTCACCAATTCACTAAGACTCACAAGAGCAATTATAGAGAGAGAAGCTATAGAGAGAGAAGAAGAGAAGTCTGCTACCTCACTATTCCATATAGAGCAATTATTGAGAGGGAAACTATAGAGAGAGAAGAAGAGAAGTCTGCTACCTCACTATTCCAGTATCCAGTCTTGAGGTAAGGGATATTATATTTTTCAGTATTCTTAGAAATAATATTTTCTTTCATACTCTGTAGGATGTGAGTAATTTTATTTTGTTTCATATTTCTAATTCTACACTCATTCTGTTAAAGTATAGCTTCTATACTCCGTGATATTAGTAGAATATCCTTGATATTTGCACTTCATCCAGTATCTTTTCATGGAAATATTATTATGAGCTTTCTTGATAATTATTGATCTTTTCATACCAAAATACTATTCATGAGTTACTATTTACGGGTTATTATTCACCCAGTTACTATTCACTCAAATATTATTCACTCGGGTATTCGGGGCACTTTTTATGCCGGAGTACTATTCACGAGTTACTATTCACCCGATTACTATTCACTCAAATATTATTCACTTTCGAATATTTGATTCACTTTTCATCTTTGGGATACTTTTCATGTGGTACTATTCACGGTACTATTCTCGAAGTACTATTCACTGAGTTCTATTTACGGGTTACTATTCACCCGAAAAATATATTTCTTTTCTGTCCAAATTATTTTTGATACATGAATATTATTCTTGAATTTTACTCCACAAAGCAGTATCATGTTGACAATTTGGATATTTTTAAACTCTGGATAAATTTAAAGTCTTTAAAATTTATCCTTGATTTCGTTTGATTAATGCTTATATCATTGTCATCATCCTCATGCTTATATTGTGATGAAAGTCATCTTTGGCTTACGTGCATAGATGAACTGTTGATTGGTATGATTATGACCATGGATCATTCGGTATAATCGTGACCCGTAATGTTACAAATGATGTGGTAAAAGTCCTCATTGGCTTGTAGTGCATTGATGGACAATTGTTGGTATGATTATGACCAGGGATTATTCGGTATAATCATGACCATTGATGATTACATGAATATCCTTGGCCCGTAGTGCAGGGATGATTCGATGATGTGGTTTATTTATTAAGCTGAGTCTCAGCGATAAAATTGATGAAAAACTTTTTAAATCATAGAAGATAGTAGATATCATGCTCTACTTGACTCTTCTAATGGATTGCTTGTTCCGCTGCAATTAAACTTGATGCTTATTGTATTTTATCAGTTTAACACTGTTGAAGACTAATGATAATTTATTCTGCATTATCTCAGTCATAATATTTTTTCTTGGGCTAGTTGAGCTCACCTTTTGCTTTCATTGTTCTCTTGAAATGAGAGCGTGGCCAGGGACTAGTCGGGGAATGGAGTGATGGTCCGAGATGGTGTTATAGTAGTCCTCACTATTCTATAAAATAGTGTGACAATAAATGTAATGAGGACTCTATTTGAGTTTGGATATTGTCTAGAAGATAATATTCGTGTAAAAACTCTCGACTCATGTTGTATAATTAAGTTTGTATTTGTATTCAATACCATGTATTTGGCGACCCAAGATGGGTGATGTATACCTATTTTGGGTTTTCTTTTTTTAATTTTTTTTATTTAGATATGAAGTAAAAATAACATTAATAGACATTAAAAAAAACTATTTACAACTACACTACTATGCAAACTATTATGCAATTACACTACATGAATGCAACATATATTGAACCTAACTCTAATCATGAAACTAACATATGCAAAACTAAAACAACAAAATTAAACATGAAATAACTCTAAACTAAACTAACTCACTCCCCAAACTTAACAATAACAATGTCCTCATTGTAAAAATAAAGCATTAAGTGTACGAGGACTTCCCTGTAATCATTTAAGCTTGAGGTGATGGTGGTGATGGCTCAAAAACTCATTGTTCTTCATTGTCTGAATCTAAACGTGGAAATTGAGGCATGGGCTCTGGCTGCTGGTATGGAAACTGGTCTACTATGACTGGATTCAGTGTCTGTAAGGCCGCATTTAGTGAGGCAAAGGACGTGTTCATGGCATTGAACATGTGGTCCTGCCTAGCTGCTAGTCTCCTCATCTGTCTATTGGCTTCTTTGTCCCTTTTTTCCACCAGGCGTTGAAGACTGTGAAATTGGTTGCTTAACCTAAATCTACCAGTCCTTTGACTCTCTGCAGTCTCCTGCTCTCCAGTCATTTCATCAACTTGAAAATCGTCCTCACCAGATGTGTCTTCAACCTATTCCTCCTCCTCCAAAGCCGGTGGGAATATAAACTCGACACCTCTCGGTTGTGACTCCCCTCCGGGCCAAACTGTGTAACGTGCAATCATCCGGGAGTCCAGGAGCTGGAGCAGCTGCTAGGTTGGCTCATCATCGGACCATCTCACGCCAGCCTACCTGCATAGCCCATATATAAGGGATGGGTGTGGCAGGCCGTCAGAAAATGGCCATCGCAGGAATATTCGTATCAAGAAATTGATGATGGCCCCCACGTTGATAAGGAAATCTTACACAAATGCATACAAAAGAAGTACCTTCTCCTTTGTCACCTCAGTAGTATGTGTGGTCGGGAATAATTTGGCCAACAAGAATGCATACCATATTTTTCCATAACGGCCCAGGTCCTTACTAAGGAATATTGTGCCACCTCTCCGTCCCTTGACCCATGTGGTGCCCGACTTAGTTATTTCTATTAGAATCTCATCGTAATCGGGGTCACCATCACGTAACTATGCATAATGGTATACCGTATGATTAGCTTCAGGACTGAAAGGCACCTGTTTACCCCTCACGAATGCAATGAATGGGGACCTATCCTCCGCATTTGAATAAAACTCTTTCACCACATTGACGATCGCTGGCTTTGGTTCGTCGGTAAACCTATCCCATCCTTTCTCATATATTTGCCTTTTCATTTTCCCATCTACATTATCGGGTGCCAAGCCCCGCTCTAGAGTTAGTGCCTTAGACACTAGATAATTGTACCTATCAGCTGTGTTGTCACTCATAAATTTTCACCGGTCAAAGGCCCGGGCGGGTGGTGTAGATCCTGAGCCCTCGCCTCTCTGTCTCTTAGATATTGGCTTTGGTGCTATTGAATTAACTCAAGCCAAAACTCCCCCAAACTTCACTTAAACAATTCGTCGAATACGTGGTGTGCACGACTTACAATACCCCCAAATATGATAATTGAACTTCGACTATGGTGCTAAACTGATAAAAATTTGGAAATAACCGCTTACCCTCAGTGTTTTGACCCAATTGAAGTATGAAGTTCTAATAGGTGTTAACAAATTGGTTGATTCTCCTTTCCTTATTGCTACCCAAAATCGCACTTGAAGAATCCTAACTTTGTGATAACTAATATTGTATCAAATTAGATGGAGATGTGGTGTAGTTAGGGTTTGTATTTATAGAGAAGAGATAGTGTAGAGTTTTGGTGGTTTAATGTAGTGGGTGAGTAGGGAATGTGTTATAGTTTGTGGGTAAAGAGTGGGGTGATGGGAGTATATGATTCGGTTGGCAAGAAGGAGTAGTGGAGAAGTGGAACTGCCAAGTCAGTTACAAAAATTTCTTTAAGTTCCCTTACCCATACAGCGAAGGTAATATCTTGTGGATGCTTAGCATCAATGGTATTCTATTTTGAGCCCAGGACCCACCTTACTGGGGGTATCCTTCACTAAATGTGTCCAAGCCAGGAAGAGAATCTTCACGGTGACTTACTTATTTTTTCTAATTTCTCGCATCCAACACATAGCCAATAACTTCCCAAGTATCTGGAACACATTGAAATGATAAGTTTAAGATAGAATCATGAATATTGAACATTTAAGGTCAAAGTCACTAGTAATCATGATTCAACTAACTTTCTAATGGATCGAAATAAACTTACTTTATACTAAACTTATACTTTAAACTATGAATTAATTAGCATACTTAAAAATACTGAAAATAAAAGTAAAATTGGGTTGCCTCCCAATTAGTGCTTGTTTTGAGTCTTTCAGCCTGACTACTCTATCGACGTCGGGATTTTTGAGTGTCCCTTTTCGTTACTTGTTCTTTGGTGTTCTCATGTTAATGTGAGATTTGTTTGAAAAAACAAGTGAAAAAGGTCCGATATGTATAATGTCGACGATTGGACTTTAAGAGTCGCCAGTTGGTGTATTTAACTGGTTGCACCAATGCAACCGAAAAGGTTTGCTCATTGACCCAGTGATTTGACACTGCTAAATGGGTCTGTGAAACCGAGATTCATTTTGGGTCCGGGGGCTTGATTATGCGGAGGGAAGATGTTAGGCACCTCCCGACATCCGTGTTACCACAGTGACCACCACTTTTCAAAGAAATTGTTATATGAATGTGTGTGTGTGTGTGGATCAATGTTGAATTATTTGGAAGTAGTGCAAGGCCTCGTTCGCACCTATATACACAAGGTTTGAATTTTATAGGAAAATTCAGTTTTAACCAAGATTTAGCAATGAAGTTTTGTAAAAGAGGTTTTTTCAAACCCTGTGCTCAATAGTAATTGAGACCTTTGATACTTCCATTTTATTATTAAATGTTCGGCTTGTTTGCTTTTATTTTCGAGATGCGAAGCATTCTCAAGAAAATAATATCTGACGATCTTAGAATTCCTCATTAACATGATGACCATCCAAGGAAATTGAGACAACTTGTAAAATAATATACATGCTACTTACAACTAAAAATGTCCATCATGGGAATCAATCTAGATTCAATGAACCAACACAATGATCACATGATTCCTAGGCTCACATGATCTCGCAATTTATATGGAAAGCGATGGCGATTATATATATAAAAAAGTAAATATATATATATATATATATATATATATATATATATATATATATATATATATATATATATATATATATATAGACATGATCAACCACCAAGAAACAACTCCATGGGGGATCGGAAATGTAAATATATAAAAGCGGTAAATATATATATATATGGACATGATCAACCGCCACGAAGTAAACTCCAGTCGGGACGAAATGTAAATAAAGCTGTAAAAGCGATCAACTGCCATGAAGTAAACTCGGACACAGCGAGAAATGTAAATATATATGTATATATGTACAAATATATATATATATATATATATATATATATAAAAAGCGAATAAACGCACGGATGCAAATCCAGGGCTCATCGGATATGTCCTAATAACAAGCTTATATATATATATATATATATATATATATATATATATATATAAGCAATTTAAGCGCACTGTATGTAAAATCCGGGCTCATCGAATGATGCGAACACGCTTTATATATATAGTATATATATATATATATATAAGCAATTAAACGCTCGAGCAAAGTTCAGGCTCAATCGAGGCTTAACTTTCGATAATGTTAGTCCATATATGAAATATATACATATATAAGTATATATATATATATATATATATATAGACGAAAATGAAAACCATGGACCGAAGTTCGAGCAAACGCACACAACACGACTCTCAATGTGTATAACAGTGTGTGCTATATGAGAAGAAGGCTTTATATAATGTAAGAGAAGGCTTATAGTGGGCACGCCAAAGTAGACTTCTATGACTTTAAATGGATAAACACTCGGCTCATGGATAAAAAGATAGCTATATGTGAGCTAACTAGTGTTTAAAGAAGAGGAAACACTCAAAAGATGTGTATGCAGAGTAAAATGGACAGGGCTTCCTCGCCTTTTTCCTTCTCTCTCTTATCTTAAATGGATGACCCAAGCCTTGTATATATAGACGGATGGCTGCAGGTACACCTGCGGTAGCCGCAGTTGTACCTGCGGCTGGTCGTGGTGTATCCGAGCCTCGCAGGTCCCGTTGTCTCGTTGTACGTGCACTCATGCACTGTAATGTCCGCTTGAAATTGCAGAACTTCAATTCGACCATCCGAACAAGGTATATCTGATCTTCTTCGGACCACTGGTGTCGAGAGTTATGCAATGACATGGATTAGAGGTTGTACGAGGTTGTACGAAGTCAGGAAGAGGGGTCTATGCCCAAAGTACTGCCACACGTAATAGTCACTCGGGATTGTCACTCCTCAGTTCTTATGGAACATTATTGGATGTATGTATGTATGAAGTGTTGAGACGACGTACCATTTGTCGAAGGAACAAGATGATGTTTGACTCCTTGCCGGGGTTATCGCCGGTTTGAGTTGAAAGTAGACGTTGCTCAAGGTTACAGCTGAGATTGGACTACTTGTTGGTATGCCACGATATCATCTTGTTGACGTGGTAAGATGACGTTGTGACTCTCACCGGTTATCACGGGTTTAAGCGCGAGCGAGCGTTGCTTGGGTTATATCTCGAGATTGGGGTTTTGCTTGTATGCCTCACTGTCATCTGGATTGAAGCTGATCTCATGTTTGAAACAAGCGTTTCCGGGGTTATTGCCGGAACTTCAATGGCATCCCTTAGGGATATCACCGAAGATGGGGTTGTTACTCGGTGTTGTCTGGGGGCTGGGCGAACCGAACGTCGTGGTGTTATCGCCGAGCATGTAATCGGCCCTCTCTCGGTGTTGTTGCTTAGGTCTTTTGATCTCGCATATCTCGGGGTTATCTCAAGAGATTAGAAATAACATCCGGTGTATGTTTCGGGTTTGAGATGATGTTCTGATTTGTGTTCCGGTTGGGCGAATTTTTGGTAGTATCCGGGATGGATGTAAACTGTCTTTCAGGGTTATCTCCAAAAGACAAATCTACCCTCCTGCAATGTTAGTAATAGGAGTGCAGAAAATTTCGAGTGTCTATAGATGCCCCTCTTTATCATATTCATGCAATGCAAGGCATGGATAGGATAAAGAATCTTAGACACTTGAAATGCAAGCAAGATAAACATTATGCTATGTGCAACAACATGATTCAAATGTATGTAGAAATCATGAATGATTGTCAGGTAATCCTGCTGGGATAACAATTAGTGACGGCTTGGACATGCGATCCAAGTCTCCAAGGATGTTGACGTTGGGGTTGTCACCAAAGTCTTGAATCCTAGACACTAACTTATACTCCATAGAGGTATCTCTTGTGTGGAAGAGATCTGTGGGGATAAGGCTTTGTCTGTTTGAGGATGTGTATAACATGTTCCCTCATACTGTCGGAGTTACTGCCAACAGTTGTTGTTATAAGGGTTGCCCGATCTTTGTTGATGTGTGTATCACCGGATAAATCCTTGTTGGATGCATTGTCAAGGTTGCTTGACCTTCATTGATGTATGTGTCAATTGTAGCATTATGTTGTAGCCCTTGCTGGGTAAGATTGCTTCAATGGGTTTACTTGCCATCGGTTGATATCACGTCAAGGCTGCTTGACCTTCATTGATGTGTGCATCAATGGTTGCATTGCGTTGTAACCCCCGTCGGGGATACGTAGATGCTTGAAAGATGTGCATTGTGACCCCCGCTGGGGATACATAGATGCTTGAAAGATGTACGTTGTGATCCCTGCCGGGGATACGTAGATGCTTGATAACTTCGGCGTTGTAACCTCCGCCGGGGAGGTTTGATATTTTGTGGTTTTGCGTTGTAACCCCCGTCGGGGAGGTTTAGGGTTGTAACCCTGCAAATGACGGCATTGGAACTTTGTGGGGGTATTGTCGAGCATGGTTTGTAAAAGCTGAAATCATTGGTATAGTATACCACGCATTCCAAATGAATCTGCTTGGCGGCGGGAGTTTAACTTTGATTGACAAGAAACCAGATTTCAGTTAATCCGCTCAATCGCGTTGCATTTTATTCTGATTTGGTCTTTTCGACATGAGACCTCCTTGTGACTCTAACTGGAGCGAGCAGGGTATGGGACCCATGTAGGGGCGAGGGTGTACTGTCTGAGCTACTGAGGTTAGCTGCGCCAGTACCGTGTCTATGATAAGTGGTGGTTGCTTTCATAAGTCATTTTCAAGTTGCACATCGAAGGAAATCAGAACTCTTCTTCGGATCTCTCGAAGTTCGGCAACTTTCTCGCATATTCTCACACCGTCTGTGCGTTCTTCACTATCCCGGTAAGACATGCATGTATTTTTTTTCCAATTTCATCTGTTGGAAAATGACTTATCGCGTGAAATGCATTTAGACACCTGATGTAGTTAATATGCATGTTGATATGACTTGATAAAAATATTCAACATAGTAAATGTTAGTATTAAACCATCTTTGAACATAATGATGTGAAAAAATTTGACTTTTGACATACTCAATTGGCACCTTTTACCGTCATTTCTTATCCTATCTCGAGGACAAATTAGTAAAGGTAGAATAGTAAAATAATCCTGGTAATTAGACTACACTTACGGATTTTCTTTGTGATGTAATGAATGCTTCTGATGATATATATTTGTACATGTATGTAACTCTTGAATGGCCACCTAGTCATGCCTATGTGCATGTAGATAGGCCCATTTACAAAGGGGCTATGGCAAAATTTTCCCAAAATGTAGGTATTGGGTAGTCATGCATTTTTTAACTCTACTGTAGATGTATGTTCAAATAACGCATGTATACATGTAATCATAGAATGCATCTTGAAAAGACTTCAGGTAAGAAATTACCACACCCTTTCTGAGGTGATTTGGAGACTTGTTGTCCAGATATTATGGATCCAGACCAGCCGAGTAGTTCCCGCAGGACCACTTTTGGCGTACGGAGGAGGGTTTTTGAAGAGCCTCACCGCCATTCTGTGAGATAACCTCGTCGTTTGGTGGAGGCGGTGATACGTCCTATTCGGGTTGAGGTGCCGAATGTCGAGGATGAGGAGGAGGATGCACCGATCGAGGTTCCTACTCTTGCTATACGTGTTCCCTATAGGGAATTGCCAGGTATTCAAGTGGCGAACCCAGATCTTTTGGGTGACTTGAGTAGGCATCCTTCAGTATACCTGAACGTAAACGAGGTATGAAATTAGATCTTTAATCTTTCTTATTTCCTGTTGATGAGGAGTCAAGGAGTCTGATGTTGATATGCATTTATTGTAGGTTCTCGGCTTCACACAGCCTCGAGGGAACTGGTTTAGCATCCACTCTATGTATCAGGACTTGCATGATGACTATAGAGAGATCGTCCATGGCTGAGGATTCGGGAGGTTCTTCTCCATTCTACCCCGTCGCTATCCCTGGGGTTACCTCAGGGCATTGTCTGAGCGGTGATGATGATGCTGATGGATTGACGATTTATCACAAGTATGGAGTTTGGAGGGGAACCGGTGCCTTGCACGGTGGATATCACCCCTATTGTCGTCAGATCCTTGTTGGGAGTTCCGGCAGAGGCGCTCAAGCGAAGGACTGTTCGTACAGGTCCTTTGAGCGTAGATGCTATGAGAGGACTGTTGAGTGAGCCTATACCCGATGATGTGAGAGTCAGGGATCGCATTCTTCGGCGATCGTTCCTGATGATCATTAGGGGCTACTTCATAGCAGATAATTCCTCTACGGTGTCCTTCACTTTGATCAGCGCTACTCGACACGTGGACCATATAGGAGAGTATGATTGGGGTTCCTACACCTTTGCCTACTTCCCGAGGGGAATGCGCATGCGATCGCAGGGCTTGACCGAGACGTGGTTAGGATTCTACCCATTTCTGTTGGTGAGTGTTTCTCTTATCTTTCCCCATATATAGGTTAAGAGTGTTGACTGACAGCAGACGTTTGCCTTTGTGTTGGCAGTTTTGGGCCTATGAGAGGCTTCCTTATTTGCATCCTGTGAGCGTGTTAGGTTTAGACACCTATCCACAAGGACGGAGATGGCATCATTCTATACTAGCGGAGGTCCTTGTTGCTGAGGGTTTCACTCATTGTCGCCTACAGCTGGAGCAATTGATAGCTGATGTCATCACATGGATTCCCTACTCTGGAGAGCATTTGGGAGTAGGCTTTGAGGATGGGTACCCAACTGGAGCAGAGTACGTCATTTCCACCCGCAGGATTCCTCTATTCACAGATGGAGGATGGGAGCTCTATTTAGGAAAGCGTGCTATCAGGAGCACTACAGGTGAGATCTGTATGCCGATTTTGCCTCCTGCCAGGCGTTATTGGCCTGTTTTGCAGTCACCTGTCATTGACATCCCATTGATGGGGATTGACGATTTTACATTGTCAGAGGGCCCCTGGTCTCAGGAGATGTTCCAGCATTGGTGGATCCCTCGCATGATTGGAGCTCAGACCCGCGCCACACAGTTTATGGGGGATATGGTTCCAAGATTCGTGATGATGATGGATTGGCTAGCCTGTGTCACAGATCCGACTCATGTTACACAGATTGACAGATTGACTCGGCAGCTGGACCGATCACATCTTTTCATTTGGCATTTGGGCAGAGATCCTGCAGAAGTAGATACTTTTGATCCTTTCAGCTCTGGCGCTGGTCCCTCAGGTGACCCATATGGTTTTGTCGGCGCAGATCCTCCCTTGTATCGGCCTAACATCCCTGTAGATAGAGATCCAGTGACTCAGGAGGAGTTACATCAGGTGGATAGGATAGATGATGTAGACATCGACACTACTGACTTTATCTGATGTATTTCTTGTTATCTCTTTTGATAGGTCTCTGTTAGCATCTGGGTAGCTTCGCCCCATTTTTGCTATATCTTTTGATAGGCCTTTGTTGTATGTTGGGTAGCTTCGCCCCATTTCCCTGTATTTTAGTTGTACAGAGATGTATTAGATGATGATATACTTAGGAATGTATGTACAGTTTTCTATTCCCTATATCATATTGCCATCTATTGTATAATGCATGTTATTATGTTATGCATATGTATGTATATCCAGAGATACTCAGCATTGACCCTTGGATGATCTTATGACACGGCTTTGTCTGTATGTCTTCTTGACGATTAGCCAGTATTGATCATACCCCACCATTTGTGGTGGTAGGCGGTATCTTATCATGGTATGATAGTATATCACCATCGATATGGTGATCGTAGATGATTTCTGCTGACATCTTATGACCTTCTTTGAAGTTTGTGTTCCTCCAGGATTTGTAGAGGGCATGCTAGAGCACTAGGTATCGGACAGACAAGTATTCCGATTTGGGACCCGTGAGTTGACTCCTACTTTGGAGGAGTATGCACGATTAACGATGCTGCCTCTGGACAGACCTTGCGTGAATATGGTGATGGGAGACATGAGTAGACAGTTCATGACTCTCACAGGATTGAGGAGCAGAGTGGTGCAGGATGAGATTACATCCGGCCATGTTATATCCCAGCATTTCTTGTTTGATAGGTTTGGCTCTGAGGACAGCTATGCATGGCATTCCGGGGATTTCACCGCACTAGAGGATCATTGGCGTTCAGCAAGAGTAGATGTACTACTTCTATGTGTATTGTCATACGTCTACATGCCGCGGTACGTGGATGAGCTAGATATCGGCGCAGTCATGGCAGTGAGAGCTCTCAGGGAGGGTCATACAATTATTTCGATGATCATTGTAGAGACCTTGAGGTCAGCTACATACTGCTTCACTTATCTGGCATGAGTATTCATAGGTAGCTCGGTCATGTTGTATGTGTGGTTTATGTCACACTTGAGACCGATTGGCACATTTAGATATCATGGATTTTGTTTCACCCATAACATAGCAATGACGTATTCTTTTCGGCCTGCGGAGTGTACAGATGCTGGATCTTGGTCCGCTTTCCTGGCAGGGATTAGAGATCCATTTGATATATTGCCGTGTTCAAGGCTCAGCTCACCCTACAGCTTCATTACTCATGCTCCGGGCATGGATTATCTCCGTCTGGCTGGATTGAGGGGCATGATTACTTACCACCCACTGGCCATGATGTGTCAGTTTGACCACTTTCAGGATTTGCATCCGTATGGTAATGATGAATCGGCGCTTTCGTCCACAATCGCTTGTCGGCGGAGGATGATCCGAGTTGTATGCCTATTGGGATCAACAAGAGTCGGTTGAGTTTTTCTCGTCGATCATCCAGTTGTTCTGCAGAGTATTCCACATGGATGGAGACAGAGATCGCATTGGCTGCGGTATCCACAAGGTCGGGGGGCCGATTCTCGACGATGAGGATCCTATAGAGGAGGTCATTCATTCCCACCGATGAATGAATGGCTGGGTCACCAACATTTATGATGGATTCTCCCACCCAGAAAAGTGCCACTGTTACTCAAAGATTCAAAGACAAGATTTTGGAGCAGAGCTTACATCTGATGACCTATGATCGAGATCAGAATAGGGTCGCGATGTTGACAACTCTTGATGAGAGAGATATTGCTCTATTGGAGAGGGATGAGGCAAGATCAGCCAGGGATGCATTGATTGGAGAGCGGGATGCCGCCTTATCTGCTAGGGATGTGGCCATTACAGATAACACTTCCATTAGATCCCAGATGACTGTCAGTCTGGCCGACATGAGTGCTTACATTGATGAGCATTATGCCACCATGCAGTTAGCCTCTGATCTGCTAGCTCGTGTAGATACCCTAAGGCAGGAGCTTACATTACTACCTCCGTCTTTAGAGAGGGATACTATGTTAGATCTGATAGTCCGCATACACACAGATCTGTAGATAACTTTGTATTTTCCTGCACAGACTAGCTTAGCCATTTTTTCATGTACAACACAGATGTATATATCAAACAGGGAAATATATTTTGAATCACTTCCCTTTTAGTTATGCCTTGATACTTGCTTGATATTTGCATGTTTCTCCAGGGCCTTGTGATCTTGATGCATTCTAAACTTATCCTTGATAGATGGACAATGAGACTTTGCAAGGTCTCTTAGAATGAATCATTGATTTCTGTGAATCCCTACCATCTTTGGTGTCTTGGGACTTGTATCTGTATGGAAAAGTAGAGAAGAGGGTGGTTTCTTCCTCTCTGAGATTGACCGTACCACAGATAGTCGCCAGTACTTCTATTTGTGAGAAGCCTAGTTAATTCCATCTCTTATCGAATGGTATTGCTCTTTGAGGCACGATCGCAGCTTAGATGGTCACCGAATCTTCTATTTGTGAGAAGAGGTTGGGCAATTCCATCCCTTTGATCTGAAACCGATGAAATGGGGCAAATTGAAGGTTGATCCCAGTACCGTGTGACAAGTATGTTTGTTCTGGTAGGGGTTAGACTGCAACATGAATGGCTACCTACGTACTCCTATTTAAGAGGAGATCAAGTCTCCGTTGTTCGACCCTAGTGTAAGAGGTTCAACGCTGAATGTGAAAGGCATAAGGGTGTAGAAATATTTTTGTTGTTTTTGTTATTTTTTGTGAAGAAACAGTATAAATGTTTTTGTTGTTTTTTTTATTGCGACCGGGGCATATAGCATATGGTTGCCTACGTACCCCCAGGTATCAGGGAGACCAGGTTGACGTAGTTCGCCCCTCAGGACGAATCGCAGCTGAAGAGAAGCGTAAATCCCATGTGCGAGCTATCTATATTTGGGAGAGAGAAAGTTTAATCCCATAATGGGGATAAATCGCAAGTGTGGGAAAAGTTTGATCCGTCTTCGTGACAAATCGCAAGCGAGAAAAGTTTAATCCGCCTTCGGGATAAACTGCAGGTGTGAAAGGTTCAATCCCGTCTTCAGGATAACCGAAATTGAGAAAGGTTAAATCCCTTCTTCAGGATAACCGAGATTGTGAAAGGTTTGAATTGATGTAAAACTAGGCTGCTGACTTGAAGTGTATGTTTCCCTGAGGGGCAGAAGAGTATGTAAAAGGGTGAAAGGGTTCAAAACCACAATGACTGGTGATTTGATGATCAAAACCAGGATGTTTGTTTGATGGTAACTTCAGACATAGTACCGTTTCACGGTGTCCGAGTTGATAAGCTGCTGAAATTCATCGCCATCCATTTCCTGTAATCTGAGAGCACCCCATGTCAATACTTCCTTGACAATAAATGGGCCTTCCCAGTTAGGAGCGAATTTTCCCTTAGATTGATCTTAGTTATCAATGATCTTCTTCAAAACCAAATCATGTTGTTTGAATTGCCGTAGTCGGACTTTTCTGTTGTAGGATCATGCCACCCTTTGCTGATATAACTGACCATGGAAGATATTCGCGGTTTGCCTTTCGTCTATCAGAGATAATTGGTGATACCTGTCTTGTACCCATAGGTCTTCATCCAACTGAGCATCCATCAATACTCTGAGGTATTCCATTTCCACTTCTATGGGGAGCACTGCTTCCATCCCATAGACTAATGAGTAGGGGGTTGCCCCAGTGGAAGTTCGCATGGAA
Source organism: Panax ginseng (assembly GCA_020205605.1). Lineage (NCBI taxonomy): Eukaryota > Viridiplantae > Streptophyta > Magnoliopsida > Apiales > Araliaceae > Panax > Panax ginseng. The sequence goes on from CM035129.1 coordinate 72,376,290, forward strand.
GTTATGTAGGCTAATAAAGTCATAGGTAAGAGGTCAGGCCATCCTTTGATTGGCGGACATTTTTTGCATGATCTTTTGATGTTTTTATTAGCCGCTTCAACAGCACCATTCATCTTTGGATGGTAGATGACGGAGTTGAGATGTTTGATGTGGAATTTTCTGCTAAAATCCTCCATCATTTTGTTGTTCAGGTTCTTAGCATTGTCTGACACAATGACCTTTGGTTGTCCATATCGACAGACAACATTGTTTCTGATGAAAGCAATGATGACTTCTTTAGTGACCTTGGGGAAAGAAGTTGTTTCTACCCATTTGGTGAAGTAGTCGATCATGGTGAATATGGATCGATGTCCATTACTGGCTTTGGGCTCGATGGGCCCGATCACGTCCATTCCCCACATTGAGAAGGGCCACGGAGAACTCATATTGTGGAGTTCCCTTGGAGGGGGGTGGATAGCATTCCCATGAATCTGACATTGATAGCACCTCTTGACGTGATCATCACAGTCAACTTTGAGTGTGAGCCAATAATGTCCCATTCTGAGAATTTTCTTGACAAGTAGGAGTCCGCTCATGTGGGGGCCACATACTACACCATGGATCTCATCCATGAGTCGCTGAGCTTGGTCTTTGTAGAGTGCATCTCCGCTTAGGTAGAATTTCATAGCAAGTCGATGAATTCACCTCTTCTCAGTTAGGCTCGCCTCAGCGGGTGTAGATCCATCTCGCAGATACTCCTTGATGTGTTGGTACCAAGGGTTATGGATGGGAGGTAGCTCATCCGATACTTCTCCAATGTTATTCCCATAGCTTGAGGCTTTTTGCAGAGCAAACGTGATGCTTGGCATGTTTTCCTTCTCAAGTATGTAAACCAAGGAGGCCAATGTTGCTAATGCATCTACAAAATCATTCCTATTACAAGGAATGTGTAGAAAGGAGATTTCTTCGAACTCCAAAGCCATATGTAAAACTTGCCAATGGTAAGGCAGCAAATGCAATTCTTTGGTTTGATAGATTCCTGTGGATTGCTTGATTACCAATTCAAAATCCCCAAAGAAAGTTAACCGCCCGATGCCCATTGAACGGGCAAGTTTTAGCCCCATGACACAACCTTCATACTTAGTCAGGTGTTGTTGGTGTTTGATAAATCGCAATTTAATTATGACGGGATCTCGCTCCCCCTCACGGGATATTAGAACTGCTCCACTCTGAGAGCCTTCAATTAATATGACTCCATCAAAATACATTTTCCACTCACGACATGTCGTACCGTCTTGATGTTGTGGTGACTGAATATATTACCCTTCATCAGGAAAGTATGTTTCTAAGGGTTTGTAATCCCCTGTAGGTGCGGCAGCCAGTTGATCCATAATTCCTTGACAATTTGACAGACTTTTGCGTCACGTAGACGATGTCAAATTGCTATATGATCAACTGCCATCTAGACAGTCGACAATTTAGTATGGGCTTGCTGAACATATACTTGAGAGGATCCACGCGGGATATGAGATGGGTTATGTGACCATGGAGGTAATGTTGTAACCTCATGGAAGCCCATGCTAAATCACAACAAGTCTTTTCGATCAGAGTGTACTTGTGTTCACTGGTACTGAATCTTTTGCTGAGGTAATAGATAGCTTGTTCCTGGCCTCTATTGTCTTTTTGCCCCAGCATGCATCCCATAGAATTGTCATTTATGGGCGGAATTACATGAACAGAGCACATCATCCACAGGAGGTACCAAAATAGGGCGTTAATCAACCGCTTTGATTGTGAGGAAGGCTTTCGACACTCATCATTCCATTTCATGGAGGAGTTCTTCCTTAATAATTTGAAGATAGGCTCACGAGTTCTTTGTGAGTTGAGAAATGAATCTGCTAATGAAGTTGATCCTTCCAAAAATCCCGTATTTCATTTTACATCTGAGGAATGGGCATTTCCTTGATAGCACGGATTTTGGTAGGATCCATTCAATCCTTTAATGGTGACCGGAAGCCTAACAACTTGCCTCTCGACTTAACACCAAAGGCGCACTTGGCGGGATTCAACTTCAAGTTATACTTATCACGACAACTGTTAAAAGTTTTATGAGATGGTCTAAGTGGTCATCCTCCTTCCGGGATTTGACAATGATGTCATCCACGTAGATCTCTATCTCCTAGTGCATTAAATCGGGGAAAAGAGCCATCATAGCTCGCTGATAGGTTGCCCCGGCGTTAATGAGGCCAAATGACAACCGTCTATAGCAAAAGGTTCCCCAAGGCGTGATGAAAGAAGTTTTCTCACGATCTTCCTCAGCGACCATAATTTGATGGTACCCCGCAAAGTAATCAGTAAAGGAGTACATGTCGTATTGAGCAGTATTGTCAATAAGAATGTGGATAAAGGGCACGTGAAAGCTATCTTTAGGCAAGCTTTGTTCAAATCTCGGTAATCCACGTAAACTCGCACCTTTCCCCTTGGTTTAGGCACGGGAACAATGTTGGATATCCACTCCGGATATGTAGACACCATGATGATGCCAGCTTGAAATTGTTTCACAATTTCTTCTTTAACCTTTAAACTCCACTCAGGTTTCAATCGCTTGAGCTTTTGCCTAACTGGCTTGAATCCTTCTTTAATGGGAAGGCGATGAAGAACAATGTCAGTGGGAAAACCCACCATGTCTTCATGAGACCATGCAAACACATCCTGGAATTGGGTTAATAGTGCAACCATGTCATTCCGCTGAGTTGTGGTAAGGTCTGAACTAATTAGATTAGCTTAGGGTTGTCTAAGGTTCCAAGATTGAAAGGAATGGTTTGATCAAGATTGGGTTTGGGTTTGTCTGTGACCCATTCCTTAATCTCTTGAGGTGTCTAAATGTCATCTTGGATGTCCATCAAGTCTGAGTCTAACTTTGCATCAAAGTTACAACCCTTGTGGAGAGAAGACACCTCATCAGCAAGTACATGAACGTCTAAATTCAGAGTCCTGAAACAAAATATTCTTTCACTTAATATATGCAACTGTTTGATCATACAAAAGTGTTAACATGTACATAATAAAATAACTGCTAGTGCTATAAAGGAAAACAAGCAATTAAAGTTATCTAAAGGGCTGAGGGATTTTTCTGCCCATTTTACCCTCGTCGACCAATGCATGGAGTGCTACTCCAATTGTCGAGGGCAAAGTCCTGAATGACTGCAGTGATGGAAGGATCGTTAGTGTCTTCCTTCTCCCAAATGATAACCATGACATCTGGGCAATCATCGTCTGGGGTGTATCTGTTTGTATGTTCATCATAAACAATGACGCTGATGCCTGCCATCATCAAGGCAAGGTCATGTTTACGTTTCCATTCCTTTTCTTCCATTTTGGGATCAGGAATCAGCACCTCTTTAGCTTTGATTGGCACTAGTTTTGGAAATAGCATAGCCACAACATGGGCTGGCACCTTTACTGGAGATTGCATTAACTCAGGAGGTAAAGGTATAGAAACTCGCCGTGCGGCGGAAGTTTGAGGAACCTGCTCATGTTTATGAGGATTCCTATATCTTGAACTAGAAGAGTAGCCTAGCCCGGCTGTTCCAATTTGACTTGACATTTGGATAGGGTGCTTAATACCCTGTTGATCCTTACCAATCCCTTGTCCAGGTTGATGACCCAATAACATCATTTCTTGAGTGGCTGACATAACCTCGGTAGAAATCTTGGGTATAGGAAGTGGCGCTCCAATAGAATGGTATTGCGTGTTACTCACTTCTAGAGTATGGAAACTGGTCGGTTCAACTTCTGAATTGAAGCTGATAATTGGTAGAATTCCTTGTTCAGGACATTCCGGCTCAGCATTAACAGTGACTAGACTGTTGTTGATGATGTATTTGAGTTATTGATGTAAGGTGGATGGAACAGCTCCAGCCATGTGTATCCATGGTCTCCCCAATAGTAGGTTGTATCCTGAATCTATCTTGAGGATGTGGAAGGATACATTGAATGTATTGGGACCAATCTCAATTGACAATTCAATCTTTCCAATGGAGTTTCGCCGAGATCCATCAAAAACTCGGATGACTGTATGGCTACTCTGGATTCACTTGAGATTGATATTCATCTTCACCAAGGTGGCATAAGGATAGATATTTAGAGATGAGCCTCCATCTATTAATACTCCTGCTAGCATGTACCCGGAAGATAACACTGCGATGTACAATAGCTTGCAATGAGCGATCCCTTCGGGAGGTATATCGTCATCAGTGAAGGATATCACATTGTTGTTAAAAATGTTATCAACCAGATGTTGAAATTTTTCCACATCCACTGATTTTGGCAAATAGGCTTCTTCTAAAACCTTCAATAAGATCTTCCGATGATCTTCAGAAGAGAAAACCAAATCCAGTATTGAAATCTGGTGTGGAGCTTCTCGCAAGATTAAAACTACCTTGGCTTCATTGTGACCCATAGTACGAAGGAATTTTTTAATCTTCTCCATGGGCTATTTCCCCTTTGCTTCGCAAGTAGGTTTGATAACCCATTGAAGAAGGTACAGTGGATTTTCATTCGACACTGTAGTAGTAGTATGAGACGTGGATCCTTCAACTTCTCCATAATTCCATGGAACTTTGTGCAAGCTGACAACAGGATGTTGTGGTCTGCAAGGTAAAGGAATTGGCTCCGGTGAGGCCACTTTCAAAGGATTGTCAGCTCCTTTGAGTTGAATTGGTTGTATGGGAAATATTTTAATAGTTTCATCATCCACTTCGGAAATAACTACAAATGATCCCTTCCATTGGGTAGGGCATGCATTCCCACCCTTGAGTTGTACAATGTAATCATCTGCTATTTGCAGGACACTGCTATCAATAAGATTTTGAATAAGATGGCGAAGTGCCCAGCATTCTTCTGTGCTGTGACCATGAGAGTGTGAATGATATTGACACATTTCATCATGATTGAACCGCCCTGAGCGGGGATTGATTGGAGGGAGAAGGAATGTGATTCTTCCTTCGTTGATCAACATTTGAAGTATCTCCTCCATAGATTGGCCCAAATATGTGAATTCCCTTTGATTGGCAAAATTTCGATGGGCTTTAGCACTTGCTCGCTTTGCAACCTTATCCTCCATAGCTTCGCTTTTTGAAGGTGTTGATGGACCATTTATAACAAATGGAAGGAGATAGGCATGCTCCTGCCTAATTAATTGGCGTGTGACTTGAACTGGAACTTTGCATAATCCCATTTGTTAACACCGTCTTTGATGGGTTGGGATGATTCGCCATTGGAACCTTGTACAGTGCTCTAACTGATCATGTTGACCTCTTCTTCTTTGTGTTGAGGAAGAGGGTTGTCTTGAACATGAGGTTGATCTAGTTTGGTGACTACAATCTCACCATTGTCTATCAGATCTTGAATCTTATGCTTCAAGGCACAACAATCTTGAGTATCATGTCCGGGTGCCCCGGCATGATAAGCACACTTTCGAGTAACATTGAAACCCCTGCCATTAGGGTTGGCCGGTAGAAGAAGATGTGTAATTTTCTTTTGAGCAGTCAGAAGAGCAAGAATGTTCTCGAGCGAATCCCCTAAGGGTGTTAACGTTCGAGGTCGATTTACTTCTCCACTTTTAGGCAATGGAGGGTTTGAAGATTGTGCTGGAAAAGGGGAGTAGTTTCTCCTCTGCATAGGCATGCTTGGATTGCCTTTTGACCTTGTAGTATCAAGGAAACATCCTCCTTTCTTCTTCTTATGGACCCTCAGGGTTGTTTCCATAAGATCCAGATTGGATGTGCTCAAGAATGACTTTAAGAGCTGGTGGTCTTGAATTTTGCAGATTTCAATCCCATTTCAGCCATCTCGCCGTGTTTGATCATTTCAGAAAATGGTTTGCCAATACCAGCTAGAACTCTCTCATAGAAAGGAGCTTCCTGTACATCTATGAAAGTCATGACCATTTCTGATTCTGTCATGGAAGGAATAACTTGAGCAATAAGGCGCCTCTACCTTTGAGCATACTCTCTAAATGACTCATTAGACTGTTTCTTGACCTTGGTGATTTGGTACCGGTCAGGAGCCATCTAAGATTGAAAACTATATTGAGTGAGGAAGGCATGAGCCAGTTCTTCCCAGCTATGGATCATAGAGTTGTCTAATCTGGTATACCACAAACGGGATTCTCCAGTCAGACTTTTCTGAAACAACTGCATTCTGAGCTTTTCATTCTCCGCATAAGATCTTAGTTCTCTAATGAACACCTTTAAATGTGTGTAAGGATCCCCTAATCCGTCATACTTTTCAAAATCATGGGTCTTAAATTTCTGTCGATAATGCACACCAGGAAATATGCAAAGGTCTGCATATGAAACACTGCCATGTGTTCCAATCCCTTTGAGAACGCGAATGGTTTCCTTTATTTGAAGGACATTTTTCTTGATGTCACCGTGTCTAGATCTCCTTTGAGATGGGTGCCTTCAGGGTTTTTGTTAGTTGTATCCAACTGATGTTCTGGAATTCTTTTTTCCAGACCTTGAACTCCCCCTTGTGTAGAGGATTCTGTATGTGTAGGTATCTTTGTACCCTAAGTGGACTGGTGTAATTCTTTTAGTAGAACAGCCAAGTCTGTGATTTGTTTACTCAATCCGTCAAATTCTTCTCGGGAAACAACATTAGACTGTTCGGAAGAGGACATGATTGGGCAGGGCTCATGACCTTTTTTTGATTTTGAGCGGGTAATAGGCCCAATTGCTTCCCTACAAAAGACTTACGTAGTTTAGTCTTAGGGTAATATAAATGTTATCATAACATGTCCGTTTTAAGGAATTGGTCCTGCAAAACCGGTTGTTAATTGATAAAATGCCATGCATGCAAAGAAATATATGGATTACAAGTAAATGTTTTTACAAGTAATTAAAATGGAAAGTATGAAGAGACTTTCCTCCGCGTTTGGTTTATTAGAGGCTGGCCTATCCTAGGGTTTCTCTCGCGGCTTTTTGGCATGAAAGTTCCCAGATCATCGCAATCTACTTGACGGGAAGTTAAAACAGTCGTTCAACTGGAGCGAATCTGAGTGGTGCCTTTCCTGAGCCCTGGGGAATCATTCTTCCCACGAGTCCAGTAATCAAACACCGACAGGATAGTCTCCTGGTGGAGGGACCACACAACATACATTCACATACAACATGTCTCACCATTTATGCAAACTGATGACATGTGCGAAGCACTAATATCACAGATAGATATTTAGCAGTGTTGTAATTAAAATACATTCGTACACATTCATCAGAAATGTAAATGCAACATTCACACACAAGCATATAACAATTTTGAAAAGCTTGTAATGGCGGCTTAAGCCCTCTTACTGGAATCCCCAGCAGAGTCGCCACCTGTTGACGTCGGGATTTTTGAGTGTCCCTATTCGTTACTTGTTCTTTGGTGTTCTCATATTAATGTGAGATTTGTTTGAAAAAATAAGTGAAGAAGGTCCGACATGTATAATGTTGACGATTGGACTTTAAGAGTCGCTAGTTGGTGTATTTAACTGGTTGCACCAACGCAACCGAAAGGTTTTGCACATTGACCCAGTGATTTGACACTGCTAAACGGATCTGTGAAACCGAGATTCATTTTGGGTCCGGGGGCTTGATTATGAGGACGGAAGGTGTTAGGCACCCCTGACATCCGTGTTACCACGGTGACCGCCACTTTTCAATGAAATTGTTATATGAATGTGTGTGTGTGTGTGTGTGGATTAATGTGCAATTATTTGGAAGTAGTGCGAGGCCTCGTTCGCACCTATATACACAAGGTTTGAATTTTATAGGAAAATTCAGTTTTAACCAAGATTTAGCAATGAAGTTTTGTAAAAGAGGTTTTTCAAACCGTGTGCTCAATAGTAATTGAGCCCTTTGATACTTCTATTTTATTATTAAATGTCTGGCTTGTTTGCTTTTATTTTCGAGATGCGAAGCATTCTCGTGAAAATAATATACAGCAGTGTCGAACTCCTCATGGGCATGACAGCCAATCAAGGAAATTCAGACACTGTAAAATAATATACATGCTACTTACATCTGAAAAATGTCTATCATGGGAGCTTCAATCTAGATTCATGAAATCAAACTCAGTGATCACATGATCTTTGCAATTTGTATGGAAAGCAGTAAGCAGTTATATATATAAAAGCTATAAATATATATATAGACATGATCAACCACCACGAAGCAACTCCATGGGGGATCGGAAATGTAAATATATAAAAGCGGTAAATATATATATATATATATATATATATATATATATATATTTATGGACATGATCAACCGCCATGAAGTAAACTCAAGGCGGGACGAAATGTAAATAAAGTTGTAAAAGCGATCAACTGCCACGAAGTAAATTCTAAGCGGGACAAAAAAGTGTAAATAAAATCGTAAAAGGCCACAAGTAAACTCGGGCCCTATATAAATGTAAATATATATATATATATATATATATATATATATACAAATACATATATATATATAAAAGCGATGAACGCACTGAGATGTAAATCCGGACTCATCGAATATGTCCACATCAATTATATATATATATAGCGAATAAACGCATTTTATGCAAATCTGTGCCTCATCGGATATGTCCTATAACAATATATATATATATATATATATATATATATATATATATATATATATATATATATATATTTATATAAGCAATTTAAACGCATATCTGGATGTAAAATCCAGGATCATCAGACAGAGTCTGACCATAGTTTATCTATAAGTATATATATATAAAAGCAATTAAACGCTCCAGACTGAAGTCTAGGCTCAATCGAGGTATAACTTGATAATGTTAGTCCATATATATGAAATATATACATATATTAGTATACATATACAGACAGAAGTGAAAACCACGGACCGAAGTCCGGGCAAACACATTCACATAACTCTCAACGTGTACAATAGTGTGTGCTATATGAGAAGAAAGTTGTATAGAGTGTAAGAAGGCTTACAGTGGGTTGCCAAAGTAGACTTCTATGACTTTAAATGGATAAACACTCAACTCCCGCCGGATAAAAGATAGCTATATGTGAGCTAACTAGTGTTTAAAGAAGAGGAAACACACAAAAGATGTGTATGCAGAGTAAAATGGACAGGGCTTCCTCGCCTTTTTCTTTCTCTCTCTTCTCTCAAATGGCTGACCCAAGCCTTGTATATATAGACGGATGGTCATACGTACACTTCGCGATGGTATGCAGCTTGTACTAACGGTAGGTCGTGTGGTGAATCTGAGCCTCATGGTCCCGTCATCTCGTAGTACATGCACTCATGCACTATAATGTTCGCTCGAAGTTGCAGAACATCAATCCGAACATCCGAACGAGGTATATCTGACCTTCTTCGGACCGCTGGTGTCGAGAGTTAGGCAATGAAATGGATTAGAGGTTGTACGAAGTCAGGAAGAGGGGTCTATGCCCATGGTCTTCAAACTTCAAATTCAATCCAAAGTACTACCACACGTAATAGTCACTCAAGATGTATGTATGTATGAAGTGTTTAGACGACGTGCCATTTGTCGAAGGAATAAGATGATGTTTGACTCCTTGCCGGGGTTATCGCCGGTTTGAGTTGAAAGTAGACGTTGCTTTCGGTTACAAATTTGAGATTGGACTACTTGTTGGTATGCCGCGATATCATCTTGTTGACGTGGTAAGATGACGTTGTGAGTCCTCACCGGGGTTATCGCTAATTTAAGCGGAAAATAGACGTTGCTCAGGCTTATATCTAAGATTGGGCTGCTTGTTTGTATGCCTCACTGTCATCTAGATTGAAGCTGATCGCATGTTTGAAACAAGCATTTCCGGGGTTATCGCCGGAACTACAATGGCATCCCTTGGGGCTATCACCAAGGATGGGGTTGTTACTCCCAGTGTTGTCTTTGGGACTAGAACTGAACGTCACGGTGTTATCATCGAGACAGAACTGTCCTCTCCGGTGTTGTTGTCAGCCTTTTGACCTGCATATCTCGGGGTTATCTCCGAGATTTGAAATGACATTCCAGTGTGTGTTCCGGGTTTGAGATGACGTTCCCGGTTTGTGTTCCAGGTTGGAACTGAATTTATGGTAGTATTCGGGAAGGATGTAAGCTGTCTTTCAGGGTTATCTCCAAAAGACGAATCTATCCTCCTGCAATGTTAGTAATAGGAGTGCAGAAAATTTTGAGTGTCTACATACTCCCTGTGTTATCCTGGATCGGTTGGACTATCCGCGGCATGCTATTTTTTTATAGCACATAACGAACATCATTGTATTGCATACCCGTTCACTTGCATGTTCGAGAATGAAGTTGACTTACTATCCTCAATTAGTGCCTTAAGACCACCAACCTCTCTGCAATCCCCGAATTTGACACCTGTAGATTCCTCGAGCAACTAACACTCTTCCCTATCAGTCACGATTGGGATTTCCTTGAGCACTTTCACCTTCACTACCTGATCTAACACTTTCATAATCAGATCTCCATTAGGCACGTCAATCAGTGTTCGTCCAGTAGAAAGGAATGGTCGTCCTAAGATGATAGGGATGTTCTTATATTCTTCAAAATCTAACACCACAAAATCAGCTGGAAAGATCAATGAATCAACCTTCACCAACACGTATTCAACTATTCCTAGTGGATATGTTAATGATCTATCTGCAAGCTATAGACTAATGTTGGTTGGTTTAGCTTCCTTTAACCCCAACTTTCGGTAAATGGACAGTGGCATAAGATTTATACTCGCTCCTAGATCACATAGAGCTCTCCCCTCATCTTGATTGCCAATTGCGCATGGAATTGTGAAGCTTCCTGGATCTTTCAATTTAGGAGGAAGCTTTTTCTGCAGTATTGCACTGCATTCTTTAGTTAACGCCACTGTTTCGAAGTCCTTGAGCTTGCGTTTCTTTGAAAGTATTTCTTTCATAAATTTAACGTAACGTGACATCTGCTAAAGTGCTTCGGCAAATGGAATATTGATGTGCAATTGTTTGAATATATCCATAAACCTTGAAAACCGGTCCTTTAACTTTTTACTTTCTAGCCTTTGAGGAAAAGGTACAGGTGGTGTAACATTATTCTATTTGTCTTTCTTTGGCTTTTCCACCACTTTCTCCTTAGATTTCCTGTCTAATTCATTCGCTTTATTCTCACAATCATCAACTGTACTTGTTTTCTTATCCAATTTAGAACCCAATTCCTTTCCACTCCTAAGTGTAATAGCATTACACTGCTCATGATTTCCCTTTAGATTCTTTTCTGTATCGCTCAGCAACGTCCCTTGAGGCCTGTTGTTTAAAGCCAATGCAAGTTGTCCCATCTGATTCACTAAGTTCTTAATTGCTGCCGCTTGCGTTTTTATGGCCGCACTACAAGAAAAAGGACTATCTGCTACTACCTATCAGCGACTGCATTCGGTCACAGATCCTTCAGCGACCAACTTTGGTCGCTGATAGGCGTCGTATAAAATATGGTCGCTTGTATGCACATCAGCGACCACTATTAGCGACCGATTTATCTCACTTCTAGATAATAGCGGTTGAATTAATCGCTGCTGTCGAGACGCAGTGGTATATGGCAAAGTCGGCGTGTGTCACGTGTCGGTCGACCACTATCGACTCTGCACCGCCTACACACTCGTTGATACCCTCAAATGCTTTATAGTCGCTAATACTTATCAAAGACCGCAAGCGGTCGCTGATGTTAAAAAAATTAAAACCAGGTTTTTCTTATTTTGTAGAATTCCCAGAAAACTGTGCCTGTACCTGTTTTGTACCTGCTTTATCCCAACACACATAAAAAACAATATAAACAATGTTCACAACAATATAAACATCCGTCGTCCATATATATACCGACACATACACCAAACTAGTATATAAACTGTAATACCCGAGAATTTCCACGTATTAATAAATAAATATATTAATGGAAATAAATATTTATTTGAATATGAATAATTTTGTATTATGAAATGAGATAACTCAAATATATTAAATAAATGAATAATTGAGAATACGTGGAGTTTGTGGTAAACTCGTTGAAGGCCTTGTGTGGCAAGGTTATGGAAATTCAAATAGTAATTATAAGCGGCGAAGAAATTATGAGATGAACAATTAAGTAATATTAATTGTTAAGTGTTGTTGTAGTATATTTATGGATTTTTAAGGTTGGTTAATATGTGATTATTAATTATTATTTAATTGATAATAGTTGTGGTGGAATATTGATTCTTGGAAATTATTAATAATAGGAGATTATTATATAGATAACTAACGATGATGGAAAACCCATAAATGAGTGGATTAATATTGATGTTAATTAATTAAGGAAGTGCATGATTTATTTATTTTACAAATAAATAAGTTAGTAATATAATAATATTATATTGACAGTTATGTGCATATGAGTAATGATACAACTATACTATATAATGTATTATGGCATTTATGTTACTATATATTTTGTTGTATGAAACTATATTGTAAGAAACGATGTAATTAAACATATTGAAACTATATGGTATAAATATATCATGAAATGTGTATGTAACAATATGAAGGTAAGTAGACATTTAAAATATGATTATATGAGTAGTAGGAATAATTATGGAACTACCTGGACAATAATAACCGACTGAATTATTTTATTGCGTATATTTAGTGTACATGGACTATATGATGTGAGTGTATAATTTATCTCTAAAATTCCTAATAGGGTAGCAATTGTACATTAAGGTTTCATTGTGGGAATTAAGTAGACCAAACTAAGTCTAGATAACTAGATTGTTGAGTTTTCTCTCCTTTTTGTCCCAAAATGAAAGTCACCAAGTACATGAACAGTAGATGAGTTTGATTTCACGTCTTTTTCCACAAGGCTAAATCCTAGATGATCATGGCTAGCTAGGTGGTTGATATAGAGTGGTTGAACCACCCTCCTTGAACCATTGTTTCATTGCATTACACCATGAGCTCAAGTTTTGTGTAACACCAATACGTAGTCCAAAACTCTTCTAAAAAGAGCGAATGGTGTTCATCAGGTTGATGTGAGACCCCAGATTTTATGAATAAAGATTTAATTTTTCTCGAAATATTTTATAAAAATTATGGTGTGGATTTGATATAATGTTATAGTTATGGGTAATATTTATAAATTTTGCAAAAATACGCAAGTTGTTATAAAATATTCGTTTGGTCTGGGAATATTCTTTTTGTCGGGGAATATTCGATGCGGCCAGCACAATCATTAATGGACCCCATTAACGGAATTATTAGTCGGATTGAGAAAACGATAAAAAATACTTTATGAAAATAACAACGGAGGTGTTACTGTTAAAACTCTGTTGAACTACCCAAAGGTAGTAAAAGTACAAGATGTCTGGCGTGGTTGCATAGTAGCACAATCAGTATTGATTATTGATGCTTACGTGAGAAGTCACTCACCATATACTCAATTATTACTACGATAATTGCTTTGCATCATATCTCTTATATTATTGATTCAATTATTGTCACAAGATTATCTCAGATAATATATTATATTATTAAATCAATAATTGAGATGACAAGTTATAAATGATTAATAATTGTTGAAAGATTAAATATATGTTGATTAAAAATAAATGATTTGTGGTAATATTTATTCAATCCTTGATGTATATAAAGAGTCTGTTATGAGACGTTTGTGGATAAGTAACGATGATGGAAAACACATAAATGAGTGGATTAACATTGATCTTAATTAATTAAGGAAGTGCATGATTTATTTATTTTACAAATAAGTAAGTTAGTAATATAATAATATTATATTGATAGTTATGTGCATATGAGTAATGATACAACTATACCATATAATGTATTATGGCATTTATGTTACTATATATTTTGTTGTATGAAACTATATTGTAAGAAATGATGCAATTAAACATATTGAAACTATATGATATAAATATATCATGAAATGTGTATGTAACAATATGAAGATAAGTAGACATTTAAAATATGATTATATGAGAAGTAGGAATAATTATGGAACTACCTGGACAATAATAACCGACTGTATTATTTTATTGCGTATATTTAGTGTACATGGACTATATGATGTGAGTGTATAATTTATCTCTAAAATTCTTAATAGGGCAGCAATTGTACATTAAGGTTTCATTGTGGGAATTAAGTAGACCAAACTAAGTCTAGATAACTAGATTGCTGAATTTTCTCTCCTTTTTGTCCCAAAATGAAAGTCACCAAGTACATGAACAGTAGCTGAGTTTGATTTCACGTCTTCTTCCACAAGGCTAAATCCTAGATGATAATGGCTAGCTAGGTGGTTGGTATGGAGTGGTTGAACAACCCTCCTTGAACCATTGTTTCATTGCATTACACCATGAGCTCAAGTTTTGTGTAACACCAATACCCAGTCTAAAACTCTTCTAAAAAGAGCAGCCATGTTCATCAGTTGATGTTCTTGAAATTGTCTCAGATTTTGCTAAGTAAGAGTGGGAAGCCTACAAGCATTCTTAGAGTTTAAGAGTTCAAGTAGTAGAAAGTTCTTTCACATTACAAAGGTATAATTCCATTACTAGATTTCCAATTTCAGTTTCTGTAAAAATGGAGTCTTGAATATGCAAATTCAAATTCTTGATTTTTTTTGGGAATTATATGTTAATGAAGTTGGGTATATGTACTTGCTAAGTGATCATATAAGCATGTTACAATTGGTTTATGAGTGTTTAGAAGTGATATCATGTAAAAATTTTGAGGTTGGGTTGAGTTCTCTACAGCAGACGGTCACATACTGAACTGTGCACTACCATAGAATCACATCACATTTAGATTGATTGAGGGCGCAACGCAATTTACTACCGATTCTTTGAGTTCATATTTTAGTTTCTATTTTGCAATCTGATGTAGTACTATGACTTATAATAGCATGCAAGCATGTATAATGTGTATGTGCATGTATATTATGCTAATGTGAGCATGTTTAGACAAAATTCGCTTGAATAACAAAAGTGTATGATTTTAAATGGATTTAGAAACTTAGAAGCAAACTTATTGTGTATGTATGCCATGTACGTATACTGAACTTGAATACATGTTATTATAACTTAGAAATGCATGAGTAAATATTTAGCTTGTGTTTATATGATTGGCAATAAAGTATGAACATGTTGGGCAAATTAGTATACTTTACAAATGAAAATATGACCTTTGAATGTGAATATTGTCATGTTACCTTGAGGACTAGAATCTGACATTTGTGATCATGCTTGATGATGCTCTTAGGCTAACTCATGTAGTGTAACCGTGGATATACTATGCTTGTATGCTATATTTCAAATAAAGCATAAACGAAGCCTATTTTTAACTAAAACGGTGTTAGTTTCACGTATGTGTTATAAATACACACAAGCATGTATAATATGGGTGTTGTAACTATCTTGTATGTTTAGAGAGCAAGCATGTTAGACCTTGTGAGTTCATAACCTTGATGACTTTAAATTATTGAAATGATCGAACTTAGAACCATGTTATGCAAGAAGGGACCTAGATTGATCTAAGAAGCATGAAAGGAACCTTAACATGTCAAAATACATTGTGTATGATTGTGCGTTCGAGACCGGACAGAACCCACAAGGCAAAGAAATGAGTCTTCGCGGGGGTCGGGACGACGGCACCAAGGCCACTGGCCTAGGCCTAGCTATGGCATAATCACCACGCCACCGGAATCCCAAAAATGAATTACGATCTTTTGGACAAGAATTTATATGATACTTATGATGCTAACTGTGATCTAAAACCTCATCGATGTACATATATATGTGTGATGCTTAGTTGATAAGTTGGTGTTGCATTGAAATGAAAAGTCCATGAGTAGAGGAGGTCCTAACCTTGAGCATTCTTGATTTGTTTATAAAATGACTAAGTGTTTGGTTCATGATTATTTATAAACTAATTTTGTACCATATGTGCATACTTGTATCGTGTCAAGCTTGATTAAAGACTGTGTTAGCTAATTAACATCTTGAACATATAATGCGTTATAAATAGGATTCGAAAGTGTTGATTTATTAACGTGGATAAACTACACTTAAGGCAAGTTCCCTAAACTTACTCTAATTATTATTGAGCAAGTTTCCTTGAACCTTACTTTTATTGAGCAAGTATCCGAACCCTATTATTATTGTGGTGCAATATCATTGCATTATTTATTCGGCCAATACCGTAAGCTTATCATTTTGAATACAAGTTAGATTACTTTGTTAAACCCTTGTGAAAGCTACTATTCATGTTGAAATTGGTATTGTCCTTGAATATTGTGAAAGAGTTGATGCCATTTGATTTGGCTAGACTATATGCATGTTTATAATAAAACTATCCAAACCAATTAATTGGTGCGGAAATCTTGAAAACTGAGTTGGGCAACCCTTTTGGTAAGGGGAGTGTATGTTGTTGGAAACCCCAACACATGAATAAAAATTATTGTGGTGTTATGCATAACGTAAAGTATTGTAGACTGATCATCTATAGTACTTGATATTTTTGGTTATCCGTTTAATATTGGTAACTCTAGTGGAAGTTCCATAGTCCTTAGTGACTGCTCAGTATAAATTGCTTATCCAGTTGGATACATTGTTAGCCGTTGAATTCATATATATCTATTGATTTATATTGAATTGTTATATCCCTTATTCATGATGTTATTCTGACACTTTGAACTATCCGAGAAATAACCCTTCGATATTTCAAACCTTGTGATATTATATCCTACACCCTTGTTGTATATTACTTGCTGGGCAATTTGTGCTCATCCTTGCTTATGTAAAACCTTTCAGTTAAGGAAGAACAGGGAGGTGTCTCTGGAGTAGACAAGGGCAAGGGCAAGGGCAAGGGCAAGGGCAAGGCTATCGACTAGCTTGTCCTTTTTATGTTTAAAGCTATTATGTTCTGCTAAGACTGTTTGTGGACTATGTTTAAACTTAAGTAGGATTATGTAATAGGTCTTTATTCGATACTATTATGTAATCTATTAAGTACTGTAGGTTGCGAGACTTGGGGGAATAATTATAATAAATCATTGTATATTATTCTAAAGTAGATTTTCTATTGTGCATGCGTTATTTTAGTTATTATGGTTTTACCATGAGAACGTGATGAACCGAATTCGAGTGACCAAGTGGAGGTCCGAATTTTTGGGCCGTCACAGGTTGGTATCAAAGCCTTAGTTATAAACCTTAGGACCGAGTGTCCTTAGATTATAACTTAAGGGAACTTAGAAGTTAGGAAGGAGATAAAACTCATGTAGAGTTTTCCTTGAGAGACTTAGTGTGTTATGAAATGTAACTTCATTTTATACAATGAACTTATGTTTATTTAACATTCTAATGGAGTTGTGGTTTATGTTGTTTTATGTTGGTGATTATAGGATGACTGACATGGGAGGACCCAGCCGAGTAGTAGGGGAGGAGCCACGTGATATCCACGTAGTGTTCGAGACACCCCTGATAGCAGAGCCTATTTCAGTAGTGACCCCTTTTGATGATGACGATGAGGAAGAGGTGGAGTCTGACCCTGAGGAGGAGCCTTTGGAGGAGGAGCCCGATCCTGTGGAGGACTCCGACGAGGCTACCTTTGAGAATCAGGTGTTAGGAGAGTATGAGGAACAGATATTAGAGTTGGGATATAGAGTAGAGTAGCTAGAGGCTGAGGCTAGGGAGAGGGAGTCTGCATTCCAGAAGTTGAGGGAAGAGGACCATCAGAGGCAGTTAGTGATGCAGGAGATGGACGTGGAGATTGCTCACCGTAAGGAAGGAGGGATCCAGATGGTAGCTTTGTTTCACCGAGCGGTGGCGAGGAATGTTGAGGTTGCAGGAAAGCTAGAGGAATTAGAGCAGAAGGTGTTGAGCGAGAGGGCGGAGAAGGAGGCTCTCCGAACTCAGTTAGAAATGGAGGTGATGGATAGGATTCACTTTGAGGAGAAGTGGTAAGAAGCCAATGATAGGGCAGATGACCTAGAGGATGAGGTACGGTGCAAGAGGAAGAAGATGAACAAGATGGGCTATGCTCTTCGCATGACCATGGACAGATTGATCGATGGGGTACATCATTACCCAGCGGAGCAAGGACAGACCCAACATACCATAAGCCGAGACATGTTGGTGCACATCGCACAGAAGGAATATCAGAGCGCCGTTGAGCGTGGGATATTAGATTTAGTTTAGAGGATGAAGACCAGTAGTGTAGTAGTTTTATCTTTGTGTTGTTAAAATTTTGTTGTAATCTCAGTCTTTTGTGTAAGATGTGAGATAATGGTAAACCCCCAAATTTCTGAAAAGTGTTAGAGGGGTAGTAAGATAGTATGTCCCTGTCTTTTGTGATATTAGGGGATATGTGTTATCATTTATAGCAGTCTGCTAGAAAAGAACATGTAACGTAACCCTTTGGCATATGAATATAAATGATCTTAATTCAGAAATGTGTTATAAACTTGTAGTTCATTCTATTGAGAAATGTCTAAGTATTATTATTAGATAATAAAGTGAAAAAAAATTTGTGATGCAGAAAATGCCTCCCAGACGTAGAATAACTGTCCCAGAAGAGTCAGTTAATGATGAGAGAGGTCTTGTAGATCCAATACAAAAACTGGTAGATTTATTGGGAGGAGCTCTGAGGGGAAGAAACGAACCCGTACCACTCGTTCCCTAAGCTGTCCCAGTAATGACCTTCAAAGATTTTAAGAGTGTAGGACCCCCAGAGTTCGCGGGAACCACTGATTCGATAGTTGCGCAAACCTAGATTAAGGAGATCAAGAAGGCCTTCACTATAGCTCAAGTGGGTGAAGACCAGAAGACAGTATTTGCCACATACATGATGAGGGGTGAAGCAAACTATTAGTGGGAAACCACTCAACAGAGAGCGGGGGAAGGTACGATAACGTGGGCGAGGTTTACTACGTTATTTTTTGAAAACTAGTTTTTGAAGAGTATGAAGAGTAGGATAGAAGTAAAATTCCTAGAATTAAAACAAGGTGATATGACGATGGCGCAGTACGCGGCTAAGTTCAATGAACTAGCGCGATTTGCAGAACACCAAGTTGTGGATGAGGAGAGGAAGGCGAGACGTTTTGAACAAGGGTTAAAACCGTGGTTGTACAATAAGGTATCGGTCTTCCAGATTGATTCCTTTACGATATTGTTGGAGAAGGCAATCATTGCGGAAGGTGGCAGTGAGGCCTTAAGTCTTTATTATAAGGAGAAGAAGAATAAGAACGTTGGTAGTGAGCATCGTGGAGGAAGCATCAGCGGAGGGAGTAACTCCGAAAAGAGGAAATGGGAAAACAACAACAACAGAAACAATAACCAAGGTAAAAGTCACCAGGGAAATTTCAAGAAGAGATCTGAAGTTTGCAACAAATGTGAAAGAAGTCATCAGGGAGAATGCTGGAAGAGGAAGAACACCTGCTATAATTGCGGCCAAGAGGGGCACATATCGCCAAACTGCCCGAAGCCGAAGAAAATTAGAGGATGTTTTGCTTGTGGATCAACAGAGCACCAGATAAAGGATTGCCCGAAGAAAAGAAGCGGTGGAGCTGGCTGAAGCCAAGGAGGAGGAAGTAAGTTGATGATTGGTGGACCTGTGCAACCCAACCGATCGATCGCTTGAACCTTTAACATGACCATCCAAGATGTCGTAGCTGCAAAAGACGTGGTGTCAGGTATAATCCCAATCAATAATAAAAATGCTTATGTATTATTTGATTCGGGTATCACCTGTTCGTTTGTATCTGAAGAATTTGCTAGTAAACTTAGTAAACCTCGAGAACGTTTAGAAGATCCTTTTAACATAGAAGTTGCGAATAAGGAAATAATCCCTGTAGAATATGTTTATCAAAATTGCCACGCAAACATTAGAGGATATGAACTGAGCGTAGACTTGATTCCTATTAGACTAGGAGAATTTGACGTGATATTGGGGATGGATTGGTTATATAACCATGCAACAATATTTGACTGTCAGAACAAATGTGTGAACCTTCAGACTCCGGGTAAGTCTAAGGTAGTTTTTTATGGTAGCTCATCGCTTAAGCAATCGTGTTACGTTACGATGATGCATGCCAAGAAATTGTTAAAGAAATGATGTATAGGTTATTTAGCTTACGTTGTGGATATTCATAGAAAGGGAGTAGAGATTAAAGATATACCCGTAGTGAGTGAATTTCAGGATGTGTTTTCGGACGATCTGCCTGGCCTTCCGCCAGAGAGAGAAATCGAATTCGTAATAGATTTAGCACCAGGAACGGTACCGATTTTGAAAGCTCCATATCGTATGGCGCCAGTAGAAATGAAGGAATTGATGATACAACTTCAAGAGTTATTGGATAAAGGTTACATTCGACCGAGTGTGTCTCCTTGGGGAGCACCAGTGTTATTCGTGAAGAAAAAGGATGGATCGATGAGGCTCTGTATCGATTATCGCGAATTAAACAGAGTAACGATGAAGAACAGATATCTGCTACCGAGGATAGACGACTTATTTGATCAACTAAAAGGAGCAAAATGTTTCTCGAAGATCAACCTGCGGACATGATATCACCAACTAAAAGTGCGGGATGAGGACATACCAAAGATTGCGTTTAGAACCCGTTATGGACATTATGAGTTTTTGGTAATGTCATTCGGTTTAACTAATGCTCCGGTAGCATTCATGGACTTGATGAATCGAGTTTTCAAGACATACTTGGATAAATTCATGGTAGTTTTTATTGACGATATTTTGATCTACTCGAAGACGGAGGAAGAACACGCCGAACATCTAAAGATTGTTTTGTAAGCACTACGAAAGGAGAAGATGTTTGCAAAGTTCTCTAATTGCAAATTTTGGATTAAGAAGGTTCAATTCTTAGGCCACGTGGTGGATAAGAATGGAATCTCAGTAGACCCCGAAAAGGTCAAAGCAGTGAGTAATTGGGAACAACTAAGAACACCGATGAAGGTGAGAAGTTTCTTAGGGTTAGCTGGGTAATATCGAAGATTCATCCAAGATTTTTCTAAGATAGCAACCCCATTGACTAATTTGACGAGGAAGACGGTGAAATTTGTATGGACCGACAAATGTGAAGAGAGTTTTGAAGAGTTGAAGAAGAGATTGAGCGAGGCGCCTGTATTATCATTACCAGATGATATGGGAGGATATGTGGTATATAGTGATGCGTCGCATAGAGGACTTGGTTGTGTGCTTATGCAACACGACAAGGTTATTGCGTATGCATCACGACAATTAAAGGATTACAAAAAATGATACCCTACTCATGACCTAGAGTTAGCGGTCGTAGTTTTTGCATTAAAGATATGGAGACATTATTTGTACGGAGAAAAATGTGAGATATACATGGACCACAAAAGTCTGAAATATATCTTCACACAGAAGGAGTTGAACATGCGTCAGAGGAGGTGGTTAGAATTAATCAAATATTATGACTGTGAAATTCTTTATCACCCGGGGAAGGCAAACGAGAATTCTTGGCCGCCCGAAAGCGAGAAAAGGAAGGGAGAAATTGTTTCAATCGACAACTCGGAGGAGTTAATAATAGATATGGAGAAATTAGAAATAGAAGTGAGGGGACCTGAGAGGTCTGCAGAAAGGTTATTTGTAATAGAAGCTTATCCAACATTGTTGGATAGAGTAAAGGAAGCGCAGGAGAAAGATGGAGAGTGTGAGAAAATCAGAAGAAGGATCGTGGAAAAAGATGAAGAAAAATTTTGAATAGATAAAGATGGTATCTTAAGATTCGAAGGGAGAGTATGGGTACCGGTAGTGGCCGAGATAAGAGAGGATATTTTACATGAGGCTCATAATACGACATATTCCATTCATCCGGGAGGCACGAAGATGTACCAGGACTTGAAGAAACATTTTTGGTGGCCAAATCTGAAATGGGAAATTACGGAGTACGTTAGTAGATGCCTTACATGTCAACGTGTAAAAGAAGAGCATCAGCGACTGAGTGGTTTACTACAACCGTTGGAAATACCAGAGTGGAAATGGGAGCATATTACTATGGATTTCGTGGTTGGACTTCCAGTCACACAGAAAGGTTTGGATACCATTTGGGTCATCGTGGATCGACTTACGAAGACCGCACATTTTCTACCTATCAAGATCCGCTACAGTTTAAACCAATTAGTGAGTCTGTACATGAAGGAAATCATTTCATGACATGGAGTGCCGGTGTCTATTTTTTCTGACCGAGACCCGCGTTTCACGTCAAAATTCTGGAAAAGCATGCAAGAGAGGATGGGAACACAGTTGAGATTGAGTACTTCTTATCATCCTCAAACAGACGGACAAAGTGAGCGAACAATACAAACGCTAGAGGACATGCTTAGGACTTGTGTGATGGACTTCAAGGGAAATTGGGACGACCACTTACCCTTAGTCGAATTTGCGTATAATAATAGTTACCATGCGAGTATTGGCATGCCACCGTATGAAGTTCTTTACGGAAGGAAGTGTAGAACGCCTTTATGTTGGGACAAAGTCGAAGAACGACGAATACTCGGACCAGAGTTAGTACAACAAACTGCGGATGTGGAGAAAGTGATAACGGCCAAACTTGTAGCATCTCAGGATTGCCAGAAAAACTACGCAGATTTGCATCGGCAAGACCGAGACTTTGAGGTCGGAAGTTTTGTATTCTTGAAGGTATCTCCGTGGAAGGGTAAAATCTGTTTCAACAAGAAAGGAAAACTGAGTCCAAGATTCATAGGACCGTTCGAGATACTAAAGCGAGTAGGCGAAGTAGCGTACAAAGTTGCACTACCACCTGAATTGGAGCACATCCATAACGTGTTTCATATATCTGTGTTGCGCCCGTACAAGCCCGACTACAAGCACATGATTTCTTATGAACCCATTCAAGTGGAGAAGAACTTAGCGTATGGGGAAATTCATGTCCAAATTCTATATAGGAAAGATCAAACCTTAAGGAATAAAGTTATTTCTTCTGTAAAAGTACTTTAGCATAACCACGATGTCGAGGAGGCAACGTGGGAGTTAGAAGATAGGATGATGAAGGATTATCCCCATCCGTTTGTGTAACCTTGTAACAATTCCAGGACAGAATTTTTATAAGGGGGGGGGGGGAGGATGTAATACCCGAGAATTTCCACGTATTAATAAATAAATATATTAATGGAAATAAATATTTATTTGAATATGAACAATTTCATATTATGAAATGAGATAACTCAAATATATTAAATAAATGAATAATTGAGAATACGTGGAGTTTGTGGTAAACTCGTTGAAGGCCTTGTGTGGCAAGGTTATGGAAATTCAAATAGTAATTATAAGCGGCGAAGAAATTATGAGATGAACAATTAAGTAATATTAATTGTTAAGTGTTGTTGTAGTATATTTATGGATTTTTAAGGTTGGTTAATATGTGATTATTAATTATTATTTAATTGATAATAGTTGTGGTGGAATATTGATTCTTGGAAATTATTAATAATAGGAGATTATTATATAGATAACTAACGATGATGGAAAACCCATAAATGAGTGGATTAATATTGATGTTAATTAATTAAGAAGTGTATGATTTATTTATTTATTTTACAAATAAATAAGTTAGTAATATAATAATATTATATTGACAGCTTATGTGCATATGAGTAATGATACAACTATACTATATAATGTATTATGGCATTTATGTTACTATATATTTTGTTGTATGAAACTATATTGTAAGAAACGATGTAATTAAACATATTGAAACTATATGGTATAAATATATCATGAAATGTGTATGTAACAATATGAAGGTAAGTAGACATTTAAAATATGATTATATGAGTAGTAGGAATAATTATGGAACTACCTGGACAATAATAACCGAATCAATTATTTTATCAAGATATTTAGTGTACATGGACTATATGATGTGAGTGTATAATTTATCTCTAAAATTCCTAATAGGGTAGCAATTGTACATTAAGGTTTCATTGTGGGAATTAAGTAGACCAAACTAAGTCTAGATAACTAGATTGTTGAGTTTTCTCTCCTTTTTGTCCCAAAATGAAAGTCACCAAGTACATGAACAGTAGATGAGTTTGATTTCACGTCTTTTTCCACAAGGCTAAATCCTAGATGATCATGGCTAGCTAGGTGGTTGATATAGAGTGGTTGAACCACCCTCCTTGAACCATTGTTTCATTGCATTACACCATGAGCTCAAGTTTTGTGTAACACCAATACGTAGTCCAAAACTCTTCTAAAAAGAGCAGCCATGTTCATCAGTTGATGTGAGACCCCAGATTTTATGAATAAAGATTTAATTTTTTCTCGAAATATTTTATAAAAATTATGGTGTGGATTTGATATAATGTTATAGTTATGGGTAATATTTATAAATTTTGCAAAGTACGCAAGTTGTTATAAAATATTCGTTTGGTCGGGGAATATTCTTTTTGTCGGGGAATATTCGTACGACGGCACAATCATTGGTGGACCCTAATAACGGAATTATTGCTTGATTGAGAAAACGACAAAAATACTTTATGAAAATAATAAAAATGGAGGTGTTACTGTTAAAAAGCGCTGAACTACCCAAAGAGTAAAAGTAAATGAATGTCGCGTGGTTGCATAGTAGTACACTCAGTATTGATTATTGATGCTTACGTGAGAAGTCACTCACTATACTCAATTATTGCTACTCGGTAATTAACGCATCATATCTCTTATATTATTGATTCAATTATTGTCACAGTATCATCTGTATAATATGTTATATTATTAAATCAATAATTGAGATGACAAGTTATAAATGATTAATAATTGTTGAAAGATTAAATATATGTTGATTAAAAATAAATGATTTGTGGTAATATTTATTCAATCCTTGATGTATATAAAGAGTCTGTTATGAGACGTTTGTGGTAAGTTTGGTTATTTTATGGGGGGCCCATATGTCATCATCTAAGAGTCTTTTCGTCAATAGTAATTACCTTTGTCAATAGTAATTACCTTAGTAAATAGTAATTACCTTCGTCAATAGTAATTACCTTCGTCAATAGTAATTACCTTTACTAGACGTCAAACCACTTGTCGTTTCATATTACAAGCGTCGAACCAATTGTCGTTTCATATTACAGGCGTCGAACCAATTATCGCTTTTACATTACAAAGCGATCGAACCAATTGTCGTTTTCACATTACAAAATGGCCAAACCACTTTTCTTTTCACATCACCAAATTAAATCAAGCCACTTGCCTTTTCACATGGTAGGTGCTAAGCTAGAAATCTTCTATAAATAGAGGCCTAGTGCTTCATTATTTTCACGAATTCATTCAAGCTATAGAGAGAGAAAGTATAGAGAGAATAAGAGAGAAAGAAGAAGAGTGATACATTACTACACTATCTATGAAGATTCAATCTCCTACTAAAGTAAGGGGTGTTATTCTTTCTTATTCATGAAGAGAATCATTGTTATTCCATTGCTTATTATTCTCATTGGAATAATCAGACATCTGTGTTTACCTATACTTGGTGACATTCTTCTATTATTCTTTTGGAACATCCTGTTGTGTGTGTTTTACACCGACCTGGTTCCATCTTTATTATTATTACGCTGGAACATCCTCATGCATGTGTTTTACAGGACTGGTTCCGCTTTTTATTATTATTCTTACATGGAATATCCTCATGCGTGTGTTTTATGCTTAGGACTGGTTCCATTATTTAATATTATGTTGGAATATCCCACATGCATGCGTTTTACGCCGGACTGGGTTACGTTATTTATTATTCATTGGAATAACTTTGCTTATGCTGCCTATCGTATGCATGGTGATTTCTTTTGTTATTCCATTCTTTATTATACTCAGTTGTTTAAACTTTGACTTCTATACTCCATGAAATTAGTGGAATATCCTTGATATTTGCGCTTCATCCAGTATCCTTTCATGAAAATATTCTTCTAAGTATTTTTGAATTTTACTCTACAAAGCAGTATCGTGTTGACAGTTTGGATGTTATTGGTTCCTGGATAAATTAATTCTTGAACTTGTTTTATTAAATTCTTATATCATTGTCATCATCCTCATGTTTATATTATGTTGAAAGTCATCTCGTGGCATCTGTGGTGCATAGATGGACTTGGTATGATTATGAGCGAGGATTATTACGTGTAATCATGGTAGTAATGTTACAAATTATGTGAAAATTAAAAGTCCTCATTAGCCCGTAGTGCATTGATGGACAGTTGTTGGCATGATCATGACCATTAATGAATACACAAATATTCTTGGCCCGTAGTGCATGGATAATTGTGGTCGTGATACTAAAGAATATCCTTGGTAAAGTGTGCGGGGGTGATTCGATGATGTGGAATATTTATTAAAATTCGAGTCTCGGCTATAACAATGATGAAAAACCTTTTAAATCATAAAAGATAATAGATTTTATTTTCTACTTGACTCTTTTAATGGATTCTTTGGTTCACCAGTAGTTAAACTTGATGTTTATTATATTTTATCGGTTTAACATTGTTGAAGGCTAATGATAATTTATTACGCATTATCTTAGTCATAATATTTCTTCTTGGGCTAGTTGAGCTCACCCTTTTCTTTCACCGTTCTCTTGAAATGAGAATATAGGCGACGCCAGTCGGGGAGCGGAGTAATGGTCCGAGAGGATAGCACTAGTAGTCCTCACTATTCTCGTGAAATAGTGTGATAATAATTGTAATGAGGACTCCTTTTGAGTTTGTATAATCTATAGTAGACAATATTTGTATTCAAACTCACGCTTTATGTTTTTATGTCGTATTGTACCACGATAGTTGTATTAGTAAGTTGTATTTGAATTACGTACCATGTATCTGGCGACCCAAGATGGGTGATGTATACCTAATTTTGGGGGCGTCACAGTTGATGTTCTTGAAATTGTCTCAGATTTTGCTAAGTAAGAGTGGGAAGCCTACAAGCATTCTTAGAGTTTAAGAGTTCAAGTAGTAGCAAGTTCTTTCACATTACAAAGGTATAATTCCATTACTAGATTTTCAATTTCAGTTTCTGTAAAAATGGAGTCTTGAGTATGCAAATTCAAATTCTTGATTTTTTTGGGAATTATATGTTAATGAAGTTGGGTATTGGTTATATTTTTGCTAAGTGATCATATAAGCATGTTACAATTGGTTTATGAGTGTTTAGAAGTGATATCATGTGAAAATTTTGAGGTTGGGTTGAGTTACGCCAAAGCAGATCGCCTTCATACGCTCAAACGCACCTGCCATGACTTCACGCCCACATTTGTATTATAGTAGCAATGTGTGACTCTGTTGATTCTTGAGTTCGATTTTAGTTTTTGTTTTGCAATCTGATGTAGTACTATGACTTATAATAGCATGCAAGCATGTATAATGTGTATGTGAATGTATATTATGCTTATGTGAGCATGTTTAGACTAGATTCGCATGAATAACAAAAGTGTATGATTCGCATATACTTATTGTATATGTATGCCATGTACGTATACTGACCTTGAATACATGTTATTATAACTTAGAAATGCATGAGTAAACATTTAGCTTGTGTTTATATGATTTGCAATAAAGCATGAACATGTTGAGCAAATTAGTATACTTTACAAATGAAAATATTACCTTTGAATGTGAATATTGTCATGTTACCTTGAGGACTAGAATATGACATTTTTGATCATGCTTGATGATGCTCTTAGGCTAACTCGTGTAGTGTAACCATGGATATACTATGCTTGTATGTTATATTTTAAATAAAGCATAAACGAAGCCTATTTTTAACTAAAACGGTGTTAGTTTCACATATGTGTTATAAATACACACAAGCATGTATAATATGGGTGTTGTAACTATCTTGTATGTTTAGAGAGCAGGCATGCTAGACCTTGTGAGTTCATAACCTTGATGACTTTAAATTATTGAAATGATCGAACTTAGAACCATGTTATGCAAGAAGGGACCTAGATTGATCTAAGAAGCATGAAAGGAACCTTAACATGTCAAAATACATTGTGTATGATTGTGCATTCGAGACCGGACCAGAACCCGTAAAAAAGAAATTTGAGTCTTGGCGAGGTCGGGGGATTCAAGGTAGCAATTGCTTGATCCTAAACCTAGCCATGGCTCGATTCATGCCAAATCTGAAATCCCGAAAATGAATTACGATCTTTTGACAAGAATTTACATGATACTTATGATGCTAAATGTGATCTAAAACCTACTGATGTACATATATATGTGTGATGCTTAGTTGATAAGTCAATGTTGCATTGAAATGAAAAATCCATGAGTAGAGGAGGTCCTAACCTTGAGCATTCTTGATTTGTTTATAAAATAACTAAGTGTTTGGTTCATGATTATTTATAAACTGATTTTGTACCATATGTGTCGACATCGGGATTTTTGAGTGTCCCTTTTCGTTACTTGTTCTTTGGTGTTCTCATGTTAATGTGAGATTTGTTTAAAAAAACAAGGGAAAAAGGTCTGACATGTATAATGTCGACGATTTGACTTTAAGAGTCTCCAGTTGGTGTATTTAATTGGTTGCACCAACAGAACCGAAAAGGTTTGTACATTGACCCAATGATTTGACAATTTTGCTAGGCAGTCTACGTGAAACAAGAGATTCATTTTGGGTCCGGGGGCTTGATTATGCATAGGGAAGGTGTTAGGCACCCCACGACATCTGTGTTACCACGATGACAGCCACTTTTCAAAGAAATTGTTATATGAATGTGTGTGTGTGTGTGTGTGTGGATCAATGTGCAATTATTTGAAAGTAGTCCGAGGCCTCGTTCGCACCTATATACACAAGGTTTGAATTTTATAGAAAATTCGGTTTTAACCAAGATATAGCAATGATGTTTTGTAAAGAGGTTTTTCAAACCACATGCTCAATAGGAATTGAGACCTTTTCATACTTCCATTTTATTATTAAATGTTCGACTTTTTGCTTTTATTTTCGAGATGCGAATCATTCTCGAGAAAATAATATCTGTGATCTTAGAACTCCTCATGGGCATGACGGCCATCCAAGGAAATTCAGACACTGTAAAATAATGTACAAGCTGCTTACAGCTGAAAAATGTCCATCATGGGAACCGAATCTAGATTCAATGGACTAAATCTGTGATCACATGATTCCTAGACTCACATGATATTGCAATTTGTATGGAAAGCAGTAAGCAGTTATATATAAAAGTTGTAAATATATATATATACGAGATATGATCAACCACCACGGAAGCTACTCCATGGGGGATCGAAACGGAAATATATAAAGCGGTAAATATATATATATATATATATATATATATATATATATATATATATATATATATATATATATATATGGACATGATCTACCACCACGAAGTAAACTCTGATCTCATGTGTTTGAAACAAACAATTAGGAGTTATCGCCGAAACTGCAAAAGCATCCCTTGGGGCAATCACCAAGGATGGAGTTGCTACTCCCAGTGTTGTTTCTGGTACTGGAACTGAACGTCGCGATGTTATTGCTGAGATAGAACTGTCCTCTCCGGTGTTGTTGTCGGTGTTTTAATCTTGCAAACCTCGGGATTATCTCCGAGATTGGAAATGACATTCCCGGTGTGTGTTCTGGATGATGAAGTTCTCGGTTTGTGTTCCGGGTTGGAACTGATGTTCCCAGTTTGTGTTTCAGGATGGAACTGAAATTCCGGTAGTATCCAGAATGGATGTAAGATGCCTTCCAGGGTTATCTCTAAAAGACGAATCTGCCCTCCAGCAATGTTAGTAACAGGCATGCAGAAAATTTCGAGTGTCTACAGATGCCCCTCTTTATCATATTCATGCAATTTAAGGCATGGATAGGTTAAAGAATCCTAGACACTTGAAATGCAAGCAAGATAAACATGATGCAAATGTATGATGAATGATTGTCAGGTAATCATGTTGGGATGACAATCAGTGATGGCTTGGACATGCAATCCAAGTCTCCAAGGATGTTGATATTTGGGCTATCACCAAAGTCTTGAATCCTAGACACTGGCTTATATTCCATAGAGGTACCTCTTGTGTGTAAGAGATCTGTGGGGATAAAGCTTTGTCTGTTTGAGGATGTGTATAACATATTCCCTCATTCATTGAGAGTTCTCGCCAATGTTTGTCGTCAGTAGGGTTGCTTGGAATCTTCGTTGATGTGTGTATCACCAGATAGATCCCTGCTGGGTGTATTGTCAAGGTTGCTTGACCTTCATTGATGTATGTGTCAATGGTATCATTGTGTTGTAGCCCTTGTTGGGGAAGGTTACTTAGATGGGTTTACTTGCCATCGGTTGACATGACGTCAAGGCTGCTTAACCTTCATTGATGTGTGTATCAATGGTTGCATTGCGTTGTAACCCCCGCCGGGGATACGTAGACACTTGAAAGATGTATGTTGTGACCCCCGCTGGGGATACGTAGATGTTTGAAAGATGTGAGTTGTGACCCCCTCCGGGGATGTTTAGTATTTCGTGGTTTTTGCGTTATAACCCCCGTCGGGGATGTTTAGGGTTGTGACCCTACAAATGACGACATCGGACCTTTGTGGGGTATTACCAAGCATGATCTATGAAAGCTGAGCTCATTGGTATAGTATACCATGCATTCAGGCGAATACCGTTGAGACGATGGGAGTTTAACTCTGACCGACGAGAAACCAGGATTTCCAGCTATTCCGCTCAATCGCATAGCACTTTTATTCCTGATTTGGCCTTTTTAGCTTGTGAGACCTCCTTTGCAACTCTAACTGGAGCGAGCTAAAGGTTTGGGACCCATGTAGGAGTACTGCAGATACACCTGCAAGAGCCGCAAGTGAGTCTGCGGCTAACCGTGCCTATATATAGGCGAATGATTGCTTTCATAAGTCATCTTCAAGTTACGCAGCGAAGGAAATCTGAGAGCTCTTCTTCAGATCTGCTGAGTCGGGCAACTTTCCGCATATTCTGCCACCGTGCAAGCGTTCTTCACTGTCCTGGTAACACATGCATGTATTTTTTTCCAATTTCTGTCCGTTGGAAAATGACTTATCGCATGAAATGCATTTAGGCACGTAGTAGTGAATATGCATGCTGATATGCCTTGATAAAAAATATTCAACATAGTAAATGTTAGTATTAAACCATGCTGAACATAATGATGTGAAAATTTTAACTTTTGAAACAGTCAAATTGGCACCTTTTACTGTCATTTCTTATCCTATCTGAGGACAAATGAGTAAAAGCAGAGAAGTAAAATAATTCCAATAATTAGACTACACTTACGGATTTTTACTGTGATGTGATTAATACATGTAGGATGTATATAACTATGTACAGGTGTGCTACTGAATGGCCACCTAGTCATGCCTATGTGCATGTGGATAGTCCCATTTTCAAAGGGGGCTATGGCAAAATTTTCCCAAAATGTAGGTATTGGGTAGTCATGCATTTTTAACACTACTATAGATGTATGTTAAAGCAATGCATTTTGAAAAGCTCCAGGTAAGAAATTACCACACCCTTTCTGAGGTTATTTGGAGATTTCCTGTCCAGATATTATGGATGCGGAACAGCCGAGTAGTTCCCGTAGGACCACTTCTGGTCTACGGAGGAGAGCTTATAAAGAGCCTCACCGTCGTTCTGTTAGACAGCCTCATCGTTTGGTGGAGGCAGTGATACGTCCTATTCGGGTTAAAGTGCCGAATGTTGAGGACAAGGAGGATGATGTACCGATCGAGGTTCCTGCTCCTACTATACATGTTCCCTGTAGGGAATTGCCAGGTATTCAAGTGGCGAACCCAGATCTTCTGGGTGACTTTAGTAGGCATCCTTCAGTATACCTGCATGCAAACGAGGTATGAAGCTAGATCTTTAATCTTCCTTATTTCCTATTGATGAGGAGTCAAGGATTCTGATGTTGATCTGCATTTAATGTAGGTTCCCGGCTTCACACAACCTCGAGGGAACTGGTTTAACATCCACTCTATGTATCAGTCTTTGCATGATGACTACAGAGCGATCGTCCATGGCTGGGGATTTGGGATGTTCTTTTCCATTCTACCTAATCGATGTCCCTGGGTTACCTCAGGGCATTGTCTGAGCGGTGGTTTCACCAGACTCAGTCACTCCATTTGCTGGACTGTGTGGTGATGATGACGCCGATGGATTGGCGGTTTATCACAAGTATGAAGTTTGGAGGGGAGCCGGTGCCTTACACGACGGATATCACCCATACTGCCTTCAGATCCTTGTTGGGAGTTCCGGCGAAGGCGCTCAAGAGTAGGACTGTTCGTACGGGTCCTTTGAGCGTAGATACTATGAGCAGGCTATTGAGTGAGCCTATACCCGATGATGTGAGAGTCAAGGATCGCATTCTTTGGCGATTGTTCCTGATGATCATTAGGGGCTGCTTCATAGCAGATAATTCCTCTATGATGTCCTTCGCTTTGATCAGCGCCACTAGACACGTGGACCGTATAGGAGAGTATGATTGGGGTTCCTACACCTTTACCTACTTCCTCAGGGGAATGCGCATGCGATCGCAGGGCTTGACCGAGGCGTGGTTAGGATTCTACCCATTTCTGTTGGTGAGTGTTTCTCTTTTCTTTTCCCATGTATAGGTAAAGAGTGTTGACTGACAGCAGATATTTGCCTCTGTGTTGGCAGTTTTGGGCCTATAAGAGGCTTCCCTGTTTACGTCCTGTGAGCTTGTTAGGTTTAGACACCTATCCACGAGGACGGATATGACATCTTTCCATACTAGCGGAGGTCCCTGTTGTTGAGGGTTTCACTCATTGTCTCCTACAGTTGGAGTTGTTGACAGCCAATGTCACTTCATGGATTCCCTACTCTGGAGAGCATTTGGGAGTTGGTTTTGAGGATGGGTACCCGACTGGAGTAGAGTACGTCATTTCCACCCGCAGGATTCCTCTCTTCACAGATGGAGGATGGGAGCTTTATTTAGGAGAGCGTGCTATTATGAGCACTACAGGATAGATCCGTATGCCGATCTTGCCTCCTACTAGGCGTTATTGGCCTTTTTCACAGTTACCCGTCATTGACATCCCATTGATGGGGATTGACGGTTTTACATTGTCAGAGGGCCCCTGGTCTTAGGAGATGTTCTAGCATTGGTGGATCCCTCGTACGATTGGAGCTCAGACTCGCGCCACACTGTTTATAGGGGATATGGTTCCAGGATCCGTGATGATGATGGAGTGGCTATCCTGTGTCAGAGATCCGACTCATGTGACATAGAATGACAGATTGACTCGGCAGCTGGACCGGTCACATCTTTTCATTCGGTATTTGGGCAGAGACCCTTCAGAGGTAGATACTTTTGATCCTTCCAGCTCTGGCGCTGGCCCCTCAGGTGACCCATATGGCTTTACCGGTGCAGATCCTCCCTTGTATCGGCCTGACATCCCTATAGATGGAGATCTAGTGACTCAGGAGGAGTTACATCAGGTGGACAGTATCGATGATGTAGATATTGACACTCTTAACTTTTTCTGATGTATTTCTCGTTATCTCTTTTGGTAGGCCTCTGTTAGCATCTAGGTAGCTTCGCCCCATTCTTGCTATATCTTTTGATAGGCCTCTGTTGTATGTTGGGTAGCTTCGCCCCATATCCATGTATTTTACCTGTACAGAGATGTATTAGATGATGATATACTTAGGAATGTATGTACACTTTTCCATTCCCTATATCATATTGCCATCTATTGTATCATGCATGTTATTATGTTATGCATATGTATGTATGTCCAAAGATACTCAGCATTGACCCCTGGATGGTCTTATGACACGGCCCGTACAGATGTCTTTTTTGACAGTTAGGCGTATTGATCAAACCCCACCATTTTAGGTCATATCTGGTATGCGCTAATGGTATGATAGTATATCACCATCAGACATGGTGATCGTAGATGATTTGTTGCAGCATACTATGACCCTGTTGATGTTTCAGGTTCCCACAGGATTTGTAGAGGGTATGCTAGAGCACTGGCTATCGGAGAGGCAGGTTTTCCGATTTGGGACCCAGAAGTTGACTCCTACTTTGGAGGAGTATGCATGGTTGGCGATGTTGCCGCTTGACAGACCTTGCGTGCACATCGCTATTGGAGACATTAGCAGACAGTTCATGACCCTCACCGGATTGAGACATAGAGTGGTCCAGGACGAGATTACATCCGGCCACGTCATATCCCAACGTTTCCTGTTGGACAGGTTTGGCTCTGAGGATAGCTATGCACAGCATTTGGGGATTTCACCACACTGGAGGATCATTGGCGTTCAGCCAGAGTAGATGTACTTCTTCTATGCGTATTGTCATTCGTCTTCATGTCGCGGTACATGGATGAGCTGGATATCGGCGTCATTATGGTAGTGAGAGCTCTCAGGGAGGGTCATACCATTGTCACGAGATGATCATTACGAGAGACTACGAGGTCGACTACATATCTTGTTACCTTGATCCGACAGAGTATTCTGGTCGCTTCGGTCGCATGTTGTATGTGTGGTTTATGTCACACTTGAGACCGATTGACACATTTAGACGGCAGGGGTTTTGTTTCACCCAGGAGATAGCCATGTCATACTCCTTTCAGCCTGTAGAGTGCACAGATGCTGCATCGTGGTCAGCTTTCCTGGCAGGGATTAGGGATCCGTTTGCCATATCTCCGTGTTCAGGGCTTAGTTCACCCTACAACTTCATTACTCATGCTCTGGGCATGGATTATCTCCCTCTGGCTGGATTGAGGGGCATGATTACTTACCACTCATTGGTCGTTATGTGTCAGTTTGACCAGTTTCAGGATTTTCATCCTTATGAAGGGGCAGTGAGTCAGCGCTTCGCTTCACACCGTTTGTTAGCGGAGGACAGTCCAGGTTGTATGCCTGTTGGGATCAGCGAAAGCTGGCTGAGTTTTCTGTCAGTCATCCAAGTTGTTCTGCAGAGTATTCCGCATGGATGGAGATAGAGACTGCATTGGCTGCGGTAGTATCCACAGTGCAAGAGACTGATTCTAATGATGAGGAGCCTATAGAGGAGGTTGTTATTCCCACCGAAGACTTGACTGCTGGGATACCAGCATTTGTGATGGATTTTCCCACCCCGAGTGCCACTGTTACTCAGTATTCGGCATAGTATTTGGAGCAGAGCTTACATCTGATGACCTATGATAGAGATCAGTCTAGGGCCGCGATGTTGACAGCTCTTGATGAGAGAGATACCGCTCTGTTAGAGAGGGATAAGGCTAGATCAGCCAGGGATGCATTGATTGGGGAGTGGGATGCTGCCTTATCTGCTAGGGATGTGGCCATTGTAGATAACACTTCAGTTAGATCCCAGATGACTGTTAGTCTTGCCGACATGAGTGCTTACATTGATGAGCACTATCCTACCATGCAGTTAGCCTCTGATCTGCTAGCTCGTGTAGATACCATTGGGCAAGAGCTTGCAGTGCTTCCTCCGTCGTCAGAGAGGGATGCTATGTTAGATCTGATAGTCCGCATACACACAGATCTGTAGATAGCTTTGTATTTTCCTGCACAGACTAGCTTAGCCATTTTGTCATGTATAGCATATATGTATATATCAAAAAGTATTATGTATGGCAGAGAAATATATTTTGATTCACTTCCCTTTTAGTTATGCCTTGATACTTGCTTGATGTTTGCCTATTTCTCCAGGGCCTTGTGATCTTGATGCATTCTAAACTTATCCTTGATAGATGGACATTGAGACGTCGCAAGATCTCTCAGAACGGATCATTGATTTCTGTAAATCCCGACCATCTTTGGTGTCTTGGGACTAGTATCTGTATGGAAAAGTGGAGAGGAGGGTGGTTTCTTCCTCTCTGAGATTGACTGTACCACAGATGGTTGCCAGTACTTCTATTTATGAGAAGCCTAGTTAATTCCATCTCTTATGGGTTGGTATTGCTCTTTGAGGCACGATCACAGCTTATATGGTCACCAAATCTTCTATTTGTGAGAAGAGGTTGGGTAATTCCATCCCTTTGATCTGAAACCGATGAAATGTGGCTAATTGAAGGTTGATCCCAGTATCGTGTGACAAGAATTTTTGTTCTGGTAGGGGTTAGACTGAACCATAAATGGCTGACTACGTACTCCTATTGAAGAGGAGATCAAGTCTGCGTAGTTCGAACCTAGTGTAGGACGTTCAATGCTGATTGTGAAAGGCAGATAGGTGTAGAGATGTTTTTATTATGAAGAAAGGACAGAAATGTTTTTGTTGTTTTTTTTGTTACGACTGGGCCATATAGCATATGGGTGCCTACGTACTCCTATTGAAGAGGAGATCAGGTCGACGTAGTTCGCCCCTCAAGACGAATCGTAGCTGAAGAGAAACGTGAATCCCATGTGCAGGCTATACTACGGGGAGAGGAAAGTTTGATCCCATAATGGGGATAAACTTCAGGTGTGTAAAAAGTTTGATCTCGTCCTCAGGACAAAATACAAGCGTAGAAAAGTTTAATCCCGTCTTTAGGATAAACTGCAAGTGTGAAAGGTTCAATCCCATCTTCAGGATAACCAAAATTATGAAAGGTTAAATCCCATCTTCAGGATAACTGAGATTGTATGGAAGGTTTGAATTGAGGTAAAACCAGGCTGCTGGCTTGAAGTGTATGTTTCCCTAAGGGGCAGAAGAGTATGTAGAAAGGAAATGGTTCAAAATCGGAATGACTGGTGATTTGATGATCAAAACCAGGATGTTTGTTTGATGGTAACTTCAGACATATTACCATTTCACGGTGTCCAAGTTGATAAGCTGTGGAAATTCATCGCCATCCATTTCCTGCAATCTGAGAGCACCTCCTGTCAATACTTCCTTGACAACAAATGGGCCTTCCCAGTTAGGAGCGAATTTTCCCTTAGATTGATCTTGGTTGTCAATGATCTTATTCAAAACAAAGTCATGTTGTTTGAATTGCCTTAGTCGGACTTTTCTATTGTAGGATCGTGTGATCCTTTGCTGATATAACTGACCATGGAAGATAGTCGTAGATCACCTTTCGTCTATCAGAGACAATTGGTGATAACTATCTTGTACCCATTGGTCTTCACCCAACTAGGCATCTATCAATACTCTGAGGGATTCCATTTCCACCTCTATGGGGAGCACTGCTTCCATCCCATAGACTAATGAGTAAGGGGTTGCCCCAGTGGAAGTTCGCATGGAAGTTCTGTAGGCTAATAAAGTCAGAGGCAAGTGGTCAGGCCATCCTTTGTGATTGGCGAACATTTTCTGCATGATCTTTTTGATGTTTTTATTAGCAGCTTTAATAGCACCATTCATCTTTGGACAGTAGATAACGGAGTTGAGGTGTTTGATGTGGAATTTTCTGCATAACTCCTCCATCATTTTGTTGTTGAGGTTCTTAGCATTGTCTGACACAATGGCCTCTGGTTGTCCATATTGACACACGACATTGTTTTTGATTAAAGCAATGATAACTTCTTTAGTAACCCTGGGGAAGGATGCTGCTTCTATCTATTTGGTGAAGTAGTCGATCATGGTGAATATGAATCGATGTCCATTACTGGCTTTGGGCTCGATGGGCCCGATCACGTCCATTCCCCACATTGAGAAGGGCCATGGCGAACACATATTGTGGAGTTCCCTTGGAGGGGCGTGGATAGCATTCCCATGAATCTGGCATTGATAGCACCTCTTGACGTGATCATCACAGTCAGCTTTAAGTGTAAGCTAATAATGCCCCGTTCTGAGGATCTTTTTGACAAGTAGGGGTCCGCTCATGTAAGGTCCACATACTCCACCATGGATCTCATCCATGAGTCTCTGAGCTTGGTCTTTATCCAGACATCTGAGGAGACCTAATCCATCATCTCTTTTGTAGAGTGCATCTCCGCTCAGGTAGAATTTCATAGCAAGTCGATGAATCCGCCTCTTCTCAGTTAGGCTCGCCTCAGCGGGTTTAGATCCATCTCGTAGATACTCCTTGATGCTTTGATAGCAAAGGACTGTGGATGGGAGGTAGCTTATCCGATACTTCTCCAACGTAATTCCCATAGACTGGGGCTCTTTGCAAAGTAAACGTGATGCTTGGCATGTTTTCCTTGTCCGGTATGTAAACCAAGGAGGCCAACGTTGCTAATGCATCTGCAAAATCATTCCTATTATGAGGAATGTGTAGAAAGGAGATTTCTTCGAACTCCAAAGCCATCTATAAAACTTGCCGATGGTAAGGCAGTAAATGTAATTCTTTGGTTTGATAGATTCCTGTGGATTGCTTGATTACCAATTCGAAATCCCCAAAGATAGTTAACTGCCTGATGCCCATTGAATGGGAAAGTTTTAGCCCCATGATACAACCTTCATACTCAGCTGTGTTGTTGGTGCTGACAAACTACAATTTGATGACGACGGATATCTGCTCCCCGCACTCTGGATATTAGAAACGACTCCAAATTCAAAGCCTTACGTATTAACAGCTCCATCAAAATACATTCTCCATGTACGGCATGTATTGTACTGATGTTGTTTTTGAATTGTCATTACCCCTTCATCGGGGAAGTATATTTCCAAGGGTTTGTAGTCCCTTACAGGTTCGGCGGCCAGTTGATCCGTAATTCCCTGACCTTTGACAGACTTTTGCATCACACAGACGATGTCAAATTGTTGTAGGATCAACTGACATCTTGACAGTCGACAATTCAGTATGGGCTTACTGAACACATACTTGAGAGGATCTATTCAGGATATGAGATGGGTTGTGTGACCATGGAGGTAATGTTGTAACCTCATGGAAGCCCATGCTAAAGCACAACAAGTCTTCTCAATCAGAGTGTGCTTGTGTTCACTGACACTGAATCTTTTGCTGAGGTAATAGATAGCTCGTTCTTAGCCTCTATTATCTTTTTGTCCAAGTATACAGCCCATGGCATTGCCATTTATGGATAGGTACATGAACAGGGGAACATCATCCCTAGGAGGTACCAAAACAGAGCGCGTAATCGCCGCTTTTGATTGTGAGGAAGGCTCTTTGACACTCATCGTTTCATTTCATGAGGAGTTCTTCCTTAGCAACTTGAAGATTGGCTCACAGTTCTTTGTGAGTTGAGAAATGAATCTATAATGAAGTTGATACTTCCCAAAATCCCGTATTTCCTTCTCTCGTCTCGAGGAATGGGCATTTCCTTGATGGCTCGGATTTTGGTAGGATCGAGTTCAATCCTTTGTAATGGTGACTAGAAACCTAGAAATTTCCCTGACTTAACACCAAAGGCGCACTTGGCGGGATTCAACTTCAAGTTGTACTTACGTAACCTATTGAAAAGTTTTGTGAGATGGTCTAAGTGGTCCTCCTCCTTCCGGGATTTGACAATGATGTCATCCACGTAGATCTCTATCTCTTTGTGCATTAAATCATGGAAAAGAGCCATCATAGCTTGCTGATAGGTTGCCCCGGTGTTGATGAGGCCGAATGACAACCGTCTGTAACAAAAGGTTCCTCAAGGCGTGATGAAAGCAGTTTTCTCACGATCTTCCTCAGCGACCATAATTTGATGGTACCCCGCAAAGCAATAAGCAAAGGAGTACATGTCGTATTGAGCAGTATTGTCAATAAGAATGTGGATAAATGGCACGGGAAAGCTATCTTTAAGGCAAGCTTTGTTCAAATCCCGGTAATCCATGCAGACTCGCACCTTTCCCCCTAGTTTAGGTACGGAAACAATTTTGGATATCCACTCCGGATATGTAGATACCATGACGATGCCAGCTTGAAATTGTTTCACAATTACTTCTTTAACTTTTAAACTCCATTCAGGTTTCAATCGCCTGAGTTTTTTCCTAACTGGCTTGAATCCTTCTTTGATGGGAAGGCAATGAAGAACAATGTCCGTAGACAAACCCACCATGTCTTCATGAGACCATGCAAACATATCCTGGAATTGGGTTAATAGTGCAACCATGTCATTCCGTTAATTTATGGTAAGGTCTGAACCAATTTGGATTAGCTTAGGGTTGTCTAAGGTTCCAAGATTGAATGAAGTGGTTTGATCAAGATTGGGTTTAGGTTTGTCTGCGACCCATTCCTTAATCTCCTGAGGTGTCTCAATGTCATCTTGGATGTCCATCAAGTCTGAGTCCAACTTTGCATCAAAGTTACAACCCTCGTGGAGAGAAGGCACCTCATCAGCAAGCACAGACACATCTAAATTCAGAGTCCTGAAACAAAAGATGCTTTCACTTAATATATGAAACTGTTCGATCATACAAAAGTGTTAGCATGTACTTGATAAAATAACTGTTAATACTGTAAAGGAAAGCAAGCAATTAAAGTTATCTATAGAGCAGAGGGATTTTCTGCCCATTTTACCCTCGTCGACCAATGCATGGAGTGCTGCTCCAATTATCGAGGGCAAAGTCCTGATGTACTGTAGTGATGGAAGGTCGTCATTGTCCTTCTTTTCACGAATGATAACCATTACATCTGGGCAATCATCGTATGGGGTGTATCTGTTTGTATGTTCATCATGAACAATAATGCGTAGGCCTGCCATCATCAAGGTAAGGTCATGTTTACGTTTCCGTTCCTTTTCTTCCACTTCGGGATCAGAAATTAGCACCTCTTTTACTTTGATTGACACTGGTTTTGGAAACAGCATAGCCACAACATGGGCTGGCACCTTTACTAGAGATTACATTAACTCATGAGGTAAAGGTATAGAAAATCGCTGTGCGTCGGAAGCTTGAGGAACCTGCTTGTGCTTATGAGGATTCCTATGAGTGGAATTGGCAGAATAGCCTAGTTCGGCTGTTCCAATTTGACTGGACATTTGAATAGGGTGCTTAATACCCTGCTTATCTTTACCAAGCCCTTGTCCAGGTTGATGACCCAATGACATCATTTCTTGAGTGGCCGACATAACCTCGGCAGAAATCTTGGG
Source organism: Panax ginseng (assembly GCA_020205605.1). Classification (NCBI taxonomy): domain Eukaryota; kingdom Viridiplantae; phylum Streptophyta; class Magnoliopsida; order Apiales; family Araliaceae; genus Panax; species Panax ginseng. Next base: position 72,417,297 of record CM035129.1, read on the forward strand.
TATGGGAAGTGGCGCTCTAATAGAATGGTATTGCGTGTTACTCACTTCCAGAGTATGGAAATTGGCTGGATCAACTTCTAAATTGAAGCTGATAATTGGTAGATTTCCTTGTTCAGGACAATCCGGCTCAGCGTTGACAGTGACTAAACTATTGTTGATAATGTATTTGAGCTGTTGATGTAGTGTGGAGGGAACAGCTCTAGCCATATGTATCCATGGTCTCCCCAATAGCAGGTTGTATCCTGAGTCTATCTTTAGGACGTGGAAGGATACATTGAATGTATTTGGACCAATCTCAATTGGCAACTCAATCTTTCCGACGGCATTTCGTCGGGATCCATCAAAAGCTTTGATAACCGTATGGCTTCTTTAGATCCGCCTAAGATTGACATTCATCTTCACCAAGGTGGCATAAGGACAGATATTTAGAGATGAGCCTCCATCTATCTAAACTCCAGCTAGCATGTACCCGAAAGACAAAACTATAATATGCAATGGCCTGCAATGACCGGTCCCTTCGGGAGGTATGTCGTCATCAGTAAAGGATATCACATTGTTGTTGAAAATGTGATCAACTAAATGTTGAAATTTTTCCACGTCCATTGATTTTGGCAAATAGGCTTCTTCTAAAATCTTTAGTAAAATCTTCTGATGATCCTCAGAAGAGAAAACCAAGTCCAGTATTGAAATCTGGTGTGGAGCTTCTCATAAGGTTAAAACCACTTTGGCTTCACTGTGGCCCATAGTGCGGAGGAATTTTTCAATCTTCTCCATGGGAAACTTCCCCTTTAATTCACAAGTAGGTTTAATAACCCGTTGAGGAAGATACATTGGATTTTCCTTCGACACTGTAGCAATAGTATGAGACGTGGATCCTTCAACTTCTCCATAATTCCATGGAACATTGTGTAAGCTGACAACAGGATATTATGGTCTGCAAGATAAAGAAATTGGCTCTGGTGCGGCTACTTTCAAAGGATTGTCAGCTCCTTTGAGTTGAATTGGTTGTATGGGAAATACTTTGATAGTCTCATCTTCCACTTCGGATATAACTGCTATTGATCCCTTCCATTTGGTAGGACATACATTCCCACCCTTGAGTTGCACAGTGTAATCATCTGCTATCTGCAGGACACCGCTATAAATAAGATTCTGAATGAGATGGTGAAGTGCCCAGCATTTTTCTGTGCTGTGACCACGAGAATGTGAATGATATTGACACATTTCGTCAGAATTAAACCGTCCTAAATGGGGATTGATTGGAGGGAGAAGGAAAGTAATTCTTCCTTCGTTGATCAACATCTGCAGTATTTCCTCCATTGATTGGCCCAAATAAGTAAATTCCCTTTGATTGGCAAAATCCTGATGGGCTTTAGCATTTGCTTTCTTCACAACCTTATCCTCCATAGCTTCTCTCTTTGAAAGTGGTGAGGAGGCATTCATAACAAAAGGAAGGAGATAGGCATGCTCCTGCCTGATTAATTGGCATGTGACTTGATGATGGTGGGTCACTAGTTCTGCCAGTTGCTCAATTTGTTTGGAAAGAGCTTTCATCTTTCGTTCCATGGTAAACTGGAACGAAAGATGAAACACCGTCTTTGATGGGTTGGGATGATTCGCCGTTAGAATTGGAACCTTGTACAGTACTCCAACTGATCATGTTAACCTCTTCTTCTTTGTGTTGAAGAAGAGGGTTGTCTTGCACATGAGGTTGATCTGGTTTGGTGACCAAGATCTCACCATTATCTATTAGATCTTGAATCTTATGCTTCAAGGCCCAACAATCTTGAGTATCATGTCCAGGTGCTCCAGCATGATAAGCACACTTCCGAGTAGCATTAAAACCCCTCCCATTAGGGTTGGCTAGTGGAAGAAGATGTGTAATTTTCTTCTGAGCAGTCAGAAGAACAAGAACATTCTCGAGCGAGTCCCCTAAGGGTGTGAATGTTCGAGGTCTCTTTACTTCTCCACTTTTAGACAATGGAGGGTATGAAGATTATGTTGGAAAAGGGGAGTGGTTTCTCCTCTGCATAGGCATGTTTTGATTGCCTTTTTATCCTTGTAGTATCAAGGAAACATCCTCCTCTTTCTTTTTATGGACCCTCCGGGGGTTGTTTCCATAAGATTCGGACTGGATGTGCTCAGCAACAGCTTTAAGAGTTGCTAGGTCTTCAATTTTACCAGACTTCAATCCCATTTTATCCATTTCTCCGTGCTTGATCATTTCAGAAAATGGTTTGCCAATACCAGCTAGAACACTTTCATAGAAAGGAGCTTCCTGTATATCTATAAAAGTCATGACCATTTCTGATTCTGTCATAGAAGGAATAACTTGAGCAGCAAGGCGCCTCCACCTTTGAGCGTACTCTCCAAATGACTCATTAGACTGCTTTTGACCTTGGTAATTTGGTACCTGGTCAGAGCCATCTGAGATTGAAAATCAGATTGAGTAAGGAAGGCGTGAGCCACTTTCTTCCCTTATGGATCTTTAAGTTGTCTAATCTGGTATACCATGAACGGGCCTCTCCAGTCAGACTTTTCTGAAACAGCTGCATTCTGAGCTTTTCATTTTCTACGTAAGACCCAAGTTCTCTAATGAACACTTTTAAATGTGTATAAGGATCCCCTAATCCGTCATATTTCTCAAAATCAGGGGTCTTGAATTTCTCTGGATAATGAACAACAGGAAATATGCAAAGGTCTGTTTATGAAACATTGCCATGTGTTCCAATCCCTTTGAGAACACGAATAGTTTCCTCCATTTGAAGGACCTTCTTCCTGATATCACCGTTGTCTTGATCTCCTTTGAGATGGGTGTTTTCAGGGTCTTTGTTGGTTGTATCCAACTGAGGTTCTGGAATTGTCTTTTCCAGACCTTGAACTCTTCCTTGTGTAGGGGATTCTATATGTGTAGGTATCTTCGTACCCTGAGTGGACTGGTGCAATTCTTTCAGTAGAACGGCCAAGTCTATAATTTGTTTACTCAATCCATCAAATTCTTCTAAGGAGACAGCATTAGACTTGTCAGAAGAAGACATGATTGGTTGTAGGCTCGCGACCTTTTTGGATTTTGAGCGGGTAACAGGCCCAATTGCTTCCCTACAAAAGACTTACGTAGTTTAGTCTTAGGGTAAAGTAAATGTTATCATAACATGTCCGTTTAGGAATTTTGTCCTGCAAAATCGGTTGTTAATTGATAACATGTCATGTATGCATAGATATTCTTCATATTTTCCATAACATATGGATGAACATGGAATAAATTACAAGTAAATGCTTTTACAAGTAATTGAAAATGGAAAGTATGAAGAGACTTTCCTCCGCGTTTAGTTTATTAGAGGGTGACCTATCTTAGGGTTACTCTCGCGGCTTTTTGGCATGATGGTTCCCAGATCCTCGCAATCTACTTGACGGGAAGTTAATCCGATCGTTCAACTGGAGCGAATCTGAGTGGTGCCTTTCCTGAGCCCCAGGTAATTATTCTTCCCACGAGTCCAGTAATCCAACACTGACAGGATAGCCTCCTGGTGGAGGGACCACACAACATACATTCACATACAACGTGTCTCACTGTTTATGCAAAATGATGACATGTGCGAAGCACTAATATCACAGATAGATATTTAGTTGTGCAGTAATTAAGAAGCATTCGTACACATTCATCATAAATGTAAATGCAACATTCACACACAAGCATATAACAATTTTAAAAAGCTTGTAATAGCGGCTTAAGCCCTCTTACTGGAGTCCCCAGCAGAGTCGCCACCTGTCGACGTCGGGATTTTTGAGTGTCCCTTTTCGTTACTTGTTCTTTGGTGTTATCATGTTAATGTGAGATTTGTTTGAAAAAACAAGTGAAAAAGGTCCGACATGTACAATGTCGACGATTTGACTTTAAGAGTCGCCAGTTGGTGTATTTAATTGGTTGCACCAACGCAACAAAAAAGGTTTGTACATTAACCCGGTGATTTGACACTGCTAGACTGGTCTGTGAAACTGAGATTCATTTTGGGTCCGAGGGCTTGATTATGCGGAGGGAAGGTGTTAGGCACCCCCCGACATCCGTGTTACCACGGTGGATCGCCACTTTTCAAAGAAATTGTTATATGAATGTGTGTGTGTGTGTGTGTGTGGGATCAATGTGCAATTATTTGAAAGTAGTCGCGATGCCTCGTTAGCACCTATATATACACAAGGTTTGAATTTTATAGAAAATTCAGTTTTAACCAAGATATAGCAATGAAGTTTTGTAAAGAGGTTTTTCAAACCACATGCTCAATAGGAATTGAGACCTTTTATACTTCCATTTTATTATTAAATGTTCTATTGTTTGCTTTTATTTTCGAGATGCAAGCATTCTTGAGAAAATAATATCTGTGATGCTGCCAAACTCCTCATGGGCATGATGACCATCCAAGGAAATTCAGACAACTTCAGAAAATAATGTACAAACTACTTACAAATTTAAAAATGTCCATCATGGGAACTGAATTTAGATTCAATGGAATTTGAATCATGATCACTGATTCTAGGCTCACACGATCACGCAATTTGTATGGAAAGCAGTAAGCAATTATATATTTATAAGTTGTAAATATATATATACAGACATGATTAACCACCATGAAGCAACTCCATGGGGGATCAGAAATGTAAATATATAAAAGTGATAAATATAAATATATATATATATATATATATATATGGACATGATCAACCACCACGAAGTAAACTCGAATGTGGAACGAAATGTAAATAAAGTTTAAAAGCGATCAACCGCCATGAAGTAAACTCCAGGCAAGACGAAATGTAAATATATATATATATATATATATATATATATATATATATATATAGCGATAAATGCCTTGATGTGAATCCAAGTTAAATTGGATATGTCCGACAACAATTATATATATATATATATATATATATATATATATATATATATATATATATATATATATATATATATATAAAAGCGATTAAATGCAATTTATGTAAAATCCAGTGCTCATCGAGATATGTTCCGACAACAATTATATATATAAGTATATATATATATATAGCGATAAAAGCGCTTGCATCAAGTCTAAGTTCAATCTAGCATAACTCGATAATGTTAGTCCATATATAAAATATATACATATATATAAGTATATATATACAGACAGAAATGAAAACCACGGACTGAAGTCTGGGCAAACACACTCACACGACTCTCAACGTGTACAATAGTTTGTGCTAATATGAGAAGAAGACTTTATATAATGTGAGAAGGCTTACAGTGGGCTGCCAAAGTAGACTTCTATGACTTTTAATGGATAAATACTCAGCTCCCGTCGGATAAAAGATAGCTATATGTGAGCTAACAAGTGTTTAAAAGTGAGGAAACACTCAAAAGATGTGTATGCAGAGTAAAATGGACAGGGGTTTCTCGCCTTTTCTCTCTCTCCTATTCTTCAAATGGCTGACCCCAAGGCTTGTATATATAGATTTGATGGCCAGCAGGTACACTGCGGCGCAGTCATGCTGTTGTACTACTACTACTGGTGGTCGTGGTGTATCCGAAGCCTCATGGGTCCCGTTGTCTCGTAATCGTGCACTCATGCACCTTGTAATATCTCTGCTCAAACTTGCGGAACTTCAATCCCGAGCATCCGAACGAGGTATATCTCGACCTTCTTCTAACCGGCTTGTATCGAGAGTTACGCAATGACATGGATTAGAGGTTGTATGAAGTCAGGAAGAGGGGTCTATGCCCATGGTCTTCAAGCTTCAAATTCTATCCAAAGTACTGCCACACGTAATAGTCACTCGGGATTGTTACTCCTCGGTTCTTGTGGGACATTATTGTATTTATGTATGTATGTATGAAGTGCCGAGACGATGTGCAGGTGTTGAAGAAACAAGATGACGTTTGACTCCTCACCGGGGTTATCGCCGGTTTAAGTTGAAAGTAAACGTTGCTCAGGGTTACATCTGAGATTGGACTACTTGTTGATATGCCGCAATATCATCTTATTGAGGCGGTAAGATGACCTTTTTGACTCCTCACCGGGGTTATCGTCGGTTTAAGCGAAAAACAGACGTTGCTCAGGGTTACATCTGAGATTGGACTACTGCAAGTGTTTGAATACCGCAGGGTCATCTGTAAAAGAACCTATCTACCCGTTGTTAGCTCCGGGTCTGAGGTATGAGTGCCTCGGCAGGAGGTCTGAGCTTGAAACTGATCGCATGTGTTTAAAACAAACAATTACGGAGTTATCGTCAGAACTGCAAAAGCATCCCTTGGGGCTATCACTAAGGATGGAGTTCTTACTCCCGATGTTGTTTCTGGAGGAACGAACGAAACGTCATAAGGTGTTATTCTTAGAGACTTAATCGTCCTCCGGTGTTTTTTTGGGGTCTTTTGATCTTGCAAACCTCGGGGTTATCTCCGAGATTGGAAATGACATTCCCGGTGTGTGTTCCGGATGATGAAGTTCCTGGTTTGTGTTCCGAGTTGGAACTGTTGTTCCCAGTTTGTGTTCTGGGTTGGAACTGAACTTCTGGTAGTATCCCGAATGGATGTAAGCTGTCTTCCAAGGTTATCTCTGAAAGATGAATCTGCCCTCCTACAATGCTAGTAACAGGCATGCAGAAAATTTTGAGTGTCTACAATATGTGTATACTTATATCGTGTCAAGCTTGATTGAAGACTGTGTTAGCTAATTAACATCTTGAACATATAATGCGTTATAAATAGGATTCGAAAGTGTTGATTTATTAACGTGGATAAACTACGCTTAAGGCAAGTTCCCTAAACTTACTCTATTTATTATTGAGCAAGTTTCCTTGAACCTTACTTTTATTGAGCAAGTATTTGAACCCTATTATTATTGTGGTGCAATATCATTGCATTATTTATTCGGCCAATACCATAAGCTTATCCTTTTGAATACAAGTTAGATTACTTTGTTAAACCCTTGTGAAAGCTATTATTCATGTTGAAATTGGTATTGTCCTTGAATATTGTGAAAGAGTCGATGCCATTTGATTCGGCTAGACTATATGCATGTTTATAATAAAATTGTCCAAACCAATTGATTGGTGCGGAAATCTTAAAAACTGAGTCGGATAACCCTTTTGGTAAGGGGAGTGTATTTTGTTGGAAACCCCAACACATGAATAAAAATTATTGTGGTGTTATGCATAACGTAAAGTATTGTAGACTGATCATCTATAGTACTTGATATTTTTGGTTATCAGTTTAATATTGATAACTCTAGTGGAAGTTCCATAGTCCTTAGTGACTGCTCAGTATAAATTGCTTATCTAGTTGGATACATTATTAGCCGTTGAATTCATATATATCTGTTGATTTATTGAATTGTTATATCCCTTATTCATGATGTTATTATATAAACTATATAAACCTTTAAAACCAATATGAATTGAATAAATAACCACAAATCTAATGTTTAAGTAACATACAGTACATCCAAAGAATGAATATAAAAGTACAAGATTCTCAAATAACTACAAAACAACACTAAATCGATCCATTATGCCAATCATCAAATTGTCTTTGAGTTAGCTTCTCCTCGATCACCCCGTAATTAATAAAATAATAAAACAAGTTACAAATATAGTATAAAAACTATGTTGATATATAACCATATATACGATAATATATAACAATAAATTGATTACCTTCTCCGCCGCCTATCCATGTCCCATCATGTTTGTGATCACCTTATAATTAACAAAATAATAATCAAGATCAAATAACTCATCAGACTCAGAGCCGCCAGATGCCCGCCAAAGATCTTTTCTTTAAGATCGCGATCTCGACATATATAGCTCTCACACAAACCAAAAGAGGAGTATGAATAATTGGATGACTCAATGATCGTGAAGACTGGGTAGCAGAGTCGCTCGAGCCATCAAGGATGGGCGCCGTCGTTGTCCTCGACCTTTAATGTAGTTCTTCTTCACAATGATACCCTCTCCCACAACTCTTGATCAATTAGGACGTGGAGTGCCTTCAGATAGCGCTCATTCAATAAACGCTTATAAGTATCCTGTCATCATGTTAACAATTAAATAGTTAAAATAAATTATGTAAGTATTTGATAAACAAGATCAAGTTGTTAAAACTTATTACCGCTTATCTGGATAGCATCAAAGTGCACTCATCACGGTGGCCACGTATACATCCCAAACCAATGGATAGGTCCGAATTTTGAGACCGAGACTCCTATACAAAAAATATATTCAATATTACTAAGTAAAATGTGATATATATTCTATAATTCATGATTGTAAACATATTAAAACTTGTAAATACGCACTCTAGCAAAGGATATGTCGCAATCGTGAAATATCGTCGCCTCTTTATATTCCTTTTAGCCTTTTTCACCATCGGCACACACCGAGGATCTATTTGCGGCGGCGCTTCGCCTTTTCACCCAACTCTCAAACTCCATCATTGGCACACATCTCAAATTTATATGGACTGGTGCACCACCAGGCTATGCTCATGCATGTAATCCTCTCCCCGGCCTCGGATGGTCGATCGATGCATTGTGAAGGGCTTTTTGTCATTCTTTGTTCAAATTATCTTTGGTGCGACGACGCACTTCTCGCCGTAATAATGTTTCAGATCACCAAAGCTCAAGCGCCCTCCCATCTATACCTTTTCTACAAATAAAAAAACAACAATAATAATATTAAAATGATACTTTTAACATATAATCCAACACTACTAAACAATTATCCTTAGAATATTATATTATCTCATCATAATTAAAAAAACATACCTTAAATTCAAATTTCAAATCGCATCCTCAGGGCGATAGGTGTGTTCGCCTAACGAATCACAAGTGTAGGCCAATTTCAGAAGCACACAACTGTGATATGCACTTGACGATCTTATTATCCTAAAAATCACTATAATATACAACAATTTACATCAATAATAAGTAGATATATTAAAGCAATTTACATCTAAGTTCTATATATCTTGTATAAATGGAATCTAAAATGCTTATATATAAATGATGCGGACGACGTGTATTCGGAGGAGGACGAATCTGAATAAGAATCCGATCATCCGGATTAGTAGGGGGCTTGGGCACATGATTAGGCCCCTACCCAAGCCACGCTTTTTCACTACCGCTTTCGTAAGCCATCTATATATTACAAATTTCAAGATGTTATTATGAGTTATATTTGATTACATGTATATATGAATATAAAATGACAATAATGACATGAAATTGCATTTAAATAGTAAAGTATATAAACATGATAAAGATATAAAGATGTTGGTATGAGTTATATTTGATTATATATATATATATATATGAATATAAAATGACAATAATGACAGTAAAATTGCATTTAAATAGTTAAGTACATAAACATGACAATGATATAAAAAAATATGTAATGCTAAACATACATTTCATTTGTTCAAGTGTCAATGTCTCGATTCGTAATCATCTTGTATAATGTATTGCATTTCATAACCATCATCTCGCTTCAGATTCAAAGGTCGATTCAGTCAATAACTCTTCCTCCTCAGTATCAATGTCATCTGACACAAGTATTGACTCAGGATCTAATTCATGTGGTTCATCTCTACCATCTAACTGGATTACTTCATTGTCGTCCTCCATATTTATTATAGTTTGACTATGAAGCATTTGCTCTTGGTAAATCTCCCCATCAACTACTTCTACACGATCACGCTACGGAGTATGAATTACAACTTGCCAATCAGAGGCGGTCTATCCTTTTCCTAACAGGACTAGGAGTGTAGTATACTTTTACTGTTTGAGTTGGTAAAACAAACGGTTTGTTGGAGTACGCAGACCTATGGAGGTCAATATCGACGATTCCATGTCTGTCAACACGTATCCCTTTTTCTAAATCAAACCAACGACACTTGAACAAGTTAATATGACCCCAGACGCGCCCTTGTATTTACAACTCTACGATTTCTCCAACTCCCCATAAAAGGCACGACCAAGCTCATTGCTCATTGTATAATCTCCTTGGACACACACTCCAGAGTTCGTTGTTCTTTTTACCGCCCATATATGCCTTTGTATGAAATTCACAACCATTTATTTTGTAACCATTATGGGTGACTTGGTCCCTCGTCTCGTCCCATAGCTAGACTTGTACATTAGCCAAAATCGCTGATCCTCAAATAAAGCCTACAAAAACTCCATCTTATTAAATGAAGTCATAGTTAATATGGAGTATATATATATATATATATATATATTAAGATATTGAACTTAAGAAATTGAACTTACTTTGTTCTTTAGCCAAAGTGCAAATTTTTTATCACGATTGATTTGAATATCTTTATCGCTTATGCCGGATGCTTCACTTTTAACTCGTCATCGTAAAATCTATACAATGTTATAAACATTAACATATTGGAATAAATTTTTAAGTTAAGAGATAAATTATCAAGTTTATATGTGTACCTCACAAATTCGTCAATCTCCGTGCAATTGAGAAGAATGTAAGTATGTGCAAAATGTAATTCTTTCTCAGAGAGGAATATACACTTCCCTTTTCCATAAGCTCGTCCCGATAGACCAAATACAGAGAGCTGACCATTTAGTTCAACATTTCCCCCAACATCATGTCTCGATACTCGATTGGCCTTTGTCAAGACTTCGTCCGAAAATAGTCTCGAGACAAACGTAGATATCTCATCAAAATCAGATGCCTCACATATCGAATTCCCCATATAAGCTCTATTCTTCACCTTCCTCTTAAGGTTTCCCATCACCTCTCAAAAGGGTACATCCATCTATATTGAACTCGACCCCAACACGAGCTTCATAGGGAAGATGGATTTGCAAATGCTCCATGGAGTCAAAAAACAAAGGGGAATATTTTTTCCAGCTTACACGTGATCTCTATGATGTTCTTCTCAAGTATGTATGTCCTTCTCATTTAATGTTTTTGAACATAAGTCTTTGAAGAAACGACTAAGATCCGCAAAGCATCCCATATTGGTTTATCAAGCGATCCCGAAATGCTATAGTACGAGTCTCTCCATGAACACACATGATACTCATGACTCTTCATCCCTTGCAATTTCCCACCCGTAATACACCTTGCAATGTTTGACGATATCCATCTAGTAGTTTCAGAGACTTAACCCATGTGCACACATCTTCAACTTGCTTTTTGGACAATGTGTACCTTGCATGCGGTTTTGACAATCTTACCATTAGAGATTCATAAAGTTCTAATCCAGACGCTTACAAATATCTTTCATGTCCAAACGCGCCTTATCATTATCTTTTGTCTTCCCCATAATATTCATCACGGTGTTAAACACATTGTCAAACACATTCTTCTCAATATGCATCACATCTAGATTATGATTTAATCAAATTTGTAGACCAATAAGGCGCTTCCCAAAAGATGCTTCTCCGAACCCGAGCATGAGATTCGCCAAACCCATTGATTATGTTTGTGGCATCAATCTTACCAAATGGGATGACCGAAAATCTCATCACACGATCTCGCATCTCGCTCCTCTCGATAATCGCGCGCATGCATATCATTGTCTACTTTCCCTTTCCTCAAGTGTTCTCTATTTCTTCAAACGGGTGATCTACCTAAGAACCGAACGATGATGATAGTCAAACCAAAGAAGGCTTTCAACCTTTTGATAGATTGAAAGACTTTGTATGCTCCATACAATATGGACAAGCCAACTTCCCATGTACTCCATCCAACTAACATACCATAAGTCGGAAGTCACTTATAGTCCACATAACCGCCGCCTCTAAGGTTGAAATTTGTTTTCATTGCAACATCCCAAGTCTCAGACTCCATCCTCCCACAATACCTTCAACTCGCCTATAAGAGGTCTCAAGTAAACATCTAAGTTCTTTCCAGACTCTTAGACCAGAACCACGAGTGAAAGAAACAAGTATGGTTGTTTCATACACATCCAAGGAGGCAAGTTGTACGGAGTAACAATCACAAAGCCAACATGAGTACGGAAAATAATTGAAAGGCCAAAACTGATTGAAACCATCTGTGGACAATCCAAGCCTCACATTTCTAGGTTCCAATGCAAACCTGTGGATGTGCTAAGTTGAAATCTTTCCAAGCCTGCCCATCTCCGGGATGATTTAGTTCTCCATCTTTAGCCGGAGATTTCGCATGCCAACTCATATGTTCAGCTGTTCTTGAAGACATGTACAATCTTTTTAGCCGATGTGTTATTGGAAAATACCTTAGAATCTTAAATGGTATACTTGATTTTTTTTGTAGTCACACCTCTTTATATTAGGCCTAAACCGATCATGACCGCAAAACGCACCTTGTCATCTGCTCATTTTCCTTATAAAATAACATGCAATCGTTGGGACATGCATCGATCTTTTGGTATCCAAGACCCAACTTCTTCACCATTTTCTTACAAAAGTAATAGTTACTGGTAATTTCTCACCGTCAGCAACATACTCTTAATGGCCTTCAAGAGCGACTCAAAACACTCATGGCTCATGTTGTGATCACCTTTTGATGTTAAGTAATGTCGCCACTACGCAGAAATAATGTAGTGTGTTTGGTGCAACCATGCCACAATGGCTCGCTACCCTCGCCTAACAACTTAAAGAAGTCTTTGCATCGTAATTCATAGGTTGCTCTCTCGCCTTGTTCCCAATCAAAATCTGGCCCTCGCAATATCATGAACCATTTCATTCATAATGATGAGTACTACTTGCCCAATTGTGTACTTCGTGATGCCACCATCTCTTCTCTCCTACCATGTGCCCACCAAAGATTCTTCGTAATTTTTCATGAACCCGTAAACAAGTAAATGATAGTTTACCACGCTCTCTCATCCATATAATTTACATTCTTACACTTCAAACATGGACATCGATCTCCGACCGACCATTCATACATTCCGGGTGACTATACGATACTCCAAAAACACTTGGCAACCAATTTCTAAATTCAAATTGAAGACCTATCCGGGCACTTGACTTTCATCGTGCCATCCAACTACTTGGCCTCAATAGAGGTCCATGATACCACTTGACCTACTACGCATAACATTATAAATGTTAACATATGACTTGAGCATACTTGTAACCATATGACTTGAGCATACTTGTAAGTATATGATTAACATTTAAGCATACTTGTAAGCATATGACTTGAGCATACCTGTAACCATATGACTTGAGCATACTTGTAAGCATATGATTAATATTTAAGCATACTTGTAAGCATATGACTTGAGAGCATACTTGTAACCATATGACTTGAGCATACTAGCTAGTAAGCATATAAATTGAGCATACTTGTAAGCATATGATTAGCTCGTTAATATTATAAATGTTCGCAACTACCCGACCAAAAAAAAAATTTTGCAGTCTCCCCTATAATATGGACTAGCCACATGCACGCATTTATATTATGCATATATGGTCATTTCTAGGCACCCAAGACACAAACCAAGAGAAATATACAAATTCCCAATATAATAAGACCAAAACAATAACGAATGAATGCAAATTAAAGCAAAGAAAAGTTATATACTTGAACATACTTATAAGCATATAAAGTTTTATTATATTTGTATGATATTATATTTTAATTTAATTATATACTTAATCATATTTAATATATATTATATGTCAAATATTAAATGTTATTAAATTTAGTATGAGAAACTAAGTAAATGCTACTTAGTTTAATAGTTATATTATATCATGTTATTTTATTTTAATTTGTTTTATTGTTTATCGTAAGTAAATACGTAAGGTATTTCATTCATACTAGATTTATATCAAAGTTTGCTAACTCATTTATACAACTTTTGAGTATCTTGGAGAATCTTTCATATCAACCGAGCCTCAATAGCTCTCATTTGCTAATTTCTATCTTATAATTCACATCATTAAATGCAACCAAACCTTTAACAGGTTATAATAGGCATAGCGTAGTATTTGATATGGTAGTGCATAAGAAGATCAAACTTGACTTAATGACTTCCTTGCAAATCACGAAAGAAGTTGAAACATCAAAGTACTCATTTTGAAGGTTATTTTTGTTACTAAATTATTCTAATAGTTATTCAATAAATTTAACGTATTTTTTGTTTCAATTTTTGCAATTAATGCCTAGTTATTATCGATTAGTAATGTGATGTTTGAGTATTTGATGTTCAATTATATATTGGGATTTTATTTTGTATCTCTACAATACTTTCAGGATTATTCATAGATTAATTAAGATGATTATTATATTATTATATTTTTGTTTATCAGTCTTATTTTATGATTAAGTTATGAAAGGTCTTGTATTTCTCATGGTTAAAGGTAGGTTCCATCTATTTAGCAGTCTTATTTTATAACTAAGAAACTAATGATTATGTCATTATTATGATTCTGTTATATATGGTTATGTTAGGAAAGCTTATTGTTAAGAAAACTAGGAAGTGTCTAAGAGGACTTGCACTAATTATGTAACTAAGGTCATTTGAGATCTTTGACTACTTCATTTGAAATTAATTCAATTAAGACGTAATAGATAAAGAAATTAATTGAAGAAATTGTATGTAGCTTATTGTTTGTCTAGCGCACGAATTACCCCGAGAATATCACTATTCCTGAGTATCAACTACTACTTGAAGGAACTGAAGTCGACAGTTAACAAGGAAGCAAATTAATGTGATAGGTAGCAAAGTAATATGCTCTGTCGAAATAGTTTCGAAGCTATGCACCAATATGATTTTTACTTTAAAACAGACTTCCAGCCACACTTAGTTTATGCAAAACATTCCGTGTATACTCTATAACATATATGAAGGATACCTTACTCACGATAGCACCTCAATTGCTCATTTTGGTCTTAGCAGTTCTATGAAGCATGCAATCAAACATGTCATAGGCATAAGCTTTATGGACAGACTTCATAAACCTTTGCACATTTTTTAAACCACATTCCCATCCCTTATTTCTCCTCATAACAATAACTAAACTCCATCTAACATAAAACCCAATTAGCACAGTTATAATACTCTAAATTTTATATAAAATAGTTAAATTTTACTTCAAAAATCAAGATTTAAAACTTACCTTGGGTTAATAGTTTAATAAGTTTAATAATCTAAAATTCGACACTTATGATTTGTTTGGTTAGAACCAAATTTAACACGTGCTACCCTTTAAACTTTTTTACTCCATTCCTTGCTCAATTTTCTAGATTAGATGACAAAGAAGAGAAGTTTTTATAGAATTTTGGGGTGCAGAAATTCGGTTATCAAGAGGGAGAAGAAATAGAATAACGATGGAAGGAGAACACTTGTGCTTGGTAACACCCAATCTATATCAAATTCAGCAATAAAGAGAATTTAGGGTTACCTGTGGCGGCGGCAATGGCAGTGGGCAGTGGTGGCGACCGAGCTCCTCCCCCTTTCTCCCTCTTCTCTCTATTATGAGCTCCCTCTTTTCGTTTCCTTATGTCTGTTGTGTCGTACGAATACTTGGAACTGATTACATTAAGTTTGATCTGCGGCAGTCATCTCATGAATCGCACGCGCGGCCGCTAATTTTAATGACTTGGACTTATCAATACGACCACGTCGTCGTCGGCGATTTTAAGTGTTCGCACAAAACCTTCGCGCCAACATTTCCTACCAAATTTTGGGAGGCAAAATTGTAAGACCCCAACTTTTATGAATAAAGAATAATTTTCTCGAAATATATTTTTGAATATTATGGTGTGGATTTGATATAATGTTATAGTTGTGGGTAATATTTATAAATTTTGCAAAGTAAGCAAGTGGTTATATAATATTCGATTGGTCGGGGAATATTCGTTTTAACAGGGAATATTAAGATTTGACGACACAATTATTAGTGGACCCCACAACGGAAGTATTGTCGTAGTTAGAAAATGACATAATTATCTTTTATAAAAATAACGGCATAAGTTTTACCGTTAAACCGTTGAACTACCCTAGTAGTAAAAGTACGATGTCTACGTGGGTGCATAGTAGCACACGGTATTGATTATTGATGCTTGCATGAGAAGTCACTCGCTTATACTCAATTATTGCTACAAGAATAATTCTGCATCATATCTCTCATATTATTGATTCGATTATTATCACAGTATCATCTGAATAATATGATATATTATTAAATCAATAATTGAGACGACAAAGTTATTCATATTATTAAATTGGAATATTTACAATGTCTAGAAGTTCTGTCAAGGAGAGGTTTGGTCATCTAATTGCGCGCCAATAAGGAGAAATCTTTATCGGAAAGCTTCCTCTTTCCTGGGAACGACCTGATTGTTAAATATTGTGAGTTATAGTATTAATGATGAATAAGTTCGTGTTGATTAAAGATGAAATTGATAGTTCCATTGTGTTGAAATTATTAGTGTTAGTGGAAATTGACATTTATTTCGATATTAATTGATGTCTGGAAGTTATACTGACTAGTCAGGTAATTAATCGGATAAATGAGCAATTAATTGTTATTAATTCACATTATTATAACTATTTGTTCACATGTGTATACTATTAATTCACATTCTTGTACTATTAGGGGAGTTGGTGCAAGATTGATAATACTTGCATGACTAAGTTAAAAATGGAGGTATAAAGGGAGGTACTATACTGTAATTCGTATTTTCACATGATTATAATTATTGAGTCACATGATTGAACTATTGATTCACATTATTTACTATTATGAGAGGTGGTGCAAGTTTGATAATACTTGCAGGACTAAATAAAAAATGAAAGAAAAGTTGAAGGTATTGTACTGTAATATTTCGAGTCCCAAAATGTGCAATTATTGAAACTACATTTTCCTATAAATAAAAGCTCATTCTTCCTTCATTCTCACCAATTCACTAAAGCTATAGAGAAATTATTATAGAGAGAAAGAAGAAGAGAAGTCTACTACCTCTCTACTCCAGTATCCAGTTTCTTTCTAAGGTAAGGGTATTCATGAAGAGATCTTCTGTTATTCCATTCGAAGTACCGCATACATGGTGAAATTCTTCTGTTATTCCATTCTTTATTATTATGTTGGAATAACTTTGTCTATCTAAGTACTGCATACATGGTGAAATTCTTTTGTTATTCCATTGTTTATTATTCTATTGGAATATCCTCGCATGCGGACACGCTTTAGACTGGTTCCATTCTTTATTATTCTGTTGGAATAACCTGTTGGGTTTGTAATATTCATGAACGCAATCAAATTGCACAAAATAAGCGAAAACGTGGAAAATCAGAGTTTAAAATTTTACAAACCATATACCCGGATCATCCTTTATGCACACTTATTAATTAAACAAAAAAGAAAGAACAAGAATCATACCCTTGAAGATCCGAGCTTCCTCGGTACAAGTTCACCTCCAATCCTTTTTATGTTCAACTTGAATCCACCGGGTTTGGTTCCTTCCTTTGATCAACGTTAGCCACTCAAGTGTTTGGCCTCTAGTGGTGATCCACCAAGGAAGAAGAAGAATTCAAGAAGATGGGTATTTGGCAAAACTCTAGTTTTTCTATCTCTATAGAAAAAAGGCGTACTCTCTCAACTATTGGAATTATGTATTCACGTGTTGTGAAAGTGCCAACCACTTCACCCATAATAAGACTCCTCTTATTTATAGATGTGGGCAACCCTCCTTAACAATTAAGAAATTAGGTTTTATTTTAATTAATTAAAATCCTTTTAACTAATTAAGCTCCCTAATCTTATTAGGGATAATTAATTAAACTCTTTTAATTAATTTGCCTCCTAATCCTATTAGGATATTTGAGAGTACTTTTATTAATTAATTCCCAAACTCCTTTAGGAATTAAATAATAATAATAATAATAAGACTCCTCTTATTAATTTATATTTAATATTTTCAAAATATTAAATAATAAATATTAATCTATTTAATTTATTCTATCACCATAGATTAAATTAAATATACTTAACTTATTATTACGATTATGCCATTAACTTCTTAAATAATTATTCTTCCTTTTATGGTGTGACCCTTTAAGTTCTCCATATTAAACCGGTTGTGAATAAATCAATTAGAACAATTCTAATCTTATTTAAATAAATAAATTAAACTATTAATTTATTTAAATAAATAATATTTATTCTACAATAGGGATAAGCCTCCCTAGCGATCAACGACTTTCCAGATAATATAAATTTCAACAATAATCATAAAAGAACCTTTGAGTAAATAGTTACCATACAATTTAATCCTTCCACCATACAGTGTCCCAATTAAATATAAGGCATGGAATTACTGTCAAGTCTTATTTTATTTAATTATATGTATTTCGACTCTTAAATGCACAACCCCAAATAATTCAAATTAGAAACTCCTTTCTAATTTCATTCTGCCTTGGCCAAGGACTACTGGGTTGTCATTTATCGAATCACATAAGACATTTCTCTTCTTTTACTAGAAGTGGTAGATTCTTTATTGATCATACATTATCTCCATGTATAACTTATTATACCCAAGCATACCCTTTGATATACCCTAAGGGTCTTAAGGAATACGTTAAATTATAACTCATTATACACAAGATACTATGATGATCTCAAGTCCAAAGATCACTTGTACTACTATCACTACAGGAATTCCTATTGACAGGCAAGTAAAATTCCATTAGGTATTCCTTAGCGAGCCAGGTTCAGTGAACTTATTCTCTAATAAGCACCTACATACTTGCTCTAGTGTCTCCACACAAATAATCATGAGATCAATCATCCTCATCCAATGAGCAAGCAACGTATGTACCAATCTATCCGGATTCACTAATCCCCAATTTAGTAATCCAACGATTGGGAACAATTTTAGTTTTAAGCTTTCTAAGAATTTAGATCTCATTAGAATGATCATCATCATTATTCTAAAAGCATTGCTTAAAACTATGGGTTTATTACATATTATAAAACAACATCATGTAGATAATTAAAAGTCTTTAATAAATTAATACTTTTTATTAATAAATGAATAAGATTGTTACAAAGTATATGCTTTATCATCAAACATAATTGGCTTGTGTGCATACTACTTTCATAACCTGTCTGTGCGGTCTATCTCATGCATGGTGAATTCTTCTGTTGTTCTATTTTTTATTATTCATTGGAATATCATATCCATGCGGATTACGCATGACACAGGTTCCATTCTTTATTATTACATTGGAATAACTCCATCTATGTGGATTATCACATGCATGGTGAATGATCCTTCGTATTCATTCCTTATTAAATTGTGGAAATGATTTGTCTACGCGATTACAAAGACAAATGGTGAAAATCCATTTGCGCTTTCATATATTACTGTGATACTCATTTGGTTAAAGTTTTGGCTTCTATACTCTATGAAATTAGTAGAATATCCTCGGATATTTGTGCTTCATCCCAGATCTTTTAATGGAAATATTCTTCCGAGCATTCTTGAATTTTACTCCACAAAGCAGTATCATGTTAACAATTTGGACGTAATTAATTTCAAGATAAATTAACTTATAAATCTTTAAAATTTATTCTTGAACTTGTTTTATTGAATTATTATGTCATTGTCATCATCCTCATGCTTATATTGTGATGAAAGTCATCTTTGGCTTACGTGCATAGATGGACTTGGTATGATTATGACCAAGGATTATTCGGTATAATCATGACCTGTAATGTTATAAATGATGTGGTAAAAGTCCTTAGTAGCTTTAGTGCATTGATGGGCCGCTTTTGGTATGATTATGACCGAGGATTATTCTAAGTATAGTCATGACCATTGATGATTTAATGAATATCCTTGGCCCGTAGTACAGGGATGACTTGATGATGTGTTTTATTTATTAAGTTGAGTCTCAGTGATAAAAATTGATGAAAACATTTTAAAATCATAGAAGATAGTAGATATCATGCTCTACTTTACTCTTCTAATGGATTTCTTATTCCGCTGCAGTTAAACTTGATGTCTATTGTATTTTATCAGTTTAACATTGTTGAGGACTAATGATAATTCATTTTACATTATCTTAGTCATAATATTTCTTACTGGGCTAGTTGAGCTCACCCTTTCTTTCACTGTTCTCTTCAGGAAATAAGAACATATCCGGGACTAGTCGGGGAACAGAGTGACGGTCCAGATGATAGCATTAGTAGTCCTCACTATTTTGTTAAATAGTGTGACATTAAATGTAATGAGGACTCCATTGAGTGTGGATATTGTCTAGATGGCAATATTCTTATTAAAACTCTTAGATTATGTTTTGTCGTATTTTACACGACTATTGTATAATTAAGTTATATTTGAATTTTATACCATGTATTTGGCGACTCGACATGGGTGATGTATACCTATTTGGGAGCGTCACAAAAATTATGATAGCGACCGATCAGCGATCGCAGGCGGTCGCTGATATATAATAGCGACTGGATTAAATCACGGTTGCAGATATCGGTCGCAGATAGTAGTATTAGCGACCGCATATGCGGTAGTTGATTTTATTGGTCGTTGTTAGGCCTTTTTCTTGTAGTGCCGCCTCATTGCCTTCTATGTACTTCAACAATATATCTTCCTAGTCTAACTTTTTCTCATGGTGTGGAGCTGCCTACTGATTCTGATTTTGAAACCCCGGGGGATAAGAAGGTTGTGGAGCCTGCTGATTTTGATTGTTACTCCATGAAAAGTTGGGATTGTTCCTTTTCCCCGGGTTGTAGGCATTTGGATACCTGTTTTGTGGAATCCTATTATAGCTGCCCACAAATTGAACCGATGCTGGGTTGATGGCACACTATTCTGTAGGATGTTCTCATGCACATAACTCGCAAACATATGCCACCTGTTGTGGTTGTGCACCTGTCAGAGCATCCATTTTCTTTGATAAGGCTAAAATCTGTGCTGTCAACGCTGTTACCCCGTCTACCTCTAATACCCCAACTACCTTGGGCTGTGTTATTCTCACTGTAGGCCACTGGTAGTTATTAGCTGCCATTGTTTCAATTGACTCATATGCCTGTTTATAGCTCTTAGCCATAAATGCCCCACCTGAAGCTACATCTATGCTCATCCTGAGATTCCCATTTAACCCGTTGTAGAACGTATTCATCTGCATCCATTTAGGTAGTCCATGATGAGGGCACTTTCTGAGTAGTTCCTTGTACCTTTCCCATGCCTCATATAAGGATTCCCCATGCTGCTGCTCAAACATGGTGATCTCGTTTCTCATCTTCACAGTTTTTGCTGGTGGAAAGAACTTAGCCAAGAACTTCTGAGCAAGGTTGTCCTAAGTAGTTATCGGTCCCGCAAGGTGAATGGGAACAAGCGAAGTCTGGCTACCTCATCTGGCACCCCATTGTATCTAAAGGTGTCATATATCTCCAAAAAGCTAACCAAGTGTTCATTCGGATCGTTATTGGCTAGTCCCCCAAAATGAACTGAGTTCTGAATCATCTGAATAGTACCAGGCTTGATCTCAAAAGTGTTTGTAGCAATCGCTAGCCTGGTGATACTTGACTGAAGCTCAGTTACCTTTGGAGTAGTATAATCCCTTAGCACTTTTTGGTCTTCTGCCGCCATTATTTCTTCCTTCTTAGAGTTCTTGAAGTTCTCTCTAGTGTTTTTAATCCACTTAATTAGCCTTTTAAACTGTTTCTCGATATCGTCCTCAAAAGGAATCAAGTCTAGCTTCTCGATGCATTCCTTGGGGTCCTTCATTCTCGCTATACCCTACCAAATGAGGGTTTTTCTTGTAAATAGTCCGCCCCGGCGGGGGGTCTTTCTGCAGAAGCCACATTTTGCTCATTTATTTGCCAAGTTCCTCCACAAAACCACCTTTTAAGCCACACATGCTACGCCACCACACCTAAACATAAAACAACAATAAAAAAGTAAAATAAATCATAAATATAAAGGATTAACACAATTTAAGTCCAAATTAGAGGCCGATTCGTAGGTATAAAACCCACTCATCAGTTAGTGGACAAATTTAAAATCATCTAATTAGAGCTTGTTATTGATGGAAAAGTTTAAAACCATTATATATATGTTTGTTGATATATGTTTGGTTAGGAGAAGTAAAATTAAAGAAACATTCATGAAGAAAAGGTTTAAAATATCGTATAACGAAGTTATGGAGAAATTTTGTAAAAGACATTAGACGATGTTAATGAACAAGTAAGATTTCATATGAATATGAAAGAACACGATAAACGTGAACCATAGGTTCAAGAATAAACTCATTTCGGGTTCGAATGAGTAAGTTATGGACGAACAAAAATTTAACACTAAGTTGAAAAACTAAGCAAGGTAGGACTTTCAAGCCAAATTTAAGGTTGATTAAAAAAGTCAAAAAAATAATTTTATCCACGAGTATGTGTAGTACGTGTTGCAAGGTTTCAAACGCCTTCGAAATGAACCAATTCCGATATCGGGAGAAGTTATGACGTCACAAAGCTACGTGTCAAAAAGAAAAAAAAATCAAAGTTAGCACCTTTGGCGCGGTAGCAGTAATTTGGATAAGCGGTAGATGGCGGCTTAGATGCATGGCGGCCTGTGAAAATGCACTTGGTAGGCGCGCTAGGAGCAGAATGTTAGGCGTGGGCGCACCGAGGCAAGGCATGTCAAAGCTTGATTTCTGACATTCAAAATCCTTTACGAAAACAAATATCATAACTTGGTCATACAAACTCCAATTTTGATGATTCAAGATGATACGGAAAGAGGACTATTAGACCTATAACATGAAATTATTAGGTTTAATAAATAATGTTAAGATCAAAATCATAAAATTGATCAAAGTGAGTGCTGTGAACATAAAGTGTTTGCAAAGGACAATCAATCTTAGCATACAACGAATCGTATGACTTAAACATTAAGAGATGATGATGAATGTATTGTTCATGTAATAAATCACTATTTAAAGTGATTAAAACCTTAAGTAAATTTTGAATAGATGTTTAAAAGATGAACAATGTGAACACATAATACATAAACGATATTCGTGAATCGTATTCACATTGGACGAACGTCTCGGGTTTACATAGGTTGTAATATCGAGATGTTGTACGAAGAGGGTGGTGTAAGATGTAAGATCCTAACTTTTATGAATAAAGATTAATTTTTCTCAAAATATATTTTTGAATATTATGGTGTTTGATATAATGTTATAGTTGTGGGTAATATTTACAAATTTTGCAAAGTAAGCAAGTTGTTATAAAATATTCGATTGGTGGGGGAATATTTGTTTTAACATGGAATATTCATACGACGGCACAAATTGGTGGACCCCACAATGGAAGTATTGTCGGAGTTAGAAAATGATAGAAATATCTTTTTATAAAATTAATGGCAAAAGTTTTATCGTTAACTATTGAAATACCTAGTGGTAAAAGTACAATTATACGCGTGGTTGCATAGTAGCACACGACATTGTACAGTATCTTTGATTATTGATGCTTACGTGAGAAGTCACTCAATTATACTCAATTATTGCTACAGTAATTACCGCATAATATCTCTCATATTATTGATTCAATTATTGTCACGGTATCATCTGCATAATATTTTATATTATTAAATCAATAATTGAGACGACAAAGTTATTCATATTATTATTTGCATTATTGACGATGTCTAGAAAGTTCTGTCGAGGAAAGGGGTTTGGTCACCTAATTGTGCGCCAATGGAGAGAAATCCTTATCGGAAAACCCCATCTTTCCTGAGAATGATATAATTGTTAAATATTGTGAGTTATAATATTAATGATGATTAAGTTCGTGTTGATTAAAGACGAAATTGATATTTCCATTGTGTTAGGATTATTAGTGTTAGTGGAAGTCGACATTTATTTCGATAATAATTGATTTCTTGAGGTTAAATTGACCAATCGGATAAATAAGCAATTAATTGATATTAGTTCACATGCATATAACTATTTTTTTATATGAATGGAACTATTGATTCACATGCATGTACTATTAGGGGAGGTGGTGCAAGTTTGATACTACTTGTAGGACTAAATTAAAAATGGAGGAAGAGATGAAGGTACTATACTGTAATAATTCGAGCCCCAAACGTGCAATTATCGAAACTATGTTTTCTTATAAATAGAAGCTCATTCTTCTTTTGTTCTAACCAATTCACTAAGACTCACAAGAGCAATTATAGAGAGAGAAGCTATAAAGAGAAAGAAGAAGAGTATTCTACTACTTCACTATTTCAGTATCCAGTCTTCTTCTAAGGTAAGGGATATTATTTTGTTCAGTATTCGTATGAAATAATATTTTCTTTCATACTCTGTAGTATGTAAGTAATATTATTTTATTTCATATTCCTACTTCTACACTTATTTTATTAAAGTATTGCTTCTATACTCCGTGAAATTAGTAGAATATCTTTGAAATTTGCGCTTCATCTAGTATCGTTTCACAAGGATATTTTTCTGAATATTCTTGATAATTTTTAAACTTTTCATATCGGAGTACTATTCATGGGGTACTATTCACAAAGTACTATTCATGGGGTACTATTAACGAAGTACTATTCATGGGGTACTATTCACAAAGTACTATTTCCAAAGTATTATTCATAAAGTACTATTCAAGGGGTACTATTCACTCGCGCACTATTCACCCGGGGTATTATTCATGATAAAAATTGATTTCTTTTTTGTCCAAATCATTTTTGATACAATATTATTCTTCAATTTTACTCCACAAAGCAGTATCATGTTGACAATTTGGACATTATTGAATTTTGGATAAATTAAATTTAAAATCTTTAAAATTTATCCTTTGCTTTCATTTAATTGAATTCTTATATCATTGTCATCATCCTCATGCTTATATTATGATGAAAGTCATCTTTTGCCATAATGCATAGATGGACAGTTGATTGGTATGATTACGACCAAGGATTATTCGGTATAATCATGACTGAAATGTTACAAATGATATGGTAAAATTCCTCATTGGCTCGTAGTGCATTGATGGACAGTGGTTGGTATGATCATGACCATAGGTGAAAACATGAATATCCTTAGCCCGTAGTGCATGGATAATTCGTGGTTGTGATACTAATGAATATCCTTGGCCCGTAGTGCATGGATAATTCAGTGATGTGGATTATTTATTAAGCTAAGTCTCAGCGATAAAGTTGATGATAAACTTTTTAAATCATAGAAGATAGTAGATATCATGTTCTACTTAACTCTTCTAATGGATTTCTTGTTCCGCTGCAGTTAAACTTGATGTTTATTGTATTTTATTAGTTTAACAATGTTGAAGGCTAATGATAATTTATTCTGCATTATCGTAGTCATAATATTTCTTACTGGGCTAGTTGAGCTCACTTTTTTGCTTTCATTGTTATCTTCAAAAAATGAGAACGTAGTCGGGACTAATCGGGGAATAGAGTGATGGTCTGAGATGGTGTTATAGTAGTCCTCACTATTCTATGAAATAGTGTGATAATAATTGTAATTAGGACTCCATTTGAGTTTGGATATTATCTAGAAGACAATATTCGTGTAAAAACTCTCAGCTCATGTTGTATAATTAAGTTTGTATTTGTATTTTATACCATGTATCTGGCGACTCAGAATGAGTGATGTATACCTATTTTGGGATTGTCACAGTTGGTATCAAAGCTTAGGGATATGATCCATGGCTAAGATGTGAGACTAGAACTAGGAGGGGAGAGACGGGTTAATCCTTCACTAGTATGACCTACCTAAGTTATTTGTTATTTAATTGGTCGGTCAGAGTATAGGGATAATAAGTAGCATGTCAATTAACTCTTATTTTGTGGCAGTGTTTGAAAATGGCATCTGGAAATGTTGAGATAAGCAATGTAGCACAGGAGACTGTTGAGTCACCACAGATCAATAACCAGGAAAATGTGCATCAAGAAGGCAATAATCCTTATGTACACAACAACATCGACCAAATGATGAACGACGGAATGTTCAGAGGCTTTCTGCGATTCATGCAACATCAGGAGAGAGAGGCTCCTATCCAAAATGTAGGTGCAAACACTGGCAACTCTTGGACGGACACCGCTAAGCAGTTCAAGGAGCTGGGACCACCAGAGTTTTTGGGAAAGCCAAAACCACTTAAGGCGGAGACGTGGATAAAGCAGATCACCCAGATATTTGATGTCTTGGGATACTCCGAGAAAGCAAAAGGTTCCCTTTGCCACCTTCATGTTACGAGGAGAGGCGATTCTTGGGTGGGAATCAAGTAAAAGCGTACTCCAACCTTTGCCGCATCAAGATGTCTTGGGAGAAATTACAAGAACTGTTCAACAACACGTACTTTCCCTAAAGTATTTGTCACATAAAAGAGGTGGAGTTTATCAAGCTGGAATAAAACAATATGACCGTGTCGCAGTACGAGGCTAAGTTTGTTGAGTTGTCCCTGTTTGCATCCCATTTGGTTGATAATGACGAGAGAATGACGTGAATGTTTCTGCGAGGTTTGTAACCCAAAATATGTCAATACCTCATTTCTCACAAACTGTGTTTATATTCAGATGTTGTAAATAGGGCTCAGTTATTGGAGCGCGATAATGAGTCAACCCAACCAAGAGAGAGAAGCCTGCAAAACGAAAATACAAGTGGTAGCAGTCATCGAAGCGGTGACAACAAACGTGGAAGGAATCAACATGCCAGAAATGGTAACCACTTCGGTGGTAATCATGATCAAGATAATAGAAGTGGAAATTTCAAGAAGAGGAGATTCAACAATGATGGAAAGACATTAGCACCAGTACCCATTGTTAAAGAAGGAGAATGACCACCGATCGTATGCTTCAAATGCGGAGGGGAGGGACACATCAGTCCAAACTGTATGCAACAGTCCAAAATGTGTTACAATTGCGGAAGAAAAGGCCACCTATCTCGATTTTGTCATTCAGTAAAGCCAAGTCCAGTTGGGATGGTGACACCAAATGCCGTCCCAGATAAGTCAAAGTCAGTAGTTCAAGGGAGAGCGTTTGTCGTAACTTCCTAAAAAGCAAGGAATCCGAACGAGGTCATCATGGGTAAGCTAATCATAAACTCTTGCGAAGTCTATACCTTATTCGATACCAGTTCTACCGATTCTTTTATTTCTCCTACTTGCGCTCAACGTTTAAATTTAACTCTGGAGAAATTAGACTTTGACTTATCTGTTGAAACTCCGTTGGGAGAAACCTTCATTACATCCACTATTTATAAGTCTTATTTGATTCAAATCAGCAACCGCACGTTACCTATCAATCTTATCTCTTTGAAAATACTTACATTTGATATGATTTTAGGGATTGATTGGTTAACCATTCATCATGCAAAAATTAATTGTTTTCGTAAGGTTGTTAGCTTTCATATTCCTAACTAACCTATTATGCGAATTCAAGCAACCATGCCACTAAAGTCAATCACTGTCATATCAAGCCATAAAGTTATTCGTTTATTGAAAAATGGATGTCAAGCTTGCTTAGCCCATGTCATGGATTTAAACAAAAATACGTCAGATTTGAATGATATTTTTATTGTTAATAAATTTCCTGACGTATTCCCTGAAGAACTTCCTGGCCTACCCCCGAAGCGTGAAATTGAATTTTTTATCGACCTTGAACCCGGTACAAAACCCATTTCTAAAGCCCGATATCGAATGGCTCCTATTGAACTTTATAAGTTAAAGACCCAACTGCAGGAATTGTTAGACATCGGTTTCATTCATCCAAGTACATCTCCTTGGGGTGCTCCTATTCTATTCGTAAAGAAGAAATATGAACTGTGCGACTTTGTATTGATTATCGGGAGTTAAATCATGCCACCATCAAAAATAGGTACCCATTACTACGCATTGATGTCTTGTTTGACCAGTTGCAAGGCACCAAATTCTTTTCAAAAGATTGATCTTCGTTCTGGATATCATCAGTTAAAGATTAAAACTGATGACATTCCAAAGACTGATTTTAGAACTCGCTATGGGCATTACGAATTCCTAGTCATGTCTTTTGGATTGACTAATGCCCCTGCTTCCTTCATGTATATGATGAACTGAGTATTCAAGGAATATTTGGATTATTTTGTGGTTGTCTTTATTGATGACATCATCATTTACTCTAAAAGTCGTGAAGATCATGAGCAACACTTGAGGCTGATACTCCAAAAGCTTAGTGAAAACAAGCTATATGCCAAGTTGAAGAAATGCGAGTTTTGGCTTGAGGAAGTATTATTCCTTGGGCATGTGATATCAAATCATGGAATATCTGTTGACCCAACAAAGATTGAAGTAATTCAAAGCTGGGAGCAACCTAAGTTAGTGACCGAAGTACGTAGCTTTCTCGGCTTAGCTGATTATTACTAGAGATTCGTAGAAGGGTTTTCTCAAATCGTTACTCCATTAACTCAGCTAACTCAAAAAGATATAAAATTAAGTTGGAGCGAGGAATGCGAGAAGAGTTTTCAAGAACTCAAGAGGAGACTCATTTCAGCACATGTTCTAACAATACCATCTGGTTCGGAGGGATTTATCATCTACAACGATGTGTCAGGCAGAGGGTTAGGATGTGTTCTAATGCAACATGGGAAAGTTATAGCCTATGCCTCACGACAACTCAAAGAATATGAGAGGAATTATCCTACTCATGATCTAGAGCTGGCAGCAGTCGTTTTTGCACTAATGTCTGGAGACATTACCTGTATGAGGAGAAGGTGGAGATCTATACCGATCATAAAAGCCTCAAATATTTCTTCACCCAAAAGGAAATCAACATGCGACAATGACGTTGGCTCAAGCTGTTAAAAGATTATGATCATACCATTCAATACCATCCTGCAAAAGCGAACGCGGTAGATGACGCATTGAGTAAAAGATCATATGCGGGTACGAGTGCGATATTATCAACGCAAAGACCCATTTGGTATGACTTACAAAGGATGGAGATAGAGTTAAAGACTCCATGGACCCATGTGATGATGTCAAATATACAAGTAGAACCGACTTTAATTGATAAAGTTAAAGCTGCTCAAGCTACAGACCTGAAGCTGATGCGTATGAAGAAGAAAGTGCAAAAATGTGCTATTCTGGAAGCAAAAATTGATGAAGAAGGAATACTTTGAGTCAACTCCAGACTTTGTGTTCCTAACGACCCTGATTTAAAGTATAAAATCATGATGGAGGTGCATAACACACCATTTGTAATCCTTCCTAGGAGTACCAAAATGTATCGTGATCTTCGACATACATTTTGGTGGAGCGATTTGAAGAGAGAGATCGTGGAGTTTATCTCAAGGTGTTTAAATTGTCAACGTATCAAGGCAGAGCATCAAGTGCCAAAAGGTCCATTACAATCACTTGAAATTCTAGAATGGAAGTGGGAGCACATTATCATGGGTTTTGTTACTGGTCTTCCCAAGGTTTCTCAAGGCATAGATGCAATTTGGGTCATTGTTGA
This sequence comes from Panax ginseng, assembly GCA_020205605.1. Taxonomy (NCBI): domain Eukaryota; kingdom Viridiplantae; phylum Streptophyta; class Magnoliopsida; order Apiales; family Araliaceae; genus Panax; species Panax ginseng. Next base: position 72,446,781 of record CM035129.1, read on the forward strand.
TAGATTGACCAAGTCTGCTCATTTCTTACCTATACGACAAACTTATTCACTTGAACGTCTTGCTTGTATATACATAAATGAGATTTTAAGACTGCATGGTATGCTAGTATCCATAGTTTCTGATCGAGACCCAAGATACACTTCACGATTTTGGGTTAGTTTGCAAAAAGCTATGGGCACGGGTTTACGATTTAGTTCGATATATCATCCTCAAACGGACGGGCAGTCAGAGAGGACTATTCAAACTCTTGAAGATCTATTAAGACTCTGTGTCCTTGACATCAAAGGAACTTAGGACAAGTTCTTGCCATTGGTGGAGTTTTCCTACAACAATAGTTATCAAGAAAGTATTGGCATGGCTCCATTCGTGGCATTGTATGGACGTAAGTGTCGTTCTCCAGTATGTTGGGATGATGTGGGTGAAGCAACGTTGTTGGGACCGGAGTTGGTACGCATAACAACGAAAAAGATTTAAATAATCCGACAACGTATAAAAACCTCACAAGATCGATAAAAGAGTTATGTTGATCTTCATCGAAGGGACATAGAATTCAATGTTGGTGATCATGTGTTGTTACATATTTCTTCATGTAAGGGAGTTACGAGATTTGGAAAGAGAGAAAAGCTCAATCCTCGATTCATTGGCCCATTTGAAATCCTCGATCGAATAGGAACGGTGGCATATAGACTAGCCTTACCGCCAAGTATGTCTCGTGTTCATAACGTTTTTCACATATCTATGTTATGTAAATCTGTGAAAGACCCGAACCACATTATTGAATTAGAACCGGACTAGATAGCGAAAGATTTAACGTATAAAGAGGTACCTGTTAAAATCTTGGATAAGAAGGATCATATTCTACGCTCCAAGGTTATACCTCAAGTTAAAGTTTTGTGGAGAAACGACGATGTGGAGGAAATGACATGGGAGTTAGAATCTGAAATGAAATCAAGGTATCCTCACCTCTTCGACATACCAGGTACGTACCCCAATTTTGAGAATGAAATTTCATAAGAAGGGGAGGTTATAAGACCCCAACTTTTATGAATAAAGATTAATTTTTCTTGAAATATATTTTTGAATATTATGTTGTTTGATATAATGTTATAGTTGTGGGTAATATTTACAAATTTTGCAAAGTAAGCAAGTTGTTATAAAATATTTGATTAGTCGAGGAATATTCATTTTAACAGGGAATATTCATACGACGGCACAATCATTGGTGGACCCCACAATGGAAGTATTATCGGAGTTAGAAAACGACAGAAATATCTTTTTATAAAATTAACGACGAAAGTTTTACCGTTAACTGTTGAAATACCTGGTGGTAAAAGTACAATAATATGCGTGGTTGCGTAGTAGCACACGGTATTGTATAGTATATTTGATTATTGATCCTTACGTGAGAAGTCACTCAATTATACTCAATTATTGCTACAATAATTGCTACATAATATCTCTTTTATTATTGATTCAATTATTGTCACAGTATCATTTGTATAATATTTTATATTATTAAGTCAATAATTGAGACGACAATGTTATTCATATTATTATTTGCATTATTGACGATGTCTAGAAAGTTCTGTCGAGGAAAGGGGTTTGGTCACCTAATTGCGTGCCAATAGAGAGAAATCCTTATTGGAAAGCCCCTTCTTTCTTGAGAATAATCTGGTTGTTAAATATTGTGAGTTATAATAAAAATGATGAATAAGTTTGTGTTGATTAAAGATGAAATTGATATTTCCATTGTGTTGGGATTATTAGTGTTAGTGAAAATCGACATTTATTTCAATAATAATTGATTTTTGGAGGTTAAATTGACCAATCAGGTAATTAATTGGATAAATGAGCAATTAATTGCTATTAATTCACATGCATATAACTATTTATTTATATGAATGGAACTATTGATTCACATGCATGTCCTATTAGGGGAGGTGGTACAAGTTTGATAATACTTGTAGGACTAAATTAAAAATGGAGGAAGAGATGAAGGTACTATACTGTAATAATTTTAGCCCCAAAATGTGTAATTATCGAAACTATATTTTCCTATAAATAGAAGCCTATTCTTCTTTCATTTTCACAAATTCACTAAGACTCACAAGAGCAATTATACAGAGAGAAGCTATAGAGAGAAAGAAGAAGAGTAGTTTGCTACTTCACTATTTCAGTATCTAGTCTTCTTCTAAGGTAAGGGATATTATTTTGTTAAGTATTCATATGAAATAATATTTTCTTCCATACTCTGTAGTATGTAAGTAATATTATTTCATTTCGTATTCTTACTTATACACTCAATTTGTTAAAGTATTGCTTCTATAGTCCGTGAAATTAGTAGAATATCCTTGAAATTTACGCTTCATCTAGTATCATTTCATAAGGATATTTTTCTGAATATTCTTGATAATTTTTAATCTTTTCATACCAGAGTACTATCCACGGAGTACTATTAACAAAGTACTATTCACGAAGTACTATTCACGGGGTACTATTCATAAAGTACTATTTCCAAAGTACTATTCATGAAGTACTATTCATGGGGTACTATTCACTCAGGTTTTATTTACCTGGGGTACTATTCATGATAAAAATTAATTTTTTTCTGTCCAAATCATTTTTGATATAATATTTTTCTTGAATTTTACTCCACAAAGCAGTATCATGTTGACAATTTGGACATTATTAAATTTTGGATAAATTAAATTTAAAATCATTAAATTTTATCCTTTGCTTTCATTTAATTCAATTCTTATATCATTGTCATCATCCTCGTGCTTATATTATGATGAAAGTCATCTTTTGCTGTAGTGCATAGATGGACTGTTGATTGGTATGATTATGACCAGGGATTATTCAGTATAATCATGATCGTAATGTTACAAATGATGTGGTAAAAGTCCTCATTGGCCCGTAGTGCATTGATGGACAGTGGTTGGCATGATCATGACCATTGGTGAAAACACGAATATCCTTGGCCCATAGTGCATGGATAATTCGTGGTTGTGATACTAATGAATATACTTGGCCCGTAGTGCATGCATAATTTAGTGATGTGGATTATTTATTAAGCTGAGTCTCAGCGATAAAGTTGATGATAAACTTTTTAAATCATAGAAGATAGTAGATATCATGCTCTACTTGACTCTTCTAATGGATTGCTTGTTCCGCTGCATTTAAACTTGATGTTTATTGAACTTTATCAGTTTAACACTGTTGAAGGCTAACGATAATTTATTCTGCATTATCTTAGTCATAATATTTCTTATCGGGCTAGTTGAGCTCACCCTTTTTCTTTCATTGTTCTCTTCAGGAAATGAGAACGTAGTCGGGACTAGTCGGGGAACGGAGTGATGGTCCAAGATGGTGTTATAGTAGTACACACTATTCTATGAAACAGTATGATAATAATTGTAATGAGGACTCCAGTTGAGTTTGGATATTTTCTAGAAGACAATATTCGTTTAAAAACTCTCAGCTCATGTTGTATAATTAAGTTTGTATTTGTATTTTATATCATGTATTTGGTGACTCAATGGGTGATGTATACCTACTTTGGGGGCGTCACGAGTGGCTTATAACATTGAAGTGTTATAAGGCCATAACAGAGGTTAAAATATAAATGCAATGTTAACGTAAAGTAAGTAATCGAATACGGGACCCTGTATTCAGATATACAGGTAATCATATTCGTGTAAAATGAACTTTTTAAGTATCCATTAGTTGTATTACTTAGACGTTGATGAATGTAGTAAGTAAGATATGTAATTATCAAGAAAGTCGTAACGAACGGTAGTGAAGTTAATGGAGGTCTGAGTGTGAATCAGATAAAGAATGTTAGAAAGAAACGTAAGCGTTAGAACACTTAAACCGGATTAATGGTGTTGAGTGTACGCGTAAGTTAAACGTACATAACCTACACACCATGTATGGTTTGGACGTAAGAGAATGAAGATTAATGAATGACGTATAACGGTAAAAAGTTGATTTAATGATAATGACTCAAAGAATGTTCTAAGTTAAATTAACTGGACGTTGTAAGATATGAAATAGAGATAAGGTAAAATGTTTGAAGGTTATGAACGCATAATTTTAAAATTTAATTTTCGTTATCGGCATACAAATGACTATATGACCTAGACGTTAATGAATAATCTTAAGGTATGGCATTTATTTGTCAAAAAGCCATAAATAATAATAATTGACTTAACAAAAATTATAGTTGTAATGATTCGGATAACTTGAGTTAGAAGAATGAAAAGATAATGTAAAGCTATCGTATATGATCGTAAGGTTGTGGCATCTCCGTATGTCATAATAACTGAAGGAATGAATGTAGAAATTTGGTTACGTAAACTTTGGTTATAAAACGCGAACCATAAGAACTAAAGTTAAGTTAAATCATTATGTGCGTCGAATATACGACTAATTAGTATGTGGTATTCCTTATGTGCTATATAGGGATAGCAATGAATAGTTCAGCGTAAACTATAAGTTGTAGCTGTACTTAAGGCAAGTTTTCTAACTTCATTCATGTTTAATATGAATGTTAGTTTCTTAAACTTTCTCAGATGTTGAACTTGAGAAGTATTGCTTATGTGCAAATGTGTTATGTTTATACAAGGTGTTAGTATGTTTGAGGTCTTGTGCCAAAAAATTTAACACTTTGGTGTTTCTGTGATATGAATTGTTCTATGATTGAACTGTTCAACGTGAAGGAATTTTTTTTATTCATAAACTGTTATTGTTAAATTTGTGCTAATGATTCTAGCCCGAAAGAATGTATATGAAAGAGTAGAAGAATGAAAGTATGTCAAAGTAAATGAGATTAATGTTTTAAAATGATAGGAATTAGAATTTTTCCTATTATTCGAGCTGCTTCATAACCATTGTTCGGTTATTAAAGAATTACAAGATTATGTGATTCTTGAATTATTGTTTATTCAACTGCTATAACTTTTCGAGCAATTGAATGCTCACACTTACTTTACATAAAAACATTTTCAGCGAACGATAATAGAATGAACTTAAGGATCCCGTAAAGATCAAGTTGACCGGTATCCTGATGAAGTGATGTTCATTATATGAATGAGCGTGAAGATCAAGACAAGACTTGTAATTTAGAATAGTTAATTAATCTATAGAGTAGTTTAGTGAACTATTATGTATCTTTTGTGGTGGCTGAAAGTCACACTTGTAAGATGTAAAGAATAATTTAATTATCATTATTTATAATGAATGAGATCCTAAGATAATAAAATATGGGATTTGAAGATGTATGTTGTTATTTTTAGTTATATAATGATGTATATTTGGAATGAGAAGTACTCATGACGTATGAAATTCAGGTTTTGAAATAGACCAGATTTTGAGGCTTTTCAATCTCGAAGGACAACAATATGAAATTTCTAATTACGTGACATTAGATGATTACATGGACTGGTATAGGAAAATAACACGTAAGTAAATTCATCAACCTCGATGGGAAAGGGACCCAGACTATTCTTATGAGCCTTGGGCCATTTACAGGCAACATCACCTTATTCAAATGGTACAGAATTATCAGTTGGTTTAATTTTTTGAAATTGTAGTATAAATTTATATTACATTTATTGATATTATTTATTGTTTCTAATATTTGTTTGTGTTCATCTTATATGACAGGTTAAGAGTGTAAAATCTTTACTTGATAAATGTTTTGCATTTACTCAGATGCCTCCCGAGTATGTTTTGAAGAAACAAAATTGGGATTACCAGTACAATATATACAACTTTGACGTAAGACATAAAAAAATACCTCAGTAAGGGGGTCCCACTGAATTTGGATTCCAATCCCAATTCAAAGAAGAGCTTGGGAAGCAAACTGATTATCTAGTACAAGAGAGCTACATATCCACCGCCCAGGCTTATGAGGATAGCTACATTCCCACCACCCAAACCTATGAGAAGAGCTATATTCCAACCACCCAAGACTTTGTGGGTGTTTCTGACTTCATAGGAGCTAGTGAACTTAAGGTGCTTGAAGTGATAATATTAATATTACCAAAATTAATAATATTAAGATTGATATTACGACAATTAGTGATATAAATATTAATAATAATATTAATATTATTAATATCATGTACAAGAAGTGGGAGCGCACATCTCTTATGGACGGAAAGGGTGCCCAACAAAAAAAATTGAGGGAGCACAAGGTGGTGTTCATAAATGAACATCTATTTGGAAACGTGGTGGTGAATTCAAATATTTATCATGTGTCACATCCGCGGCAGTGGCATACGTTAGACCACAAAGCATTCCAGTCCTTAGGGTCTGAAGCTTGGATTTTTGAGCATGTCATAGACGCGTATATGTTGTTACTGCGGGATAGAGATGAGTACTACAGGTCGCAGGGAATAAAAAGGTGGGCCCAATTTGCTTTCATGAGTTCATTCTTCATGCATCTTGGGCAGAATTGTGTGCCCCCCACCGAAGAGAATCCTGTAGCGAGTTTTTGCCAACCGTATTTGTACCAAGATGTGGGCCCACATGTAAGACCCCAAATTTTATGAAATAAAAGTATTCAATTTTATTATAATTATTATTCTATTTAGTAAATGCTTAAATTGATAAAAGTTTAAATTTAAGGGTGATATGTGAAATTTTTTGCAAAGTAAGCAAGTTGATATAAAATATTCGTTGTGTCGGGGAATATTCGTTTGGTCGGGGATATTCGTTCGACAACACTATCATTAATGGACCCCAGAACAGAATAACTGTTAGAGTTAGAAAACGACATAAATAACTTTTTATAAAATTAACGGCAAAAGTTTTACCGTTAACTGTTAAAATATCCGGTGATAAAAATACGGTAATACACGTGGTTGCATAGTGGCACACGATATTGATTATTGGTGCTTACGTAAGAAGCCACTCAGTTTATTCAATTATTGTAACAGTAATTGTTGCATAGTATCTCATATTATTGATTCAATTATTGTCACAATATCATCTGCACAATATTTTATAATTGAGACAACACATTTATTCATATTATTATTTAAATTATTGACAATATCTAGAAAGTTCTGTCACGGAAAGAGGTTTGGTCACCTAATTGCGCACCAATAAGGAGAAATCTTTATAAGAAAGCCCCCTCTTACCTGGGAACAATTTGGTTGTCAATATTGTAAGTTATAATATTAATGATGAATAATTGTTGAAATATTAAAAATGTGTTTATTTAAGATAAGTGAATTACAAAAGTTAGAGGGGAATAATGCAAACTTGGAAAACTTTAGGGGTACTAAAGTGTAATAAGTTAAATTAATCTGGACCATTGGTGGTGGTTTTAATAGTAAATCAATCTGGACCATTGGTGGTGGTTTTAATAGTAAATCAATTTGGACCGTCGGTGGTGGTTTTAATAGTAATTCAATATGGACCGTTGGTGGTGATTTTAAAAGTAAATCATTCTAGACCGTCGGTGGTGGTTTTAAAAGTAAATTAATCTGGATCGTCGGTTGTGGTTTTAATAGTAATCAATATGGACCGTCCGTTCTAATAGTAAATCAATGCTGACCGCTTAATTGAATCGATTACTATCCATTCTCCTATAAATAGAAGCTTAATTCTTCTTTCATTCTCACCAATTCACGGAGACTCACTAGAGAAGCTATAGAGAGAGAAACTATAGAGAGCAAGAAGAAGAGTATTCTGCTACTTCACTATTGCAATATCTAGTCTTCTACTAAGGTAAGGGATGCTATTTCTTTTGTATTCGTAAGGGATGTTATTTCTATTGTATTCATAAGGGATATTATTTGTTGTATTCATAAGGGGTATTATTACTTTTGATATTCTTAAATCTAAACTTACTATGGTAAGTATTGCTTCTATAATCCCTAAAATTAGTGGAATATCTTTGAGTTTTGCGATTCATCCAGTATCGTTTCATTGGAACATTGATCTGAACTTTCTTATTAAATATCAATATTTTCACCCGGGGTACTATTCATGGGTTACTATTCACCCGGTTACTATTTACTCAAATATTATTCACTCGGGTATTCGGGGTACTTTTTATACCGGGGTACTATTCATGTGTTACTATTCATAGGTTACTATTCACCCAGTTAGTATTCACTCAAATATTATTCACTCATGTATTCGAGGCACTTTTCATGCCAGGATACTATTCACGGGGTATTATTCCCAAAATACTATTCATGAGGTACTATTCCCGAAGTACTATTCACTCGGGTACTATTCATGATAAAAATTGATTTCTTTTCTGTCCAAAATTATTTTTGGATATATGAATATTATTCTTGAATTTTACTCCACAAAACAGTATCATGTTGATAATTTGGATATTTTTAAACTCTGGATAAATTTAAAGTCTTTAATATTTATCCTTGATTTCGTTTGATTAATGCTTATATCATTGTCATCATTCTCATGCTTATATTATGATGAAAGTCATTTTTGGCTTACATGCATAGATGGATTGTTGATCGGTATGATTATGACCAGTGATCATTCGTTATAATCATGACCCGTAATGTTACAAATGATGTGGTAAAAGTCCTCATTGGCCCGTAGTGCATTGATGGACAGTTGTTGGTATGATTATAACTAGGGATTATTCAGTATAATCATGACCATTAGTGAAAACACGAGTACCCTTGGCCCATAGTGCATGAATAATTCGTGGTCGTGATACTAATGAATATCCTTAGCCGTAGTGCAAGGATGATTCGATGATGTGAATTATTTATTAAGCTGAGTCTTAGTGATAAAATTGATGATAAACTTTTAAATAATAAAAGATAGTAGATATTATGCTCTACTTGACTCTTCTAATGAATTGCTTATTCTGCTGCAGTTGTTAATCTAAAACTTGTTGTCTATTGAATTCTATCAGTTGTTATACTATTGAAGGCTAAGGATAATTTATTATGCATTATCTTAGTCATAATATTCTTTATTGGGCTAGTTGAGTTCACCCTTTTCTTTCATTGTTCTCTTCAAGAAATGAGAATATAGCTAGGACTAGTCAGAGAATGGAATGATGGTCCAAGATGATTGCTTAGTAGTCCTCACTATTCTATAAAATAGTGTGATAATAATTGTAATAGGGACTCCATTTGAGTTTGGATATTGTCTAGGAGACAATATTCGTGTTAAAACTCTCATCTATGCTTTGTCGTATTTTACACGATAGTTGTATAATTAAGTTTGTATTTGAGTTACGTACCATATATTTGGCGACTCAAAATGTGTGATGTATACCTATTTTGGGGGTGTCACACCACCTTTACACAAATGCAGTTATATCTTCATGTTGGTGTGTAGTACAAATCAGATGCATTTTTTCTTGTTGCTATTCTCGGTTGCTGATTGAATAGTTATCATCGTTGACCCGTACTTCAATGATACCAAGTAGATCAAGCTACATGATATGTACAAAGAATTCGTTGACATTGTGGTATGTGTAGTATTTGCTATTTTACTTTTATAAATGTCAAATATATTACTCGTTATTAACCAACTACTTTGTACATGAAGGTACAATTGATACCATTATATTTATGAATTGGTAATCCAATGCGTGAGTTACCCAGCGGTAATCCCCGTGTACAGGTAGCAAAGACCAGACCGATACAACATAACACAACAGATTATGGCATTTTAGTATGAAAGTATATCGACTATTTCGTTATGGCCAATGCTGATGTTGGCCAAGAGAAGTGGTCCTTAGAAGATTTAATGATCTTTTGAAACCGAATCGCGTGGGAACTCTATAAAAAAGCCGCAAGAGTACTTACAGAGGTTGAGATATAGAAAATGTTGTAACTTTTATCTCATGTACACGAATTGACTGTAATGCGTTATGTGAATAATATTATTCATTTGGTTAATTTGTTACGAGTAATGTGGAAATTATGATTTTATAATAGATTATATTAAACTTAGTTAGTTCATATTAATATTTATATTAATATTATATTAATATTAATATTAAACTTCATATTAATATTAGTTAGTTAATATTAATTATATACTTCATATTAATATTAGTATTTATAGTAATATTAAACTTCATATTAATATTAGTTAATCACATAAAATATTTACAAAATTGAATATGAAATACTAACTCCTTTTATAAATTGAAAGAAGTAAAATAATTACTTCGCTTACGAAAAAATTCAACTTAATATATTTTCAAACTCGTAACCTAGAAAAAAAATTTATTTTGTAATGTTCAATTGATCCAATTATTTTTTTTTGATAATTATCAAAAAAAATAAAAGTGTGTCAATTTGACTATTAAAATTTAGTAATAATCTTATAATTTAGAACTAAAAAAACTATTAAAATGTATGGCATGTTGATAGGAAAAAATTCTTTTTTTTATTTAATTACCAAATATTATGAACAAATAGAAAAACACAAAAAAATAGTCAATTTTCATTTCATAGTAATTCGTCCAAAAATTAACCAATTTAGACTAAAACTAAATAAATTAATTAATTTTGGAAACTATTACTTTTACAAGAAAATATTATAAGAACATTTCCAGGAAAATTCACATAGGAATAGTTCACATGGTTAGAAAATTTTATAGGAATAGTTCACATGATAACGAAGTTAATATTAATTTACACGGCAAACGAGGCAAAGCAAAAAAAAATTGCAAGTGCCGCGGCTGAGACAATAAACTTGGGACAATAACCAACCAAACGAAGTTTAATACTACCTCCGTTATTAAAAGATTATCGTTTTAGGTTTTTATACATAGATTACGAAAATACCATTTATCAAGTAAAATTTATTTGAAATTTCATCACTACCCCTTTATGGGAAGTTGAAAACTATTAATATAAGAGAGAATTTCTTGGGACTATAAGAGAAGATAGGAGTAATATAAGAAAATAAATAATTTATTCTCCTCGAAAGTTGTAAACGATAAATTTTTTAGAACAAATTTTACCTTCTAAAACGACAATCTTTTAGGAACGGAAGGAGTATTAATTTACACGATAAACGAGGAAAAGCAAAAAAAAATTGTAAGTATCGCTACAGGTTGTAGCAGTTAAGACAATTAAATTGGAATCAGGATCCTCTGTGAGGATTTCTCTGTGAGGATCTTGTGAGGGTTTTATTGTGGAGTTTACAACACATTAAAAAGGAGATCCAACGGCTCACAAATTTTATTAAGAAATTTAAAAAAATTATATGTAAAAATAAACGCGTTTGGTGGCTTCTAATTTTCTGTTAACTTGTAATTTTTTTTTATCAAAACGTTGTGAGCCGTTGAATCTCCTTTTTAATGTGTTGTCAACTCTACAACAAAACTCTCATAAGATCGTCATAGAATAATCCTCACAGAGAATCCTGATTCATAAAATTGGGACAAATGGCTAAAAAAATGGGATAACAGCACACCAAACGAAGTTAATATTAATTGACAAGACAAACGAGACGCAGCAAAAGAAATTGGCAGCGGCTAGGCTTTTTTTTTGTCCGAATTTTTAAATATTTTTGAACACTTTATCATCCTTAATTAGTACCCTCCCTAATAAAATGATTGCATCATTAATTAGTACCCTCTTCAACAATTTAAAAAATGTTTGATTTAATGAAAAAAAATTGTAAAAAATATTAATTGAATTTAAGGTAAACACACATTATAAAGCTCATTTTAATATAATACTATACATAACAAAAGCTCATTAATTATTACTATTATCAATATTAGAACTAATATTAATATGAATAATAGAAGTAGTAGTATTGATATTAATATTCTTTTCTCAATATTCATCTCGAGTAATATTAATATTAATAATAATAAGAATAATAATAATATTAAAATTAAAATAAATGTTAATATTAATAATATTTTCTTAGTATTATTACTATCAATATTCAAGTAATATAGTGTAAATAAATTTATTAACGTCTCACTGATATTTTCATTCATGTGACGCTCCAAAAATAAGTCCACACAACCCATTTTGAGTCATCAAAATATATATTACAGAATTCAAATACAAATTTTTTACAACTATTAAACTGTCGTGCAAAATAAGACCACATATACTGTCACTTTTAATACAAATATTGCACTGTACATAATACGACAATATCCAAACTCAAATTAAGTCCTCATTATAGTTATTATCACACTATTTCATAACATTGTGAAGACTTTTATAGTAACTATCTCGGACCATTACTCCATTTCCCGATTAGTCCCAGCTACACTTTAATTTCCTGAGAAGAACAATAGAACAAAAAGAAAAAGGGTGTACTCAAATAGCCCAGTAAAGAATATTATGATTAAGATAATGAGGAATAAATTATCTTTAGCCTTCAACAATGATAAACCAGATAAAATATAATGGACAACAAATTTTAGATCAACAACTGTAAAGGAACAAACAATCCATTAGAAGAGTTAAGTAAAGAATGGTGTCTACTATCTTCTATGATTTAAGGGTCCATCATCAATATTTTATCCTTGTAACACCAATTAATAATTATGCAAATCAACATTTTATGTTTGCATTACAGTCCAAAGATAACTTTCACCACAAGCCTTTGCCTATAACATTAAATGTCATGATTACACCAATACACGATTCCTGTTCATAATCATATCAATCAACAGTTCATCTTTGCACTACGGGCCAAAGATAATTTTTCATCACAATTTAAGTATGAGGATGATGACAATGATATAAAGGATGAATAAAAGTGAGATCAAATATAAATATTAGAGATTTATAATTTAATTTATCTAGAGCTCAAGAATATCCAAATTGTCAACATTATAACCAAAACATGGATTCAAAGTCAAGAATGATATTTAAGATTCATATTTCAAAGAAAATTTGGACAAGCAAAAGAAATTAAATTCTGTCGTGAATAGTACTATGGCATGAATAGTACTCTGGTAAGAATAGTATCTCGACATAAAAAGATTAAAATTTAATAAAAAAGTTCAGACCAATATTCAAGTGAAATGATATTAGATGAAGCACAAATCTCAAGTAATTTTTAATCATTTCAGGAATTATAGAAGCAATACTTATCATAGTAAGTTTAGATTTAAGAATAAGTAATGATATAATATCACTTACATAATATGTAGTATGAAAGAAAATGATATTTCTTACGAGTATGCAAGAAAATAACATCATTTACCTTAATAGGAGACTAGATATGACGAGCGAGACTTTTGTAATTAATTTTTTAATATTTATTAAATTAAATAAATATTTTATTAATTTATTTATTGAGTTAAATAGATATCTGATGAAATTGTGGTAGATTAATTTAATTAAATGTGTTACATTGATTAAATCAATGTGAAATAATTTTATAGTTCAAAATGTGAATTTAATTGGGATAATTAAATTAATGAGTTGTTAAATAATTTTAATGTTTTTATAATTAATTAGAGATTTATTGATTTGTTATAAATAATAAATGAGAATTTTAATTATATGATGATGTGATTTAATGAGTAATATTACCTTTTATTTAATTGAGTTAAATAATATTAATTTATTAATTAAAGTGTGACAAATAAACTATATAATAAATAAATTAATTAAAATAATGGGAGATGAACCCTTATGAATAAACCAAACACGACTTAAGGAACATGAGAGCATTTAAAGCCCTGTTGCGCTTAACTGTTGCCCATGATTCCATCAGTTATTTGTATACGCAATATATATTATCATCAGACTTCATTATATCATATCAGTTAGAGAATACAGGGAGAAGAGAGAGAGAGAGATTTGAGAGATTTTGTGTGAATTGAAGACGAGATTTGGAGAACTAAAGGCTTATATCATCTTAACAGAGTTATCAAGGGTAACTTCTTAACCCTAGTTTTAAATTATGTTTTTAAGTTTACTCCATGAATGTATACTTAAGTTCTCTGTTAATCAAAATTCATGAGTTATTCGTTAAAAACATGATATTAGATGTTTATTAACATGTATAGTTCAATTATATATGATTTATATGTGTTTTAGAGAAATCAAATCCATGTAATTATGTTTAAATTGGAATTTTATAATTTACATAGTAAGAACATATGAATATAGCTTAAAGTACGAAAATTCATTCTTCAATTGCATATTAATTGGTGAATTGATAATTGATTATGTTTATACATGTAAAAACGAAAAGAACGAAACTTAAACGGACTGATTTGGTGTTATAACGAATCTGTAATTTGTGATTTCAAGAAATTTGAAGAAACTTTGAAAAATGGCAAGAACATGAAAATTATGAGTTCAAATTTAGTTATTTATGTGATTTAAGTTGTTAAAAGCATGCTAAGAATGTCATTAAATGTTTCTGTTAAGTTCAGAACACATGGGTAATATTAAATTTGTTGTTTATGTGAAGTTTTGTCTTAATTTAGTTTTCTGCTGTGTTCATTTGCGAACTGAAGAATTGGATACTAGGTAGTTGTGTCATATGTTTTCGAAGTCAGAGTTCGGCTTCGGTCAGAATTCGATTTCGGATGGCGTCGTGTGTCTTTGGGGTCAGAGTTCGGCTTCAGTCGAAGTCCGGCTCCGGATGGCGTCATGTGTCTTCAGAGTCAGAGTTCGGCTACAATCGAAATTCGACTTCGGATGGCGTCATGTGTCTTCGGAGTAAGAGTTCGGCTTTGGATGGTGTCATGACTTCAGTTTTGGCGAACTTCTTTTGAAGAAACATCATGACTTCTGAAGCCGAGACTTCGAAAGCCGGTAGCAGAACTGGGCAGTTTTAGTTTTCCTTGTGTACATTACATGCTAGTCTAACCTAGTCTAATGAACATGATAGTGTATTGGACAGGTAATGAGATGATATATATATATATATATATATATATATATATATATATAAGTGGCAAATTATTATCATACAAGTGGCAAATTGCATGTTAATTTGATAAGTTATATAAGGACTAAACATGATGTCTATGAGAAAATATGATGTTGTTTAAACTTAAGGTTCAAAGACCTCAGTCTTGTAATGTGTGATTTATGGTAGTGAGCAAAACTTAAACTAAGTTAACAAGGTATACTGAAAGTGAGAACTGAACTTATAAAGTTAATATTAATGTAACTAATGAATGTTGTGAATATATATGGTATGTGTGTAGGACTTGTGGTGAACGTGAGTGGTAATCGATTAGCCTACGTATGAGGTAAGTTTCTGAACCCTACTGTTATGTTGAGCAAGTTTTCTAACCCCTAAACTTTGTTTGAGTAAGTTTCTAAACCCTAATTCTATATTGAGCAAATTAATATTTTATATTATATCATTATTGAACAAGTTCCTTATCTCCAACTTGATTATAGCTGTACAAGATTTTTAAACTCTACTTTATTGAGCAAGTTTAACCTTAGCTTATTATTATTCAAGCAAAGTTTCTTATACTATTTAATGCCTATGTTTTGGTTAAGCCTCTTATTCCTTTATAAAAGCATTACTTTGATATATGATGCTTATCCACTTATGATTCAATGGTATTCTATCATTGCTTATTGTATCCATTTATAATATTACGTTGTTAACGAACTCGTGAATGATTATTAAATCCTTATTAATTCAACTAATCCTTAGTTGATGATTATTGAACTCTAAATTATCCATGAGGTTAATCCAAACTAAACTTCCTTTGGTGCGGACTCTAATGTCAAAGCTGAGATGACCAACTTTGCTACAGGGGATTATATTACGCGATAGCGTTAAGATGTTGTGCACATACATGGTACATAGGGCTGATCGCCCTAAGTATGAGAAGTTAGGTCCATATAGTCTTACGACTGTTAAAGGTTTAAAGTAGGAATACTTGATAACTTGGGACATAGTTTATGGTCTTGTGACCCTCAGATGAACTTTTGATTCCGTTCTAATCTTGATTTGAAAGCCAAGACTTCTTTTGGTTCAGTATCCATTATTTATTCGCATGTTATTATTATTCTATTGTTAAACTTGTGGACAATTGTTGTTCACTCTTGCAGTAGCCAAGATTGAAAGAGTTGATGAGTCATCCACAAGTAAGGGCAATGGAGAAACAAGCAAGTGATGAAGACTTATTATTATTTGAGAACTATTATGTTAAGACTTATGATGTGATGTTTAAGACTTATTTGTTTATAATGTTTTCACATTTTATGTATTAAGGTTAGATAACCTGAGATTTATTCGTTTAAGTTGTTGTAACCCTATATTTGGAGGATTTCTATTTTAATTTTATTGTTATCATTATTATGGGTAGATAGATGTTAATTATTTTGTTGAGTGAACACCAAATCTGAGGAAAGTTTGAGTACCTGGATTTGGGGGTGTCACACTAGATCTGACTAGTATAACAAAAATTATCTTAAGGAAATCTTGCACTATTACCTACACACAAAATATCCTTATACTAGAAAGAAATACGCACAATATTATAGAAGAAGAATTTTCTGATTCTTGTGTGAGTTTCATACTTTAGCTAAGCAACCTAGGAGAATGGTGGTGTACAACTATTTAAAAATAATCACGGACGAACAATTTAAACATTCACGAGTTCGTCTGATTTTTACTATTCAAATAAAATATTCTAATAATATAATGTAATATATTATAATTATATTCTTAATAAAAAAAATAACTTTATATATATTATAAATTTTTTTATTTTATATAAAAAGTTTTCTGTTTTATTATTATTATAATAATAAAAAAAGAAAAAAAATTATGCCAACGATTTTGAAAAATTAGTAAGTGGGGTGTCCATGGAATAATAATCCAACTTACAATAAACTCTTCTATTTATATCATAAATTGAACAAATATCTACCACTTATCAATTATCATACTTATCTTTAATCAACATAATCCTTCAACAATTATTCATCATTAATATTATAATTCACAATATTGACAACCAGATCGTTCCTAGGAAAGAGGAGACTTTCTAATAAGGATTTTTCCTTACTGGTGTGCAATTAGATAACCTAACCCCTTTCTTTGACAGAAATTTCTAGACATTGCCAATAATGCTAACTATTAATTATATCATATCAAATAATATGAATAACTGTGTCGTGATAATTATTAATTTAATAATATAAAATATTGTGCAAAAGTTACTGTAATAATTATTGAATCAATAATATGAGATACTATGCAGCAACTACTGTAGAAATTATTGAATGAAATTCTGAGTGACTTTTTATGTAAGAATCAATAATTAGAGATATTGTGTAATACCGTGTGTTATTGTGCAATACTGCGTACTACCGTGGAACAACGCGTATTACTGTACTTTTATCACGGGTACTACAACAATTAACGGTAAAAGTTTTAACGTTAATTTTTAAAAGGTTATTTCTGTTGCTTTCTATATATGTCAGTTATTCTATTATAGGACCCACCAATGATTGGTTATTTCGGCGCCGTCACACTTTACCGAATATAATATTCTTGACAGAAAGAATATTCCTCGACAAAATGAATATTCTTCGAAAAATGAATATTTTCTGACAACTGTTTACTTTATATAATTTGCACATATTACCCACAACTATAACATTTGTCAAATTCTTACTATTTAGAATAATATATAAAGAAAATTAAATCTTATTCATAAAAAGTTGGTGTCTTACAATTCATATATTTACAAATAACATAACATAAATAATACAATGAAGGCTATTTTTTTGGCTCAAGAATCCCTAGCACTAAATAGTGATTTCGCTTATCGTGGTCGGTTTCAAAGTCGCAAATTGCACATTTTCGATGTGGCTTAGAACCCACGATTTTCTCGAAAGCACTCTTTAATCTAGATTATTTTTTGCAGCCCTTTGTTTGAGAAATAATAGGCTGCAAAAACTCATCTTCTTCTACTTCCTCCTCTGCATCTTCATCGTCATTATCATAACCCATATTCTGAGGTGGATCTCCAACCGTGCGATCAATTTCATCGTCTGCCAGTTCAGTAATATTCTCATACGGATCATAATGGTAAACCAACGATTTTCCTCGTGCATTCAGTTTAAGAATAATTTTGTAACCTTGAACTGAGCAAGCAACTTTACTCGCTAACTTTTGATAATCACTCATCAAATGATTATAGCGCATTGCTTGATCTTGTTCGAAGTCAGCAGCTGTGGAGTTAAAGAGTAATTCTTCACCATTGCTTTTTATTCGCGTCTCTTATCCACCGATGAAGAATCATGTCACTCGGTATTTGTGAAATACTCTTAAACATGACATATCTCAAGATGTGTCTGCATAATTCACCAGAATGAGAAAAGATTTGACAATTACATGTTACCGAACCCATCTGACGATTGTTAACGATTTCTTTATATCTTCCACCACTTTCAGTTGCATTTGCAATATACACTACATAGACTTTAGTATCAGTGACACACAACTCATTAACTTTACTAACATTGTATTTAATGGAATCGACGAATTGACGTTTGAAACGTCTAAACATTTCTTTTGCGTACACCTGTCCATCATGAACTTCCAAAGATGAACCGAGTACCATATTCCTTTTTTGATGTTTTTTATGTAGTCGGCCTTCCTCTCTCTAATAAATTGTTTTTCTATAGCCTTCTGCTCTGCACTATAAATTCTTTTATTCCTATTGAATCATTAATGTACTCATCAAAAAATGATTCATGCTCTCAATTCTTCTAGTAGTTATCATTCCCGCAGCAATATATCTCTTTTTATACGCAGGAATCCATTTCTCTCGTACATCATACAAACTTCCAAGCCACTCATTGTTATAAAGTTCATAATTCCTTATCAGAATATTCCAATGCTCTTTAAACTCCCCGATGGATAATGAATTATACACATAATTGTTAAAATAATCTTTGAATGATGGGTACTCAGAATAAACATGATACAATTTTTCAGGAAATTTATTGCTAATATGCCAAGAACACAATAAATGATAATTAGAAGGGAGTACCGTAGCAATAACATTACTCATAGCTTTATCTTGGTCAGTGATGATGGTTATAGGTGCCTTGTAGTCCATGGCTTCGAGCCATGTCTCTAATACCCAAACAAAAATGTCATCTTTCTCGAGCCTTAACAATGCAAACCCAAATAATATAGACTGATAATAATGGTTGACCCCGAAAAATGGAACAAACGGCATGTCATACTTATTTGTTCGGTGCTTACTGTCAAATGTCACAACATCTTCGAACCGTTGATACATAACCTTGATTGAGCGTCAACCCACAAAATACAAGTTATGTGAATATTTTCACTGGGTTTCACTCAAAAAAAATTACTAGCACTTTCAGATGCAAGTTTTTTAAAATAATTTACAGCAGCTTGTACATCATTTTCATTTGCAGAATCACACCTTAAATCTCTCACCACATTCTGAATATTTACATTAGAGAAAGGAATATGTTAGTTCCCAGTAGGCACACAATAGATCTAGAATGGGGGGGTTTAATAGATCCTTTTCATTTTCAAATACTTTTCTTGTTTATTTTGTATTGCTAATGAATTAACACATGACAAGTGATAAGTGGATTTTATATACGCGAATCAGTGTCCATTTCATGCTTATCTGTTGCTAATTTCTTGTGTTCATGTTCATTTTTACTTGTTTTATGTTATTTTATGTGTAGGATGGTTGTTGTAGCATTTAACGTGTATTTGGAGTCAATTGGGATGATTTGGAGTCAATTGGTGCAAGTTTGGAAAAAATTATGAAGCTTAACAAAGCTTTTAGAAGAATAGACCCCCGCCGGGGAGGGCCTATTTGTAGTGTATACCCCCGCCGGGGCGGGGGGGTCTTCATCAGGAACTAGCAGAAAGGTAGCCCAAAATGCGGGCATGTTTAGCACATATATACACCACGGGACGGGGTGTCAATCTAGATCTTTTGTTAAGATTGAAACTCTTCTTGGGCATGGATTCTAGCTTATTACATGGCAATGGAACTCTAGAGAGATGGAATTTCGGTTAAGACTTGTGTGTTGGACATCTATTAATCAATCAACAACAAATTATACAAGACACAAGACACATTACGAAGATTAATCTCAGTTTTTCTTAGCAAGCATTTGAGGAGTATTTTGTGGAGATTTTTAAGACAATTGCAATTTTAGGCTACGTGAAGGGTGTTTTTCAATATTCTTCTTCTTAGGCTATTATTTGTAATTGAAAGAATGGTTTCTATGATTTATTTAGTGGTTATTTCGTTTATGATGAACTAATTCACTTTTTAGGCTTATGATGGATCTTTGA
The DNA here is from genome assembly GCA_020205605.1 of Panax ginseng. Taxonomy (NCBI): domain Eukaryota; kingdom Viridiplantae; phylum Streptophyta; class Magnoliopsida; order Apiales; family Araliaceae; genus Panax; species Panax ginseng. The sequence goes on from CM035129.1 coordinate 72,467,074, forward strand.
GTGAATCGATGATTTTGTAAGTTTGAATTCCAATTTAATAATCTATTTCCAGTTTATCTATATTGATTTGAACTTGAATTTATGAATTGCCTGATCAACAATTCTTTGTGAATTTGTATGGAATCGAGAGAGGATATTCAAATCTAGACTTAGTTAAAATAGCATGTGTTCATGAATTTTGTGAATAGCAGAATCTTGATGAATGTTAAGGTAAAGATATGCTTGACATCGCATGTAATCGGATAGAGATCTTAATCTTAAGCCTTCTTTAATTGTAATTCATATAGAGATATAGTGAGTTAGTTGATTAAGGTGTTTAACTTGTTTCTATCTTAATTGTGGATTTAAGTTAATACGGTATTAGTGCATCGAGAGGTGGTTAATAATACATTCGTGTTCTTGATTAATAAATTGGGATAGTGAATTGAATTGGTATAAAGGTGTTAAAATCAAAGTGAAGTTTAGTGTGAGACCCCAAATTTTATGAATAAAGATTTAAATTTCTCAAAATATTTTTTTGAATATTATGGAATGAATTTGATATAATGTTATAGTTGTGGGTAATATTTATAAATTTTGCAAAGTACGCAAGTTGTTATATAATATTCGATTGGTCGGGGAATATTCGTACAACGACACAATAATTGGTGGACCCGCAACGGAATTATTGTCGGATTGAGAAAACGACAAAAATATTTTTATGAAAATAACGGCGGAAGTTTTACCGTTAAAATTGTTGAACTACTCGGTAGTAAAAGTACAGTAATACGCGTGGTTGCAAAGTAGCACACAGTATTGATTATTGATGCTTACGTGAGAAGTCACTTAGTTTTGTTCAATTATTACTACAGTAATTGTTGTATAGTATCACACGTTATTTGATTCAATTATTGTCGATATTTTATATATTATTAAATCAATAATTGAGATAACAAAGTTATTAATATTATTATTTGCAATATTAACGATGTCTAGAAGTTCTTCTTGTGACACCCCCAAATTCGGGTATCTTTCAACCCGACAGATGGTGCTCCACTATACTAACATCCATACAATCATTCTATTGAAATACAACAAAATGAAGGTAATTACTATCTTTTTATTACAATCAAAGTATAAATCCTTCCCAGGTTCATAAACCGGTTACATCGTTCATTGTTCATAATGTATAATACATATAAACTTACTACACTATTACACAATGCCTAAGCATCCATCTTAGCTTTGCCCTTATCTCTCTTTGCATTCACAGTACATTCATCCTTAACTACAGTTATATGATTCACGTAAGAAGTGAGCATGACAGCTCAGTAAGTTTTAAGCAAGGATAATAGGAATACCACATTTGTGAATCATATAACAATTCCGACATAATTGAACAATAGTTATGAAGTATTATGAATCAATAATACTTTAACAGTTCATAACATCAATTCCCAAAGTATATAATAGATTAGGAATTACAGAACCTATTGATAGACCATGAGCGATAACTTCGGTTTTCATACTTGAAAAGGAGTCCACAAAGACTAAGTAGTTCATCGATAACTTATGAGCACTTCTAGGTGATCAGCCTATAGTACTCTATGTTGATTAACACTAATTCATTAAACGTATTTACGTTTAATATTTTTGGCAAACTCACGTGCCCATCGAAATATCGATGAAAAATACTTTTGTTTGTTCATAGACAAACCTTACCTTCACGTCCGTACCAATTACTTGGCATAGGATAGCATTGCGGTCTTGTGACAAATAACATTATGTCTGCGCCACACGCCTTGAGACCTCGATCTTGATTCGATAATTTTCTAGAACTTTGTGAAATTCCTGGGGCCGTAACTTCTTCGTTTTAAGCCCGATTTGGTCTGTTCAAAAGCCTACACATCACAAATGACGTAATCTATGTGGTCATATAAGAATTCAACATTTTTGAATCCATTAACTTCAAATTGACCATTGGGTTCATTTTCTATACGTTCGGAAACGTTAATGAGCGTTCAATGCTCGTTTTCTTCGTTTTAAGTTAGAATTCAACAATTCTTGAACCCACAACTCTTAATCACCCTATCTCACGTGTTGACATTGAAAACCAACATTTTCAAGTCTCACGGCAACTTTTGACCCTTAATCCGGAATTCAACATTTTCGACGTTTTAACGTCTATTTTCGTAAAATTCGTCATAACTTCGTTACTATCGTTCTCTAAGCCAAATCACATGGAATACTCCATGGATTTCATATCTACACCCTAACCAATCAAGATGCAAATACTAATAGATTGATGGAGTCCCGTCGTTTATAAACGATCGATCTCAACTATAAATATTTTCATGGTTCAAAACTATTTCAAACCTTATGATTCTTATAATCTCATGACTTATAGATATTGAATCTATAAAAAGCCATCACTAATCCCTCGTACAAGACATATACCCCCCATCTATGATTCTCCAATATAAAAGAAAAATCAAAAAGAGATGGAAACAAAAGGTAAGGATTATACCTTAAGGATTCTTATAAAACTTTCTTGGAAATCTTTATGATCAAGCTTCTGAAGGTGTAAGATTTATGAGTTTAGCTCTCTTTCTCTCTCAAATGATCTAGGTTAGGCAATTGAAAACTCTCAAATGGCCAACCTTGTCTTCTTATTTATAGAAAATGAGAATGGAGGGCATTATGGACAAAACACTCTCCACCTCCTTACTATTCACACTTGGTCACCAAGTAAAATGCTTGGTGACCAAGCATTATTCTTGGCTACCACATAAAGTGGCCGACCCACCACCTCAATTGACAACTCCATGGGTTGCCCCATGGGTTTTACCCATTAGGTGACCCACCGGATCGCCCCACGGTTCGATTTTAATGAATTGGGCTTAATTAAATAAACATTGGGCCTTGACTTGGCTTAACCCATTAATCTCTTTGGGCTTAGGCATTCAATTGATTGGGCTAATCATAATCCAATACAAATGAATTAATCATTGCAACTTAGGTTAATTATATAATACGCATCGTATTCTACACGTACAATTCACGTATTCCCTTCGTATACCATACGTACAATTATCGTATTGTACTTCATATTTACTTATCGTATTATACATAGATACTAAATAGTATCACCAAATATATAATACTAGCATTAACCCTAACGAAATTCCTTCTAGGCATATTATTTCTTTCTCGGAAATCAATATACTCAACCCTTAGGTTTTAAGTCATGAAAGCAAATACGTTGCCATAAATGAAATATTATCGGATATTCCATCTAATCTCAATATTCTATCATTCTTGCGTTTCTCGAAATTTCAAAATAATTCCACTGATGTAAGCGGATGAATAGTGTTTTTACAAAATTTCTGGAAAACAATTATTTTCGTCTTGGAAATTCCAAACAATTATTTCTAACACGTAGCCAGAATACTATCCACGTTAACACATTCTAGGTCATAGAACGACCTTCACATAACTTACTCACATATTAATCAATTAAATTCATTTAATTCACATAATCAAATAAAAATTTAATTGTCATAAAAATCTGATTTTCTCAGGCGTTACATTCTCTCCCCCTTATAAGGATTCTGTCCCTAGAATCATAGCTTATAATTACATAAACAAATGAGGAAAGTCTTCCTTCATTTTACTTTCGAGCTCCCACGTTGCTTCTTCAGCATTGTGGTTTCTCCATAACACCTTCACTGAAGGTATTACCTTATTTCTTAAAACTTGTTCCTTCCTATCAATAATTTGAACTAGAAGTTCCTCATAGGACAAGTCTTTCTCTATTTGAATAGATTCATACTCTATTACGTGTTTATAGTCCGATTTATAAGGACGCAACACTGACACGTGAAACACATTATGAATGCGTTCCATCTCAGGAGGTAAAGCTACTTCATAAGCTACCTCTCCTACCCTTCTTAAAATCTCAAAAGGTCTTACAAACCTTGGACTTAATTTCCCTTTCTTCCCAAAATATATCTTCCCCTTCCAAGGCGATACTTTTAGAAAAATAAAGGATCCTACATCGAATTCTCTATTTTCTTTGCGAGGATCTGCATACTTCCTCTGCCGGTCTTGAGCCGCAACTAATCGAGTATGTACTAACTTCACCATGTCCGCCGTATGCTGTACCATCTCAGGTCCCAATATACGACTTTCACCTGCCTCATCCCAACACAATGGAGTTTGGCACTTCCTTCCGTACAACGCTTCGTAAGGTGGCATGCCAATACTAGCGTGAAAACTATTGTTGTACGAAAATTCCACCAACGGTAGATATTCGTCCCAACTCCCTTTGAAATCCATAACCCAAGATCTTAACATATCTTCAACGGTTTGAATTGTCTGTTCACTCTGACCATCCGTTTGAGGATGATACGCCGTACTCAATCTTAACTGCATTCCCATTTGCTCTTGCAAACTCCTCCAAAAGTTCGATGTGAATCGTGGATCACGATCTGACACAATCAAAACAGGTACTCCATGTCTGGAAATAATTTCCTTGACATACAACTTAGTTAACTGATCCAAGTTATACTTGACTCCTATTGGTAGAAAATGAGCCGATTTTGTCAATCGATCCACTATCACCCAAATAGCATCTTATCCTTTTCTGGTTGTCGGAAGTCCCACCACAAAGTCCATCGTGATATGCTCCCACTTCCACTCTGGAATTTCTAACGGTTGCAACAACCCACTTGGTCGTTGGTGTTCAGCCTTAACTTTTTGACAAGTTAAGCACCTACTAACATATTCTGCTATCTCCCTCTTCATGTTTGGCCACCAAAAGCTCTGACGAAGGTCTTGATACATCTTCGTACTACCAGGATGTATCAAGTACCTTGAACTATGGGCCTCCATCATAATTTCTTCTTTTAATTAGAGATCATTAGGAACCCAATTTCTTCCTTCAAAATGAAGTAATCCCTCCTTATCGAGGTTATACTTAGTCTTCTCTTCATTTTCTATCCTCTTCTGTATCTGCTTGCACTCCTCGTTGCTCGATTGTACTCCCCTAACCCGTTCCGCTATGGTCGACTGGGTTTCCATGGAAAATAACATCTCCACTACTTCTTCCGGTAACTTAACTTCTGACTCCATTCTTGCCATCGCTGTTACCAACTCATTCTGAGTTGTTAACATTGACAGTTTCTATCTACCCTTCCTACTTAGCGCATTGGCTACTACATTGCTTTTCCCGGATGATATAAAATATCACAGTCATAATCTTTTATTAACTCTAACTACCTTCTCTGTCTCATGTTCAACTCCTTCTATGTGAAGATAGATTTCAGACTTTTATGGTCCGTGTATATCTCACATTTCTCACCATAAAGATAATGCCTACATATCTTTAAGGAAAAAACTACAGCTGCCAATTCCGAATCATGAGTAGGATAGACCTTCTCATAATCCTTTAATTAACGTGACGCATACGCAATGACCTTGCCATGTTGCATGAGCACGCAACCTAGTCCTTTATGCGAAGCATCGCTATATACTACAAAATTTCCTGTACCGTCTGGTAAAGACAATACAGGTGCCTCACCTAACCTCTTTTTGAACTCTTGAAAACTGTTCTCACATTTTTCAGTCCACACATACTTCACCGACTTTTTTGTCAGATTTGTTAACGGAGTAGCTATTTTAGAAAAGTCTGGAATGAACCTTCTATAGTATCCCGTTAACCCCAGAAAACTCCGAACCTCAGTTGGCATTTTCGGTTGCTCCCATTCATTAACTGCTTCTACTTTTGTCGGATCTACGAAAATTCCATCCTTATCAATAACATGCCCTAGAAACTGGACTCTCTCTAGCCAAAATTCACACTTTGTGAATTTCGCATACAACTTCTCCTTTCTTAGTGTTTCCAACACTATCTTTAAATGTTCTTCACGATCTTCTGGCGTCTTTGAATAGACTAGAATATCATCAATGAACACTACTACGAACTTGTCCAAATATTGCTTGAACACTGTGTTCATCATATCCATAAATGCAAAGGTGCATTCGTCAACCCAAACGACATCACCGAGCTTCGTAATGACCATAACGAGTTACGAGGCACGCCATCTTAGGTACATCCTCCTTTCTCACCTTTAACGGTGATACCCGTGCGTAAATCTATCTTAGAAAATCATGCCCTTTCAACCGATCAAATAAATCATCGATCACGGCAGCGGGTTTTATTCTTAATCGTTAACTTGTTCAACTCTCGATAGTCGATACAAAGTCTTAACGACCCATCCTTCTTCTTGACAAACAACACTGGTGCTCCACAAGGAGACACACTTGGTTGGATGTACTTCATATCTAACAGTTCTTGTAATTGAACCATTTACTCCTTCATCTCAACTGGCGCCATCCGATATGGTGCCCTTGAAACTGGTGCCGTTCCTGGTAACAGATCAATTACAAACTCTACCTCCCTATCCGGTGGAATACCCGGTAACGCCGAAAATACATATGCGAACTCTTGCACTATAGGTATCTGGTCCAAGGATGTTCCCACTCTTTGGGTATCCACAACATGGCACAGATAACCTACACACCTTTTTCTCAACATCTTCCTAGCTTGTGTCATAGACAGACAACAAGAGCGTCTCGGTGATTTACTACCGAAGAACACTACCTTGGTTTTCTTAAAAAGTTGAAGGTTAACACATTTCCTATGGCAATCTATAATTGCCTTATGGTTTACTAACCAGTCCATACCAAGAATTACATCGAATTCTTTTAGCCTTATCGGTACCAAATCTACCAATAATTTATTCCCTCTAATTTCTACGCAACAATCCTTATGAATATGCTCAATGGGGATTATCTCTTCGTTTGCTACCTTAACGTCTAAAGGTATAGGTAACTTCTCAGGGATTAAACCTAATCGCTTAGCAAATTCACATGCTATAAAAGAACATGTAGCACCTGAATCAAATAACACATAAGCATTTATCTCATTGACCGAGAATGATACCTGCTACCACATCCGTTGAAACCGCGCATCTTGGGACGATCAAAATTAAACGTCTGGTGAGGTCTACCCATCGATGGCGCTGGTCCAGTAATGGCTAGTTTACCACTACCAGAACTCTTATTCCCCTCTAAACCCTTCTTTGGGCAATTTCTTGCCATGTGGTCCATTAACCCACAGACAAAACATCCCTGGTTCTTCTTAGGGTTAGGACAGTTGGGTGACAAATGGCCCTCCTGCCCACAGTTATAGCATACTGCTTTCCCCTTTAAACAGACTCCCATGTGAGACTTTTCGCATGTCTTACATGCTTCCGTCCTCCACTTGGGATCTCCCTGCTTTTCCCCGGTATTCCCAGGGTTAAAACTCTTTCTCTTTGGCAAGTTACCGCTTCCACTGGCAATTTCAGCCTTATTGCTTCCCTCTAACTTACCCTTAATCTTCTTCTCTTTTGTGGTACTGAGACAAAGCCTCACCACCACCTTCAGCTATTATCGCCTTCTCCAGAATAGTCCCGTAGGAAGCACTCTGGAAAACCGATATCCTACTGTAGAGCCAGGGTTTTAAGCCCTGCTCAAACCTACGCTCCTTCCTTGCTTTTGTATCCACCTGATGTGGAGCAAATCTTGCCAATTCGTTAAACATGGCGGCATACTGGGGAACTGTCATATCCCCCTGCTTAAGTTCTAAGAACTTAATTTCCATTCTACCCTGGATGCTAGTAGGGAAATAGTTTTCGAAGAAGACCTTCTTAAACTCTTCCCACGTAATGACCTCTCATCCCTAGCCCCCACACCTCGATGAGCCTCCCACCAGTAGTTGGCTTCCCCCTTCATCATGTAAGTCGTAAAAGAAGTCTTTTGCGCCTCACCTACGTTTGTTATCACAAACGCCCTTTCAATCTCTCTAACCCATGTCTAGGCTTCTAACGGGTCCGTTGTTCCTCGGAACTCGGGAGGACCCACACTTTTAAAGTCCTTAAAGGTAGTTGTTCTTGCTACCCCAAGAGCTACGGGAATCCTACCCCCTTGGTTAAATGCAGCCGTTAATAAATTAACGAACTCTTGCATAGGGTTATTAGGACCCCCCTGATTCTCATTATGAGACTTGGCTTCTTGGCTACGTTATCTCCTTCTTGGCGGCATAATTCTGATTAAATAAATAAAGCTTTGTTATTATCTATTTAACTACTCGATTATCATTCTAAATCTACAATAACCATTCATACCACAACAAGCACATTAAATAAAAACTTCATTATATTATTATGCTTTCATAGTCAAAACTATTTACATCATGTTTCTTTAGCCAAAAAGCTATTACAAACTATCTCGCGATTGACTTCTACAAAAATTGGGATCTACAAAAAGACTACCCTTTAATTATACAAAAGAGGGTTTTACGTCACTACTCATTTACAAAAAGATCTAACGATCTACTAACACTGTCGAATGGCATTCTCATGTTTCTGATTTGCCAGAATCGACACTATATCTCGACTTATGGTATGTCGAGTTTGCCCGGACTCAATAGAATTACAAGCAATTTTCAACTTGAAATCCTTATGAGTATATTCATGGATGTATGACATCCTAGCTATTTTCTGGTCTTTCTCAACCAGTTTCTTTTATAGCTCAAGGACCTCGTTTTTATAGTCCCGAGCTTTATCAGTCATAAGCACTTTTTTATCATGCTCAAACTCAAAGTCTGCCTCTGCAGATTCTTTCACCTCATATAAGGCAGTTATCTCCTCAATCTGATTCTCCACTACTGTGCGCAGTTGCACATTTCTATCCAACACGGCCTCATACAATGCTTGCGTTGCATCTGGAGGTGTTGGTTCCTGGGTAGGTAACACCGTGTTAATCGATGTCACCTCCATCTCTTCCTCCACGTCTAGCATCTCGTTAAGGTATGATGCTAAACCCATAGTCTCCTCAGAGTATTCCTCCTCAGAGATGTACTCCGCAATGGCTGAGTCATCTATGACCACTATAGGTACCTCCGCCACTGGCATTGGTACAATCTCCACTTGGTTAATTGACTCCTCACTCACGACGTGAATGTCTCTATACATCATGCTATCGATCGACATCTACAGTAGCGCATAACAAGTTGATTAGTACATAATACACAATAGTATAAGCACAAATCACATTTAATATCTTTAAGATTAATTTTCATCTTTTAATCCTTTCGATACTGAGTTATATCAATACCTTATTAATTCAATGGACTTGAATTTTATTCCTCGGACTTTACCTTCCTTACAAGGTTATTAGCCTAAGGTTCTTCTCCCTTTAAGTTTTATAACCTAAGGCTTTGATACCAATCTGTGACGCCCCCAAATTCGGGTATCTTTCAACCCGACAGATGGTACTCCACTATACTAACATCCATACAATCATTCTATTGAAATACAACAAAATGAAGGTAATTACTATCTTTTTATTACAATCAAAGTATAAATCCTTCCCAGGTTCATAAACCGGTTACATCGTTTATTGTTCATAATTTATAATACATATAAACTTACTACAATATTACACAATGCATAAGCATCCATCTTAGCTTTGCCCTTATCTATCTTGGCATTCATAGTACGTTCATCCTTAACTGCAGTTATATGATTCACGCAAGAAGTGAGCATGACAGCTCAACAAGTTTTAAGAAAGGATAACATGAATACCACATTTGTGAATCATATAACAATTCCGACATAACTGAACAATAGTTATGAAGTATTATGAATCAATAATACTTTAATAGTTCATAACATCAATTCCCAAAGTATAGAATAGATTAGGAATTCTGAACCGGTCGATAGACCATGAACAGTAACTTTTAGTTTTTATACTTAAAAAGGAGTCCACAGCACTAAGGCCGTTCATCCGATAACTTACGAGCACTTCTGGGTGATCAGCCTATAGTACTCTATGTTGATCAACACTCATTCATTAAACGTATTTGCGTTTAATATTTTTGGCAAACTCGCGTGCCCATCGAAATATCGATAAAAAATACTTTTGTTTGTTCATAGACAAACCTTACCTTCACGTCCGTACCAATTACTTGGCATAGGATAGCGTTATATGGTCACGTGACAAATAACATTATATCCAGGCGCCATGACGCTAGACCTCGATGCGATTCGATAATTTTCTAGAACTTTGTGAAATTCTTGGGGCCGTAACTTCTTCGTTTTAAGCACGATTTGGTCTGTTCAAAAGCCTACACATCACAAATGACATAATCTATGTGATCATATAAGAATTCAACATTTTTGAATCCATTAACTCCAAATTGACCATTGAGTTCATTTTCTATACGTTCGGAAACGTTAATGAGCGTTCAATGCTCGTTTTCTTCGTTTTAAGTCAGAATTCGACAATTCTTGAACCCACAACTCTTAATCACCCTATCTCACGTGTTGACAGTGAAAACCAACATTTTTAAGTCTCACGACAACTTTTGACCCTTAATCCGGAATTCAACATTTTCGACGTTTTAACGTCTATTTTCGTAAAATTCGTCATAACTTCGTTACTATCGTTCTCTAAGCCAAATCACATGGAATACTCCATGGATTTCATATCTACACCCTAACCAATCAAGATGCAAATACTAACAGATTGATGGAGTCCCGTCGTTTATAAACGATCGATCTCAACTATAAATATTTTCATGGTTCAAAACTATTTCAAACCTTATGATTCTTATAATCTCATGACTTATAGATATTGAATCTATAAAAAGCCATCACTAATCCCTCGTACAAGACATATACCCCCCATCTATGATTCTCCAATATAAAAGAAAAATAAAAAAGAGATGGAAATAAAAGGTAAGGATTATACCTTAAGGATTCTTATAAAACTTTCTTGGAAATCTTTATGATCAAGCTTCTGAAGGTGTAAGATTTATGAGTTTAGCTCTCTTTCTCTCTCAAATGATCTAGGTTAGGCAATTGAAAACTCTCAAATGGCCAACCTTGTCTTCTTATTTATAGGAAATGAGAATGGAGGGCATTATGGACAAAACACTCTCCACCTCCTTACTATTCACACTTGGTCACCAAGTAAAATGCTTGGTGACCAAGCATTATTCTTGGCTACCACATAAAGTGGCCGACCCACCACCTCAATTGACAACTCCATGGGTTGCCCAATGGGTTTTACCCATTAGGTGACCCACCGGATCGCCCCACGGTTCGGTTTTAATGAATTGGGCTTAATTAAATAAACATTGGGCCTTGACTTGGCTTAACCCATTAATCTCTTTGGGCTTAGGCATTCAATTGATTGGGCTAATCATAATCCAATACAAATGAATTAATCATTGCAACTTAGGTTAATTATATAATACGCATCGTATTCTACACGTACAATTCACGTATTCCCTTCGTATACCATACGTACAATTATCATATTGTACTTCATATTTAATTATCGTATTATATATAGATACTAAATAGTATCACCAAATATATAATACTAGCATTAACCCTAACGAAATTCCTTCTATGCATATTATTTCTTTCTCGGAAATCAATATACTCAACCCTTAGGTTTTAAGTCCGCAGGCGAAAACCGCGTTTGCCATAAATGAAATATTATCAGATATTCCATCTAATCTCAATATTCTATCATTGCGCGTTTCTCAGAATTTCAAAATAATTCCCCGAACAGAAACGGATGAATAGTGTTTTTATGAAAATTTCTCGAAAAATAATTATTTTTGTCTTGGAAATTCCAAACAATTATTTCTAACATGTAGCCAGAATACTAACCACGTTAACACATTCTACGTCATAGAACGACCTTCACATAACTTACTCACATATTAATCAATTAAATTCATTTAATTCACATAATCAAATAAAAATTTAATTGTCATAAAAATCCGATTTTCTCGGGCGTTATACTGCCAAGGAGTGGTTTGGTTACCTAATTGCGCGTCAATAAGGAGAAATCCTTATTGGAAAGCCCCCTCTTTCTTTGGAACAACCTGGTCGATTAATATTGTGAATTATAATAAAGGTGATAAGTTTTGTTTTATTATTATTATAAATGTAATAAAACCGAAAACTTTTTATATAAAACAGAATACTTTTATAAAGTTATTCTTTTTATTAGACTATAAATAGAATATATAATATTCTATTATGCATAGTATTTGCATAGTGCCTGCATATTGTTTGCATAGTAAAATCTTTTTATATAAAACATAATACTTTTATAAAGTTATTCGTTTTATTAGACTATAAATAGAATATATTATATTTTATTATGTATAGTGTTTGCATAGTGCATGCATAGTATTTGCATAGTAAAATCTTTTTATATAAAACAAAATACTTTTATAAAGTTATTCGTTTTATTAGATTATAAATAGAATATATTATATTTTATTTAAAAGATTTTGTTTTATTAGAATATTTTATTAATCTTTGCATAGTAAATTAATATGGACCATTCCATTTAAAAGTAAATCAATCTGGACCGTTCATGAATTAGTTACTATTCACCCATTCTCCTATAAATAGAAGCTCATTCCTTCATTATTTCTTACAATTCACTTTGAAACTCTAGAGAGAAATTATAGATAGAAAGAAGAAAAGTATTCTGCTACTTCACTACTCCTATATCCAGTTTCTTCAAAGGTAAGGGGTATTATTTCTTTTGTATTCATGAAGAGAACTTACATTATTCCATTCTTTATTATTACATTGGAATAACTTTGATATATGGACTACCCTATACTTGGTGAAATTCTTACATTATTCCATTCTTTATTATTAAGTTGGAATAACTTTGTTTATCTGAATCTGCCGCATACATGGTGAAATTCTTCCATTATATTCCATTCTTTATTATTATGTTGGAATAACCTGTCTATGCGAAGTACCACATACATGGTGAAATTCTTCTATTATTCCATTATTTATTATTATGTTGGTATAACCTGTCTATGCGAAGTACCACATACTTGGTGAAATTCTTTTGTTATTCCATTCTTTATTATTATGTTGGAATAACCTGTCTATCCGAAGTACTGCATACATGGTGAAATTCTTCTATTATTCCATTCTTTATCATTATGTTGGAATATTCTGTCTGTGCTTTACGCATGACCTGGTTCTATTATTTATCATTCTGTTGGAAAATCCTTTCTGTGCTTTACGCATGACCTGGTTCCATTATTTATTATTTTGTTGGAACATCCTGTATGTGCTTTACGCATGACCTGGTTCCATTATTTATTATTCTGTTGGAATATCCTGTCTGTGCGTTTACGCATGACCTGGTTCTGTTATTTTTTATTATGTTGGAATAACCTGTCTGTGCAGTCTATCACATGCCTAGTGATTTATTTTGTTATTCCATTCTTTATTATACCCAGTTGGTTAATGTTTTGGCTTTTATACTCCATGAAATTAGTGGAATATCTTTGATATTTGCTCTTCATCCAATATCTTTTCATGGATATATTCTTCTGAGCATTCTTGAATTTTACTCCACAAAGCAGTATCATGTTGACAATTTGGACGTTATTGGTTCCTGGATAAATTAATTCTTGAACTTGTTTTATTGAATTCTTATATCATTGTCATCATTCTCATGTTTATATTATGTTAAAAGTCATATGTGGCCTGTAGTGCATAGATGGACTTGGTATGATTATGACCAGGGATTATTCGGTATAATGATGACCGTAATGTTATAAATGATGTGGTAAAAGTCCTCATTGGCCCGTAGTGCATTGATGGACAGTTGTTGGCATGATCATGATCATTGATGAATACACAAATATCCTTGGCCCGTAGTGCATGGATAATTTGTGGTTGTGATACTAATGAATATCCTTGGCCGTAGTGCAGGGATGATGTGGTTTATTTATTAAGCTGAGTCTCAGCAATAAAAGTGATGAAAAACCTTTTAAATCATAGAAGTTAGTAGATTATATTCTCTACTTAACTCTTTTAATGGATTGCTTATTTCACTGCAGTTAAACTTGATGTTTGTTATATTGTATCAATTTAACACTGTTGAAGGCTAACGATAATTTATTCTGCATTATCTTAGTCATAATATTTCTTACTGGGCTAGTTGAGCTCACCCTTTTACTTTCATTGTTCTCTTCAGAAATGAGAACGTAGCCAGGGACTAGTCAGGGAACGGAGTGACGGTCCAGATGATAGCATTAGTAGTCCTCACTATTCTATGAAATAGTGTGTTAATAAATGTATTGAAGACTTATTTTGAGTTTGAATACTGTCTAGAAGACAAAATTTATATTAAAACTCACAGCTAATGTTGTATATTTAAGATTGTATTTGTATTCTGTACCATGTATTTGGCGTCTCAGAATAGGTGATGTATACCTATTTTGGGGGCGTTATAGTTGGTATCAAAGCTTAGGGATATGATCCTTGACTGAGATGTGAGATAAGAACTAGGAGGGGAGAGACGGGGAATTCATTCGCTAGTATGACCTACCTAAGTTTATTTGGTATTCAATTGGTCGATCAGAGTATAGGGATAATATGTGATATGTTAATTAATTCTTGTTTTGTGGCAGTATTTGAAAATGACATCCGAGAATGTTGAGAACATCAATGGAGCACAGGAGACCGTTGAGTCTCCACAGATCAATAATCAGGATAATGTGAATCAGGAAGGAGACAATCCTCCTGCAAATAACAACACTGACCAAATGATGAACGATGGAATGTTTAGAGGCTTTATGCAAATCATGCAACATCAGGCAAGAACGACTCCTGTCCAAAATGCAGGTGGAAACACTGGCAACTCTCGACGACGATCACCGCTAAACGATTCAAGGAACTGGGACCACCGGAGTTTTTGGAGAGTCAAAATCACTTATGGCGGAGGCGTGGATAAAGCGGATCCGCAAGATATTTGATGTCTTGGGATGCTCAAGAGGAGCACAAGGGTTCCTTGCCATCTTCATGTTGCGGCGAGGCGATTACTAGTCGGAATCAGAAGTGTACTCAACTTTGCCCAGACTGAAGATGACTTGGGAGAAGTTCCAAGAATTGTTCAACGATAAGTACTTTCCCGAAAGTATTCATCACATGAAAGAGGTAGAGTTCATCAAGCTAGAGCAAAACAACATGACCGTGTCGCGATGACGAAGCCAAGTTTGCGAATTGGCCCGGTTTATCCCATTTGGTTGATAATGAGGAGAGAATGACGCGAATGTTTCTAAGAGGTTTGAAACCCAGAGATCGTCAATATCTTATCTCTCATAAAGCGTGTTTGTATTAAGATGTTGTTAATAGGGCTCGATTTTGGAGCGCAATAATGAGTCAACCCAACCAAAAGAGAGCGGTAAAGCAAAATGATAATACCCGGTGATAGCGATCATCGAGCGGTGACAATAAGCATGGAGGAATTAATATGCCAGAAATGGTAACCACTTCGGTGGTAATCATGGCCAAAACAATAAAAATGGACATTTCAAGAAGAGGAGATTCAACAATGATGGAAAGGCGTCAGCATCAACACCTATTGTTAAGGAAGGAGAACGAGCACCTATCATATGCTTCAAATGCAGAGGGGAGGGACATATCAGTCCAAACTGTGCGCAGCAGTCCAAAATGTGTTACAATTGTGGAAGAGAAGGTCACCTAGCCTGATTTTATCGTGTACCAAAGTCAAGTCCAGTTGGGACGGTGGCACCAAAGGCGGATACAGACAAAACAAAGTCGGTGGTTTCAGGAAGAGCGTTTTTCATGACTTCTCAAAAAGTGAGTAACCCAAACGAAGTTAGCATGAGTTAGTTAATTATAAATTTTTGCGAAGTCTATACCTTATTAGATACCGGTTCTACCCATTCTTTTATCTCTCTTGCTTGCGCTCAACGTTTAAATTTGACTCCGGAGAGATTAGACTTTGACTTATCGATTAAAACTCCGTTAGGAGAAACCTTCGTTACCTCCACTGTTTATAAATCTTGCTGATTCAAATCGACACTTTCATGTTACCTATCGATCTTATCTCTTTGAAAATACTTGCCCTTGATGTGATTTTAGGAATCGATTGGTTAACTACTCATCATGCCAAAATTGATTATTTTCGTAAGGTTGTTAGCTTTCATATTCCTAACCAACTTGTTATACGAATTTAAGCAACCAAACCACTAAAGTCAATCACTGTCATATCAAGCCATAAATAAAGAGCCCCAAGCCTTTCGCTGGTGACTTTCAAGTCTTGGAATACACCGAAGCCAGAATATCCGTAGGGGACGTCGTGAATAATGGTGGCAAGTTGATAGGTATCAATGTAACGTGTTATCCAAGTCTTGGGATGAGGGTCACAGTTTTGAATAATATTTCTATTGTTTATAAATTTCCTGATGTATTCTTGAAGACTTCTTAGGCTACCCCTAGTGCGTGAAATTGAATTTTGTATTGACCTCAGTACAAAACCCATTTCTTCAACCCTTAAATATTTCTTCAACCAAAACAAACGTATAATGCGCCAAAGAAGTTGGCTCGATCTGTTGAATATTACGACTATACCATTCAATATCATTATGGAAGAGCGAACGTGGTAGCTGACGCGTTGAGTAGAAGATCGTATGCGTTTACGAGTGCGATGTTGTTAACACAAAAAACCCATTTCGTATAACTTACAAATGATGAAGATAGAGTTAAAGACTCTAGAGACCCATGTGAAGATAGAAAATATACGAGTATAATCGACTTTAATCGATAAAGTTAAAGTCGCTCAAGCTACACACCCAAATCTGATGAATGTGAAGAAGAAGGTTCAAGAAGGCGTTATCTCAACCCTCGATTTAATTGGCCCATTTGAAATCCTTGATCGAGTAGGAACTATGGCTTATAGACTCGTTTTAACGCCAAGTATGTCACGTGTTCATAACATTTTTCACGTATCGATGTTACGTAAATATGTGGATGACCCGAACCACATTATTAAATTAGAATTAGATGAGATATCAAAAAATTTAACATATGAGAAGATACGTGTTAAAATCTTAGATACGAAGGATTATATTCGACACTCAAAGGTTATACCTCAAGAGTTAGAATCTGAAATAAAGTCAAGGTATCCTCACCTTTTTGGCATACCAGGTACGTACGTAAATTTTGAGGGTGAAATTTCATAAGGAGGGGAGATTGTGAGACCCCGAATTTTATGAATAAAGATTTAAATTTTTCGAAATATTTTTTTGAATATTATGGAATGAATTTGATATAATGTTATAGTTGTGGGTAATATTTTTAATTTTGCAAAGCACGCAAGTTGTTATATAATATTCGATTGGTCGGGGAATATTCATTTTAACAGGGCATATTCGTGCAACGACACAATCATTGGTGGACCCATAATGGAATTATTGTTTGGATTGAGAAAAACGACAAAAATATTTTTTATGAAAATAACGGTGGAAGTTTTACCGTTAAAATTTGAACTACTTTCGGTAGTAAAAAAAATGATGTCTGGCGTGGTTGCATAGTAGCACACAGTATTGATTATTGATGCTTACATGAGAAGTCACTTAGTTTTGTTCAATTATTGCTACAGTAATTGTTGCATAGTATGTCACGTTATTTGATTCAATTATTGTCGATATTTTATATATTATTAAATCAATAATTGAGATAATAAAGTTACTAATATTATTATTTGCAATATTAACGATGTCTAGAAGTTCTGCCTAGAAGAGGTTTGGTCACCTAATTGCGCACCAATAGGGAGAAATCCTTATTGAAAAGCCCCCTCTTTCCTAGGAACAACCTGGTTGATTAATATTGTGAATTATAATAAAGGTGATAAGTTTTGTTTTATTATTATTATAAATGTAATAAAATGAAAAACTTTTATATAAAATGCAATACTTTTTTATAAAGTTATTCATTTTATTAGGCGATAAATAGAATATATAATATTTTATTATGCATAGTGTTTGCATAGTAAAATCTTTTTATATAAAAGCAGAATACTTTTATAAAGTTATTCATTTTATTAGAGTATAAATAGAATATATTATATTTTATTATGCATAGTATTTGCATAATAAAATCTTTTTATATAAAACAGAATACTTTTATAAAGTTATTCGTTTTATTAGATTATAAATAGAATATATTATATTTTATTTAAAAGATTTTATTTTATTAGAATATTTTATTAATACTGCATAGTAAATTAATATGAACCGTCCGTTTAAAAGTAAATCAATCTGGACCGTTCATGAATTAGTTACTGTTTAGTCCATTCTCCTATAAATAGAAGCTCATTCCTTCATTATTTTTTACGAATTCACTGAAACTCTAGAGAGAGAAACTATAGAGAGAAAGAAGAAAAGTATTGTGCTATTTCACTACTCCTATATCTAGTTTCTTCTAAGGTAAGGGGTATTATTTCTTTTGTATTAATGAAAAGAACTTCTGTTATTCCATTCTTTATTATTCTGTTGGAATAACCTGTATATGCGGACTACCCTATACTTGGTGAAATTCTTCTGTTATTCCATTCTTTATTATTAAGTTGGAATAACTTTGTACATCTGAATCTGCGCATACATGGTGAAATTCTTCTGTTATTCCGTTCTTTATTATTATGTTGGAATAACCTGTCTATGCGAAGTACCACATACATGAAAATTCTTCTATTATTCCATTCTTTATTATTATGTTGGAATAACCTGTCTATGCGAAGTACCGCATACTTGATGAAATTCTTTTGTTATTCCATTCTTTATTATTATGTTGGAATAACATGTCTATGCATCACAATCTTGCATACATGGTGAAATTCTTCTATTATTCCATTCTTTATCATTACATTTGGAACATCACGTATGCATGTTTTTACGTATGACTGGTTCTATTATTTATCATTACATTTGGAACATCCTATCCGTGCTTTACGCATGACACGGTTCTATTATTTATTATTACATTGGAACATCATATACGTTGCTTTTCATTATAACTTTGTTCCATTATTTATTATTCTGTTGGAATATTATGTATGCATGCGTTCTGCATGACTGAATTCCGTTATTTTTTATTATGTTGGAATAACCTGTCTGTGCAGTCTATCACATGCCTAGTGATTTCTTTTGTTATTCCATTCTTTATTATACCCAGTTGGTTAAAGTTTTGGCTTTTATACTCCATGAAATTAGTGGAATATCTTTGATATTTGCGCTTCATCCAATATCTTTTCATGGATATATTCTTCTGAGCATTCTTGAATTTTACTCCACAAAGCAGTATCATGTTGACAATTTGGACGTTATTGGTTCCTGGATAAATTAATTCTTGAACTTGTTTTTATTGAATTCTTATATCATTGTCATCATTCTCATGTTTATATTATGTTGAAAGTCATCTGTGGCCTGTAGTGCATAGATGGACTTGGTATGATTATGACCAGGGATTATTCGGTATAATCATGACTGTAATATTACAAATGATGTGGTAAAAGTCCTCATTGGCCCGTAGTGTATTGATGGACAGTTGTTGGCATGATCATGACCATTGATGAATACACAAATATCCTTGGCCCGTAGTGTGTGTATAATTTGTGGTTGTGATACTAATGAATATCATTGGCCGTAGTGCAGGGATGATGTGGTTTATTTATTAAGCTGAGTCTCAGCAATAAAAGTGATGAAAAACCTTTTAAATCATATAAGATAGTAGATTTTATTATCTACTTGACTCTTTTAATAGATTTCTTATTCCGCTGTAGTTAAACTTGATGTTTGTTATATTGTAATAGTTTAACACTGTTGAAGGCTAACAATAATTTATTCTGCATTATCTTAGTTATAATATTTCTTACTGGGCTAGTTGAGCTCACCCTTTTACTTTCATTGTTCTCTTTAGGAAATGAGAATGTAGCAGGGACTAGTCGGAGAACGGAGTGACGGTCCAGATGATAGCATTAGTAGTCCTCCCTACTCTATGAAATAGTGTGTTAATAAATGTATTGAGGACATATTTTGAGTTTAAATACTGTCTAGAAGACACTATGTGTATTAAAACTCTCAGCTCATGTTGTATATTTAAGATTGTATTTGTATTCTGTACCATGTATTTGGCGTCTCAGAATAGGTGATGAATACATATTTTGGGGGCGTCACACTTAGGGTGAAATCATAAGTCTAATTTCCATTAATTTTTTGAAATTCCAGTTTTTGATACTTGTGATAGTTTTGTGGTTATTATTTATTTCTTAATTTAGTTTTTATAATTATAATCATTGAATTGAATAGTTTAATAAAATTAGGGTTAATAGGAAATTGATACTTGTAAGGTTAAGTTCTTACTACTTTGTCTTTGTGGGAACGATACTCTACTCATTACTATATTACTTGTTGACCACGTATACTTGCGTGTATTGCGTCTATAGATTTTACCCAACAAGTTTTTGGTGCCGTTGCCAGGGACCATTTAGTATAGATCTTAATATTTTTACAATATCAGTTTAATTAATCCAGTTTTACATAAACATTTTTATTTTTTTGTTTTGTTCCTCTTATTTTAGGTTTTTAGAGTGGTTTATATAAACTCGGTCCAAAAATCCAGACTTGCTGCCTTATGAGGATGACATTGAGAAAATGTTTCAGAGGCTAAGTAAGTGGATCAAGGAAACGAGGCAAGAAATTGAAACATCTGAGAAAGAAGAGGAAATGACAGTGGAAGATCAGCATTAAGGGACTTCGCCACACCCAAGGTGACTGAACTGCATTCAAGCATCACCAGGCCTGAAATAGCTGCAAATACATTTGAAATCAAGCCTGGGATGATTCAAATGATTTAGAATTTAGTTCAGTTTGGGGGATTGGCAAATGACGATCCGAATGAACATTTAGTCAGCTTTCTGGAGATTTGCGACACCTTTAGGTACAATGGGGTGTTGGATGACGTGGTTAGACTTTTCTTGTTCCCATTCACTCTACGGGACAAGGCGAAGAGTTGGTTACACTCTCTATCGTCGGGTTCGATAACTACGTGGGAAGACTTAGCTCATAAATTCCTTGCCAAATTTTTCCCACCGGCGAAAACTGCAAAAATGAGGAATGAGATAACAATGTTCAAGCAGCAACATGGGGAGTCGTTATATGAGGCATGAGAGAGATACAAAGAATTTCTTAGGAAGTGCCCACATCATGGATTGCCCAAGTGGCTGTAAATGAACAATTTTTACAATGGACTATATGGAAATCTCAGAACCAGTATTGATGCAGCATCAGGTGGAGCGTTCATGGCTAAGAGTTACAAGGAAGCCTACAATTTGATTGAAACCATGGCGGCCAACAACTACCAGTGGCCCACAGCAAGAATGACAATATAAAGGCGGCTGGGGTTTTGGAAGTAGATGGGGTGACAGCTATACAAGCACAAATTTCTGTGCTGTCTAAGAAGTTGGATGCCATGACAGGGGCTCAGGTACAACAGGTGGCAGTAGTATGTGAATTGTGTGTGGGTGACCATCCTACAGATCAGTGCACAATTAATCCAGTATCCATTAAGTTCGTAGGAAGCTATAATAGGGGTCCACAGAATATGTACCAAAACACTTATAACAAGGGGAATAGGAATCACCCAAATTTCTCATGGAGCAATAATCAGCAACATCAAGCTCCACGCCCGTCATATCCCCCAGGTTTTCAGAATCACCAACAACCGGCTCAACATCAAGAAAGAAAATCAGATTTCGAGGAGATGGTGTCGAAGTACATGACTAGAAATGATGCAACAATGAAAAATCAAGCAATGGCCATCAAGAACTTGGAAAATCAGATGGGAAAAATTGCCCTAGTATTGAACAACAGGCAACAAGGAATGTTACCAAGCAACACCTTAAGAAATCTAAAGGGAGCTCACGAGTAATGTAATGCTATTACGCTTAGAAGCAATAAGGAGTTGGTTTCTAACTGGGATAAGAAAGCTAGTGCAGGAGATGACTGTGAGGATGAAGGGAAGGAATTAAAGAAGAAATGTACAAAAAAAGTGGTGCAAAAAGAAAGGGAAGAGAAACAACTTAAAGCTACACCACCTGCACCCTTTCCTTCAAGGTTAGAAAATAACAAGTTAAAGAACCAGTTTTCAAGGTTTATGGATATATTCAAATAGTTACACATTAATATTCCATTTGCCAAGCACTTGAAGCGGATGCCGTTACATTAAATTCATGAAGGACATACTTTCAAAAAACGTAAGCTCCGAGATTTGAAATGATTAAGCGTTAATCAGGAATGCCTTTGTAATACTACAGAAAAAGCTCCCGCCTAAATTGAAAGATCCATGAAGTTTTATAATTCCTTTGTACAATTGGCAATCAAGATGTGGGAAGAGCTCTATGCAATTTAGGAGTGAGTATAAATCTTATGCCATATCTATTTACCAAAAGTTGGGATTAAAGGAAGCAAAACCAACAAATATTAGTCTACAACTCACTGATAGATCAATAACATACCCTTTAGGAATAGTCAAAGACGTATTGGTCAAAGTTGAGTCACTAATCTTTTTAGTCGATTTTGTGGTAGTAGATTTTGAAGAAGATAAGAACATCCCTATCATCTTGGGATGACCAATCCTGGTGACTGGACAAACACTGATTGACGTGCCTAACGGAGAACTAATTATGAAAGTGTTTGATCAGGTAGTAACGGTAAAGCTGTTCAAGGAAATCCCAATCCCAACTGACAAGGAAGAGTGCGAGTTGCTCAAGGAATCTACACGTGTCAAGTTTAGGGGTTGCAAAGAGGATAATGGTCTTAAGGCATTAGTTGAGGATAGAAAGTCAAATTCATTATTCAGCATGCAAGTGAACGTGCATGCATTACAACAATGTTGGTGTTGCGCAATAAATAATCATCAGGCCGCAGTTGACCCAACCGATTCGGGATAAAACAGGAAGTAGTCAGGTTGAATGACTTAAAATCAATCGCTAATTCGGAGGCAACCCAGTCTTTAGTTTATTTTTGTATTTTCATTCATAATTATTAAAATATAGTTTTTATTAAATTATTAGGCAGTATTATATAATAAAAGTCTTGTTAATCTCTCCATAATACTCTAGTTTATCAAAATGTTCACTAATGGTCATGTTTCATGTCTTGCAGGATGAAAAAGGAACATTGAAGTAGCTTAGCTTGAGGCAAAAGTGAAAAATAGAGGAACCTAACGATGAGGCATGCACACGGGCGAACCCAAAAGCACTTAACCCCTTGAAGTGGCGCGAGGTCCACAATGCCGAGATACTTGATGCCATGCTTCATAGGGAGGGCCTTTTAAGCCTAGTACCCCGTCTTAAGCGGGGTCTGAAATTCAACAGATGATCTGGCGGGTTATGTAGTCTCTTCCCATGACCAATACCCCACTACCTCAATTAAATCTCCCATAACTACCACCCACTACCACCACTTCTACTTCCCACTACTTCATTAACTCCATTAATCCCACCACTTTTTCACTCCACCACTAGAATTCATTCCACCACCTCTATATATATTACTACATCTCCGACCATAATTCTCACAAAAATTGAAGTGGGCATTCCTAGAGGCTACTTGAGAGCTAAAGATGATCAAATCGAAAAGTTTGGGGGAGAGCTAAGGCAAGTCAAGCAATAGAGAGAGACCATGTCTTCACAACCAACATCGAAACGCCAAAGGGGAGAAAGTTCAAGGCCATCTCAACCAACCTGAACCTTCGATCGTCGAAAATTCGTGAGTGCCGCCGTCGTCGACTGGTATGATTACATGCTCACCAAAGCCCTTACACCAGAGCGGGGGTTGGCACCGGATCCTAGTGATGGGGAGATGATGCCTCAAATTTATCACAAGGGGTGGACAAAATTCATCGAAGAGCCGGAACCCGCTGTGGTTAACATTGTCAAAGAATTATATGCAAACACTGAGGATAAAGCTTCATTCAACGCGTTTGTGAGGGGTCGTTTGGTTCAGTTCAGTGCCGATGTAATAAAAACCTAATATCAACTGCGGGTACCTCGCCACTGCCAATATGCTCATCTACGAGATTCTGATCCAGACTATGATGCAATAATCACGAAGATGCCAAAGCCGGGAACATCTTGGATCAAAGGTCGGAAGGGAGGCACAATGTTCTATAGTAAGGACCTCAGCCGGTATGGTAAAATCTGGTACGCATTCCTATGTGCTAAACTGCTTCCGTCTCAGCACACCTCGGACGTGACCAAAGAGAAGGCGTTATTATTGTATGCAATTGTGCAAGATTTCATTATCGACGTCGGGGCCATTATCTGTTTCTCCATCTGTCGGGGCCATCGCGGCTTGCCACACCCAGCACTCATATGTGGGTTGTGTCGCAATGCAGGGGTGACATGGTCCGACGACGAGCCCACACAAATGCCGCTCGCGTTGCTTGATTCTAGAATGATAGCGCGGTATTCTGTATGGGCAGGAGGCGATTCACATCCGCGTGGTTTGGGCTTTATTTTTCCGCCAGCTTTAGAAGACGAAGTTGATGCTATAGAGGCATCGGAGGATGATGATGAAGCTATGGAAGATAAAGGGGCTGAGCAGGTACCGCAGACCGAGGCAATATTTAGTCCTCAGTTCCTTGATTTCCAAAATCAAATGAATGATCACAACAAAGCAGCACGTCGGGAAATGCAGCAATTAGCAATGAGGCAAGATCACATGTTTGATGCTATGAACGCATCTTTCGCCGCACTCAACACAACCCTTCAAAGCTTCAACCCGGCAGCCCAATTTCCATATCAGCAACCCGTGCCAATGCCGAGGTTTCCACCAAGTGATTCAAATGAAGAAAAGCAACAACCACCTCCTCAGAATTAAGCGATAACAGGGAAGTCCTCACGTACTTATTTTGATTATTCATTCAATGAGGACATTGTATTACTTAAGTTTGGGGGATTTAAATTTATGTTTGCATGCATATGTAGTACTTAGGTTTGCATTTTGTCATTTTAATTTCATTTCAATGTTGCATAGTAATTTAGGAAGCATTGCATGATAGCTTAGGTGCATACATAGTAGTTTAGGTTATTTTTGTCTTTGCATTGATGTAGTTTAGTAAAGAGTGCATTTTGTTATCTAAAAAAAAATTAGTTAGTTAAATATTATGTTTGCATAAGTCCAGCAGTGTTGTAGTTCATATTACTTATGGGCCAATGATGAGATTGATAATAAGTTAACCAATACAACATTGATGACTAGAACTTTGATGCAATTTCTGTTATGAATCAAATCTTGACCTCGTTTGAAACTGGTATAGAAAAGGTTAACACGATTAATAACATCTTTGTTGACTGGTCAGTTCAAATTGATACATAAATAGTCTCTAAAGGATAATGTTAGAGTAAATGAGAAAACGACAAGAATAGAAAGTTAAGGCAAAAATTAGGCAAGAACCTAAGTTTGGGGGATGATATGTGGGGTATATAAGCTTTATCTAAAAAAATGAGAGTATATATATCGTGACTAGTCTTGTTTCGGGGCCTTTGTTACTTGAGAAAGTACGCCCGAGGGGATTGTCTTTACACCTAGCGCCCTAAGGTCTTTTATGGTCTGGGAGTCATTGGTTGAAAGCTCATTAAGGGGTAGCACTGTTAGCCTAATAGGATGAGACATTGCACAGTCATGTATGTATATAGCTAAAAAAATGAATAAAACGGGAAAAGAGCAAAAAGCCCTGGTGAAAAAATATATATATATATAGAAATAAAGTATAAATACCCTATGTGAATCCCTGGAAATAGTAATTGCTTAGTTCGAGTTGGAACTTGTCTATCTTTGGGAATTTTTAGTTTGCATTGTATGATTCCTTCTAAGAAATTGGTTATGTATTAAAATTTGAGTCCGTAGCAGTTATCATGGATGTTGATCACACGCGCACACTATACCAGTGTTGATGGCTTGAGATTTGAGGATTAAGGCAAAATTGTAGATTGGTTTTGGTAATTGATATGGTATAATTGCTTGTTTTCACTGAGGCCGGTGAGATAATCTTGATTCTGTGATACTGATGGATTCAAAAGCATATAACTTAGATCATATTCATTTCATCTCATTGCATTGCATAGTATGTAGTTATTTTGTGCTCGAGGACTAGCACAGTTTAAGTTTGGGGGATTTTGATAAGTGGATTTTATATACGCGAATCAGTGTCTATTTCATGCTTATTTGTTGCTAATTTCTTGTGTTCATGTTCATTTTTACTTGTTTTATGTTATTTTATGTGTAGGATGGTTGTTGTAGCCTTTAACGTGTATTTGGAGTCAATTGGGATGATTTGGAGTCAATTGGTGCAAGTTTGGAAAAAATCATGAAGCTTAGCAAAGCTTTTAGAAGAATAGACCCCGTGGAAATGACCCTATTTATAGTGTATACCCCGTAGCTGAGGGTCTTCATCAGGAACTAGCAGAAAGGTAGCCCACCGGGGCGGGCATGTTTAGCACATATACCACCGCCGGGACGGGGGGTGTCGAATTCTGCAGTCTTTTGTTAAGATTGAAACTCTTCTTGGGCATGGATTCTAGCTTATTACATGGCAATGGAACTCTAGAGAGATGGAATTTCGGTTAAGACTTGTGTGTTGGACATCTATTAATCAATCAACAACAAATTATACAAGACACAAGACACATTACGAAGATTAATCTCAGTTTTTCTTAGCAAGCATTTGAGGAGTATTTTGTGGAGATTTTTAAGACAATTGCAATTTTAGGCTACGTGAAGGGTGTTTTTCAATATTCTTCTTCTTAGGCTATTATTTGTAATTGAAAGAATGGTTTCTATGATTTATTTAGTGGTTATTTCGTTTATGATGAACTAATTCACTTTTTAGGCTTATGATGGATCTTTGAGTGAATCGATGATTTTGTAACTTTGAATTCCAATTTAATAATCTATTTCCAGTTTATCTATATTCATTTGAACATGAATTTATGAATTGCCTGATCAATAATTCTTTGTGGATTTGTATGGAATCGTGAGAGGATATTCAAATCTAGACTTAGTTAATATAGCATGTGTTCATGAATTTTGTGAATAGCAGAATCTTGATGAATGTTAAGGTAGATATATGCTTGACATCGCATGTAATCGGATAGAGAACTTAATCTTAAACCTTCTTTAATTGTAATTCACATAGAGATATAGTGAGTTAGTTGATTAAGGTGTTTAACTTGTTTCTATCTTAATTCTAGATTTAAGTTAATACGGTATTAGTGCATCGAGAGTTGGTTAATACTACATTCGTGTTCTTGATTAATAAACTGGGATAGTGAATTGAATTGGAATAAAAGTGTTAAAATCAAAGTGAATCTTAGGGTGAAATCATAAGTCTAATTCTCCATTAATTATTTGAAATTCCAAATTTTGATACTTGTGATAGTTTTTTGGTTATTTATTTATTTCTTAATTTAGTTTTTATAATTATAATCATTGTATTGAATAGTTTAATAAAATTAGGGTTAATAGGAAATTGATACTTGTAAGGTTAGGTTCTTACTACTTTGTCTCTATGAGAACGATACTCTACTCATTACTATATTACTTGTTGACCACATATACTTGCGTGTATTGCGTATATAGATTTTACCCAACAACAAGCATAAGAATCTTTTCAAGCACAGCGAAATAAACACAAGATCCCCTTCATTGATATATTCATGAACATGCATACATTGTTTGTAGAGTTAGTTAAGTTATAAGCAGTTAATACATACATAGCATTTATAACAGTTAGGTACATAATGTAAATGACAGAAAGTAAATGACTGAATGTAAAAGACACAAGGAATTTTAAGTGGTTCAGAGACTCAAGCTCCTAATCCACTCTTATGCTTTAACGAGCAGGAATTCCACTAAGGAAGGGCAGCACCCTGAATCACTAAGATTCCTTCAAGGACAGTAGCCTTGGAACTTTAGTTCACTAAGAACGTTTAAAGCCCAGCAGGCTTGGAACTTCATTTAGTCCCTCCGGATAAGGACCCCTCAGGCCTTGTCTACTTCTTGTTGTTGTTGGTGCTAAGCTGCTAAGATGTCTTTAAGCTTGAACATCTTTTGTACTTAGCAGCTTGGTGTGGTCCTCTTTGCATTCTACGTAGAGTCTGGACCACTTCTTCTTTGGTGCAGCTGATCTTCATTCTTTTCTGCTCATCTTCATCTGATGTCAGCTGTGCACCATCACCATTTAGGTTTGCTAAGTGTTTGAGCTTTTGGTAGACTTTGTTTGACACTTAGCATTCCTTGCACCCTTCTTGAATGGTTTGTAGAAATGATTCTGTATCTGTTTTGTTTTAGCTTTTGGTTCATGGTTATTCGTAGAGTGGCTCTCTAGATCTTTTTTGTGCTCTGCCACTTTTCTGAATGCTATCTTCTTGGCCTTCTCGGCTCTCAGCTTAGCTGCCATCTTCAGTGGCATTCTCATCCTTGTTGAGTGGTGCTTTAGTCTGTTCAAGTCCTTCTTCAAATCTGCTTCACTTCCACTTCCGTAGTCTTACTCTCACTGAGACTTATTTCATTCAGCTCTGGTTGAACTCGTAGAGTCAACACTATAGCATTCCAACAACTCAACGATCCTTCAACTCAGCAACTCTTGATCTTTAAAGCTTTGGCTGATATATACTCTTTCCCAATCTTCCCGTTGGAATATAGCCGTTGAAAGCTATTTGAATTTCTTCGTAGATCTTGAGTTATTATGTGTAGACTGCTTGATGTGACATGACAGCTCCTTTATAACTTTATTAACACAACAGTCTGCTACCTTACCTACCGCCTTAGAATTGTCACCTTTCTATGTCAGGTAGGTAGTCATCTTTATTTCTTCTTTTTGACTTCTTGATTAGAACATCAAAAATTGTCCTTTTGCATCAATGCTCTCAAATAGCAATGTTCAAATATCAGTCTTCAGATTGAACCATTGCCAGATTGAACCATTGCCAATGCTTCAATCTTCAGATGACCGAAATCTACAATTCTGATGCACATGTTCTTGGACCTGATTGTAACGTGTCTTGTTAAATGTTGCTCATTGACTGATTGAGACAACACTACAATCCTGAAGAGTGTTTCATTGGATCATCAATGTAGAACACCTCTTCCTTCACTTGTGCAGTGCTTCAACACTTCTATTTCCCTCGACTAATCTCAGGAACTGATAGCTTGACTCCTTGTTCTGGTCTCTTCTACATAGCAAGACACATCAGATTTGTGGCATGCCCAGTTCGCTTTCTCTTTGTGATCTCCCGTTCACTTATCATCAATGGACTGAACCATGCTTAATCACATTTGCTTTATTCTTCAAAAGCTAACCAGTATCTCTGTGTAAACTACATCGGTTCCTACTTTGTTTGGCAAACACTATGATCTTGGTTGACCCCAAGATCATTGTCTTCTGTTCTCTTGACAGTTACTGCATCTACTGACTTTCCTTAGCCAGTCACTTTTACTGAAGTCTTCTTTTGATCTACTTGTGGAAGACTTCATCTTGAATGGCTTCACAACTCAATCTGGATGTTTATTAGGTTGGTGCTTAGATCTTTTGTTAGCTTACAAGCCATTCATTGAGTGCTCTCTAGTTTCCTTAAGGTGGAATGTATCTTTGCAACTCAGACTAGAGGCTTCGTCCTTTAGATGTTCTGGGAGTGCCCATTTGTTAAGAATCGTGTTTACTCTACGATTCTGCCATGGCGTTGTGAGCACTTTTGTTGAAGCCTTAGTTCTACACTCTACGATTTAGCTTGCGTTGTGCAGAAACTACAACTCTGAGATCAAATCTTGACAGTCTACAATTTCTATCTTTAAGCTTGTTATTTTCGTCTGATCTGGCTTGACTATGATTTCTGCCTCTGATATGATTACTAGACTCCACGACTCTGAGTGTGGTCTACGATTCTTGACTTGACTTTGGTAAATGCTCGGTCGACTCTTAGACAAGCTGTCTCTACGATTCTGAATATGACTTCCTCAACAGACTATGGCTTTGAGGAAGTTCTTGTCGACACACTACGATCCATCCTCATCTCTCTTGGAAGTCTACGAACTCCAAGATCTACTATCTTGCAGACTACGATTCCGCCTTAATAGTTCTCGAGCTTTCCTTGACTCTCCCGATATACAATAATTTCTGGTGCAGTGCTCGACGATCAGACATGCCTATCTATTACATTATAAGATCAACCTAACAAGCTTGATCTTTCTATATTTATAGTCCTTGTACATCATTTCTTTTGAAGGACTTTACAAAGCTATTTTGCTTATATAGGATCAACCTAACATATTAGATCAATTCATTTTAAGTCCTTGTACATATGTTCGTATTATCTATCAAAGGGCTTTACATCTTTTCTTCATGCAAGCATACTTGCTTATATATAAATAGGAATATCATTCATATGCTTATTCCTAACAAAATCTCCCTATTTGATTATGACAAAAACACTTAATGCATATGCATGAGATGCATGAATCTTATATATAGTGAGCAGCTGTATTTCTAAAACAGATAAGCATGAATTTCGTTGATGATAATTTAAACTTGCATACACTATGACATTTTACATCCTGGATCCAGAACATACCTAACTAGATAGAGATATACCTTTTATACCTTTTGGCTCCATGTGTGTCTTTAGGACGTTTGTTGATCAGCTACTCATCTTTTTGCTCCTGCTACCCTTGGGATGGCGACTTCATTTCTTTTCTCTGATCCCCCTCAGACTCTACATTCATGAGATCATCATCCTTTAGCTCCCCCTCAGATGATGATTCTGATTTTGCTCTTTCTGCCTTCTTATTTTGTTCCCTTACCTTTCTATTGGCCTTCTTTTCTTCTTTTCTCCTATTCTCCTTACTCCTCCTTGAGTGCCTCTTTCTGTGTCTCTTTTTCTCCCCCTTTTTGTCATGAATCACTTGGGAAAGCTGCTTCACGTTTGACATAAGTTGCTCCATCAGTTAAGATGAGTTACCAACCTCAATCTTGAGTTCTTTTTGGATAAGCTCAAGCTGTAGGGAGAGAGACTGATTCAGATTGTCAACCTTGTGAGAGAGAGAGAGAGAGAGAGAATTTGCTCTTTATTAGCTTTTGGTGCTCGTAGAGCTTCTTCCTTCTAATCATTCATAGCCATCAGATATATTTGATCTCGCTCTTTGATTTTTAGAGACATATCAGATGTAATAACCCGGAATTTCGAATAATCCAAAATTTATGAATAATTTATTTATTTATTTAATATTGACTGTTAATATTGTACTGTGTATCTGTGATACGAGTCTCAAGAATTAGTCAGTTTGTGTATTGATTGAGAAATTAGAGTATAGTTATGCTTAACAGCTTTAAAAACCCTAACCCTAATTTCTAGATAGGGATTCGACAGAAATTACAGTTATAATATCTGTAACTATGAGTATGTGTTTGTACTGTATGGACTTAATGACCAATGATTGACTGGTAGGGTTTAAACTTTATAAACCCTAATAAGAGATTAGAAACCCTAATCTCAGATTGAGAAACCCTAATGTATAGTTAAAAACTGTGACACCCCCAAATCCAGGTACTTCATTCCCATAAGATTTGGTGCTCACTTATCAAAACTATTACATCTAACTACCTATCAATAAAGGATAAAGACATAATTTAAATAACTTAAACAATAATCTCTCCCATTAAAGGGTTACATCATCATCTCAAATTAAATCCTAGGTAATCAAACCTTAAAATTATTACATACGTTTGCGGAATACATCACATATTAAAACAAGTCTTTAACATAATTCATTAAAATAAAATTCTCAAAA
This sequence comes from Panax ginseng, assembly GCA_020205605.1. Taxonomy (NCBI): domain Eukaryota; kingdom Viridiplantae; phylum Streptophyta; class Magnoliopsida; order Apiales; family Araliaceae; genus Panax; species Panax ginseng. The sequence goes on from CM035129.1 coordinate 72,498,878, forward strand.
GTCTTCATCATTTGGACATCTTGCCTTGCCTTTTGCTATCGACGGCTCATCAACTTTCTCCACTTTAGTCTGCGAAGTTAATTGCAAGAGTGAGCAAACAAATGCTCACCGATATAGAAAGTAGCAATGAAAGTAACATGAGAGTGAATAACGAAAGTTTGAACAATAAGGAACTTGTTCTACAAATCAAAATAAAAAACAAGTTCGAACTTTAATTATCTCGAGGGTCTTAAGACCACGAACTATGTCCCCAGTGCCAGGAATTATTACCCAACCTTAATGATCATTTAGACTATATGGACCCTTCTTAACGCATGCTTAGGGATCACCCTTTGTACCATGTATTGTGCACAAACATCTAAACGTTACACGTACAAAATCCCTATGTTAGGGTTATTAAATCTCGGTTTGGATTTAGAATTTCCGCACTAAAGAAAGTTTAGTTTGGAACTAGCTTATCAGTGTTTCTAGAATTTTAGAACACTATTCAATTTCTATCAATAAAGGTTTAATACAAGAATTTACAACTGAACAAGGCTATCAAGGTCAAAGATCGGATAACAACAATATGTGATTGAAAAAACATGATATACAAGCAAAATGCTATAACCATAAGTGTTAGAATAATCTCCTTTGAATCGATGCATTAGAACAATATATGATTTGAATGATAATTAGGAAAGTAAAACTCGCTCATTATAACAAATTAGGTTATAAGAACATGTATAGACATATTCAAGATAGATTAGGCTTGCTCAATTACTTGAACAACAATAATATAGGAATGGAAACTTGCATTCAATATGAAAAGAATGAAGTTCAAAAGCTTGCTCAGTGTAAAGAGTTAAGTTTTAGAAACTTGCTTAATAATAACAAGATAGAGTTAGAAAACTTGCCTTGATTGTAAGCTACACAAATGAAAAATAATCTCCAATTACCCTACATACATCATTGAAATCGCAGCCATAATTAGCTGCATGAATATTAGCTTTTAGGGTTTAGACCATCATTTAGGTCATAACCCTAACCTAGCACCTAACCATTTAGGCTAACATACTTAACGCTTCTGAAATCACACGTTGATCAACATAACCCTATCATTTATCTACAACTTTTGAAAACATCACTTTTAGTTTCATTTTATAACCTATTTAAATAATTATTTCAACTCTTTAAACTATGCATTACAACACATTGACATTTGTTATTATAGTTTATATCATGTTTTAACATCATTAACATACACGCTAAACTAACACAAGTCCGATATATGACGACACTGTAAAACAAGCGAGACCTCATCATCTCGATTCGAGTGTGTGGCGCACTACACACACTTAGGCTTGGGGACCAGAATGCAACATGCTACCGGGAAATGTATTGTAGGTGTTCGAGATAGACGCAAAGACGACAGTGAACAGTACCATTTTTAGCCCAACAAACACAAATTTCACCCATCAAATGGTGAAATTAGCACATCCAACTGATATAAAACTAACACATACATGTTTCCTCACATATTCATTAACTTAGAACAATTAAACATCAAATTAAACAATTTTAATTCCTTAAATTTCATGTTTTCTCATGAAAACTCCATTTTTGACACCTTTAACAAATTTGGTCACCACGAATTCGTTTTTCAATCAATTGACATAATTTAAACCGCGTTGTTTTCGTTTCTTAACATATTATCATAATCCATCAACAAATTATAGATTACATCATATATTGAATAAGAAATTTGGTACTTTGTATGGCCATATTATAAGAACACAAACACTGTGAGTTTCCTTTTCTTCCTCAACCCAATTTCTCATGAATTTGATAACAAATAACATGTACACATGATAATCAATAGAGTTTGCAAACCTATAAGTGCATATATACAACCATCATTTACGTGACTTAATAATTCATAGGAAATTCCCACAAAGAACTCAAAGCACAAAAGCACAAAATATTAGAATTACAATATACCTTAATCCTTGTTTATGGAAGCAATTGATAGCAATCCTTTTTCCAAAACCCTTATCCTCCAAGCCAATATTATTGAGTTCTCTTCCTTCAAGCTCTCTCTCTCAACACTCTATTATATCTAGCTAGGCCTTAGAGAAAAATAGAACGCGTTGAGATATACTAACTCCCACCTCAAACGTCAGGTAAAAAAACCCAATAGATAACGTTAGTTGAATAATGACAAAGGCCATAAGGTCTTGTTTGGCTAAGCACATCTTCCCAAAACTAATTTATTATAGTATTATTTATATTATGTAATTTCATGTCACACTCATGTCACACCATTAACTTGATTAATTCACATAACTTATAATAACAATAATCAATAATAATTATAATCTCATTATAATTATACTTATAATTAATAAATAATTATATATCTAATTTAATTAATAAATTAGAAAACGCTCACTTTATTTAATTTATTTATTTCCATTAAGTTAAACAATTCATTTAATTTAATTATTTTCTTACATATTAAACAATTGATTTAATTTAATTATCTCCTTAAATTAAATCCAACAAATAAAATTATCATTACTCGATTCAATTAACATTAATTAATTTAGCTATTAATTCATGACAACTCATCAAATATTCATTTTCCTCAATAAATAAATTATTTTAAATATTTATTTAATCCCATAAATATTTAAATTAAATTATAAATTTCTTGATTGTTACATCCTTCCCTCCTTAAAAGGATTTTGTCCCCAGAATCACAACTCGAAAAATTTATCCATTACATTCTTCCCTCCTTAACAAGATTCTCATCCCCTTAATCACTGCAGCAAAAGACCAAGCAAATAACTGAGGATAATTCTTCATCATAACGCTTTCAAGTTCCCATGTAGCTTCTTCAACATTGTGGTTCCTCCAGATTACCTTAACAGAAGGTATCACCTTATTCCTCAGTACTTGCTCTTTTCTGTCAACAATTTGAACAAGGACTTCTTCATATGATAAATCTTTTTCAAACTGTAAGGGCTCATATTCTATAACATGTTTATAGTCAGGCTTATATGGTCTCAATACCCAAACATGAAAAACATTATGAATATGCTCTAACTCTGGAGGTAAAGCTACCTCGTACGCCACTTCGCCAACTTGTCGAAGCACTTCGAAAGGTCCTATAAATCTAGGGCTCAATTTCCCTTTCTTGCCAAATCGGATTTTCCCCTTCCAGGGAGACACTTTCAAGAAAACATAACTACCGACATCGAATTCCCAATTCTGTCGATGTTGATCGGCATATTTCTTCTGTCTATCCTGTGCAGCTATTAATCTTGCTCGAATAACCTTAATTATTTCGACAGTCTGTTACACCAATTCTGGGCCCAATAGCTGACATTCACCAACCTCATCCCAACATAATGGAGTTCTGCATTTCCTGCCGTATAACGCTTTGTAAGGCGGCATGCCAATACTCGCGTGATAACTATTATTATAAGCAAATTCCACCAATGGCAGATGGTCATCCCAATTTCCCTTGAAATTCATGTTACATGCTCTGAGTATATCTTCTAGTGTTTGGATGGTTCTCTCACTTTGTCCGTCGGTTTGAGGATGGTACGTTGTGCTCATTCTCAGCTGTGTCCCCAAACATTCTTTTAATCGTTTCCAGAAATTAGATGTGAAACATGGATCTCTATCTGATACAATAGACACAGGTACACCGTGTCTTGAAAAAACTTCCTTCACGTATAATTTTGCTAACCTATCTAGGGTACATCGAATCTTGATTGGAAAAAAGTGTGCCGACTTCGTTAGTCGGTCAACAATCACCCAAATGGCGTCGTAACCTTGCTGAGTCGTTGGAAGACCTACCACAAAATCCATTGTGATATGCTCCCATTTCAATTCCAGTATGTCTAACGGTTGTAATAATTCGCTTGGCCTTTGATGTTCAGCATTGACTTTCTGGCACGTTAAGCATTTCTCCACACACTCAGCCACATCCCTCTACATATTCGGCCACCAAAAATGATGTTTAAGATCTTGGTACATCTTTGTACTCCTAAGGTGAATAGAATATCGTGAGTTGTGAGCTTCATTCAGAATTCCTTCTTTAACTTCTAGTACTTGTGGAACCCAAAGTCTCCCTTCGAATCAAAGTAACCCTTCCGAATCGATTTTGAATTTGTCTCCCTCACCTTCAGATATCTTCTGTTTTATCTTTTTGCAGTCTTCATCTTGAAGTTGTGCATTTCTCACCTTATCCACCAACGTTGAGTTGTTTCCCATCTAGAACAACTTTTCATCAGACTCTGTCAGATATTTAATTTCCAACTCCATCTTAGCCATTTTAGATACTAGCTTCTCTTGATCAGTTAACAGCATTAACTTCTCCCGTCCCTTCCTACTTAATGCATCATCAACAACATTCGCCTTTCCGTGATGATAGAAATTCTCACACTCATAATCTTTAATCAGCTCCTACCATCTTCTTTGTCTCATATTCAAATCTTTTTGTGTAAAGATATACTTCAGACTTTTATGGTCAGTATATATCTCACACCTCTCTCCATAAAGATAATGTCTCCAAATCTTCAGGGAAAATACCACCGCTGCCAACTCTAAGTCATGAGTCGGATACCCCTTCTCGTAATCTTTCAACTGACGTGATGCATACGCAATAACTTTACCTTTTTGCATAAGCACACAGCCTAGTCCTTTATGCGAGCGTCACTATATACCACAAAATTCCCTGTATCATTAGGCAATGACAACACAGGTGCTGAACTCAACCTCTTCTTCAATTATTCAAAACTCTCCTCGCACTTCTCTATCAAAACAAACTTAACTGCTTTCCTAGTTAAATTTGTCAACGGAGTAGCGATTTTGGAAAAGTCTTGAATAAAACGCCTGTAGTAACCTGCCAATCCTAAGAAACTCCTCACTTCTGACGGTGTCTTCGGCTGATCCCAGTTTATTACAGCTTCAACCTTTGATGGATCTATCGAAATTCCATCCTTATCAATAACGTGCCCGAGAAACTGTACACGTTCCAACCAAAATTCACATTTTGAGAACTTAGTGTACAACTTCTCTTTTTTCAACGTCTCCAACGTCACTCTCAAGTGTTCCACATGTTCCTCCTTGGTTTTGGAATATACCAATATATCATCAATAAACACCACCACAAATTTGTCTAAGAATGGTTTAAACACCTTGTTCATCATGTCCATGAATGCTGCAGGTGCGTTAGTTAAACCAAAAGACATAACCAGAAACTCGTAATGACCATACCGAGTTCTGAACGCTATCTTCAGTACATCCTCCGGCCTCACCTTCAACTGATGATAACCACTTCTCAAGTTTATCTTCGAGAAATATCTCGCTCCCTTCAACTGATCGAACAGGTCATCGATTCTAGGTAATGGATACTTATTTTTAATCATGACCTTATTCAATTCTCTGTAATCAATGCAAAGCCACATTGTTCCATCTTTCTTCTTAACAAACAACACCGTTGCTCCCCATGGTGATACACTTGACTGAATATACTTTTTGTCAAGCAATTCTTGCAATTGCACCATCAACTCTTTCATTTCTACCGGGGCCATTCTATACGGTGCTTTAGATATTGGGGTTGTTCCTGGTAGTAGGTCAATCACGAACTCAATTTGTCGATCCGGTGGAAGACCCGGCAAATCGTCTGGGAGCAGCATCTAGATGACCTCGTTGAGAAGTTGCCAGTTATCTGTGAGTGTTATCTGTTTGATGAGCCTGCGTAGTATTAGGTAGTTGGTCGGGTAAAGGCTGACCAAGCCAATGATGCTTAGCTGGTCTTTTCGGATGATCAGCCACACTAGGACTAAAAATACATGCATAGATAGTGGTCTAATGACAAGGCCGACGACGGAAGCTCGGGACGGAGCCGTATGATGCGGAAGTCTCACGTCTCCCCGTCGGAGGCGGTGTCGGCTCATCTATTCCGAATTTCAACGTCCCCCCGCCTGAGGCTCCCCTCCCTCAACCGGCTGAAGACGTCTATCACGAAAAAGACCCTGATCGCATAAAAGCCTGCAAAATCTCTTATGATCGGTATCTCTTCCAACTTCGCACTCTTCTTCTGCGTATCGACTATGTAGGCTAAGTATCCTACACATCTTTGTTTCAAAAACTTCTTGGCTTGCATCACCGTCAGACAACTTGCTTGTCGAGGTGACTTGCTGCCATGAAACACAACCTTTGACGGAGTCATAAGGTTAACACACTTCCTTTGGCAAATCAATTACTGCACCTAATTGAATAACCAATCCATTCCCAGTATAACATCAAACTCACCATGTCTAATTGGTATCAAATCTACCATCATCTCGTGACCCTTTATAACCACGCTACAATTCTTATATACAAATCTAACAGGAATCACTTCTCTATTTGCAATCTATATACTTAAGGGAAATTCTAATTCTTCTTGAGGCAAATCTAAGTTCTGAGCAAATTCATCGGATATAAATGAACAAGTAGCACCCGAATCAAATAGTACATAAGCATTAATACCATTAATCGAAATGATACCGACACCACATCCTTAGGTCATACAACATCTTGCGTGACATCTACCGAAAGTCCTCGCGGTGGTTCCATTGATTGATTGATTTGGTCGATGATAGTCAATGCACCACCACCGTTGTTGTTTCCTTTTTCACCACTTGCACTTCCCGCTGGCTTCTTACTGCAATCACGAGCCATGTGATCCTTCGAACCGCAGGTAAAACATGCTCCTTTCTTCGGACTAAAATAGTTCGGTGCAATGTGTCCCTCCTGACCATAGTTGAAGCACATTCTCTTTCCCTTTAAACATACTCCAGTATGTTTCTTCCCGCAAGTTGCGCAAGCCTCAAACTTTTTCTTCTACTGATTTCCTTGTTGTCCTCCCGCAGTCGAATTTTCGCTCCATTTCCTCTTCTGACTATTACTTCCAACATTACTACAACCAAATTTTATTCTCATTTTCATTCTTCTTCTTCTTACGTTTTGATTGTACTTGGTCAAGGCATCGCTTCCACCTTCCGCGATGATTGCCTTCTCCAAGATGACGCCAAAATGTGTTTAATTTGGAACATTGAAACTTTGCTGTAAAGCCAAGGTTTCAATCCTTGTTCAAACCTTCTCGCTTTACGCTCGTCGGTTGTGACTTGATAAGTGACAAACCTTGCCAACTCGTTAAACTTCGCAGCATATTCTGGCACTGTCATAGTTCCTTGCTTCAACTCCAAAAATTGCACTTCCAGCTGATTCTGAGAACTCGCTGGAAAGTACATTTCAAAGAACATTTCCTTGAATCTATCCCACGCTATCACTCCTTATCCTCCACGAACCTTGTTTGTTTGCCACCAGTAGCTAGCTTTAGACTTCATCAAAAACGTTGCGAACGCAGTCTTCTGGTCTTCATTAACTCTAGCAACGTCGAACACCTTCTCCATTTCCATGATCCAGGTTTGGGCTTCCACTAGATTCATAGACCCTTGGAATTCTGGTGGTCCAACCACTTTGAATTCCTTGAAAGTCGTGACTTGAGCTTGCAGTTGATTCGCAAGTGCACCCGTTAATAAAGTTACCAACTGCTGAACCGGATTAACGTTGGTCTCGTTGTTATTATTAGTAGACCCCTCTAGAGGTGCTTGGTGACATGGTTGTCTTCTTCTATGAGGCATTTTCTGTTAAGATATAATCTTATTAGCTCATTACTCAACTTCTTGGGTATTTAAAGTCTAACTTAAACATTCCAAGATTAAAGCTTTAACACATAGCATTTCAAATAAACTCTAATATTTTATTCATTCATAAAGTTTTAAAACATGATAAAGATAGCATAATCGCTATAACATCCACTTTCCTGAACTAAACACGTTTCAGGATTACATACTCATACTATCCCTTTATTTATCTCAAAATAAGGGATTCACAATTTATTTATTCACTTAATTAACCACACATTGTTATCTATCCTATTCTATCTAGGCATATTAAGATGTCGTAAGGCTTCCCGACACTCCTCCTCCATGATACGATATGCCGTTTTACGATCCATCACGAACCACGACGAATTCTCAAACTGAGGTGGATAATAGTAGACTCAATCCTGGGCCCTATCAATTGCCGAATTAAAAGCATAATCCATCTCCTTCATCTTGGCTTTCTTCACTTGAACCTTAGCCTCAGCAGGGTCTGCACGTTGAGTCGCCTTCATCCACGCATCCTCTGCTCTTGCACGCTTAGCTGACTCCTCCTTGAAATCATCTTTCAATTTCTCCATGTCCGTCTTCATCTTCTCGTGTCATTATCCAATGTGTCTTCATGTTGACCCTTTGTATGAACTAAGTCCCACTCCGTGTTCCCAAGTTTTGAGTCGAGTTCCTGAATCTCTGCATCCTTTTGCTCCATCGAAGTGTGATACATCTCAACCATATCCTTCAGCTCCTCGACCTCATCCTGTAATTCTACATTACGGCCATACAGAGCGTCATACATCTCAGCTGATATGGAGTTTGGTGGAAACTCCTCAGGATCCTCTTCCTCATCCTCCTCCTCTACATCCTCAGAACTAACCTCCTTGGGATCGGTCACAAGCACATCCTCCTGGATCAACTGTTCCCGCACAACATGAATATCCCAGGGCTCATCATCTATAGGTATTTGAGGTATCACCTCTCTAGATGGACTGGATCCTCCTTCGGTAGACATCCTGACAACAAAATATTTTAAGTTTTACTTAATATTTTTGATACTCGCGAGCACGTAAGTTATTATCACATAGCACATAATGTCTTTTATTATTTAGCTTCAATGGATACCTTAATCCATTCCTTAAAATTCGATAAGAGTTAAACACCTCTATGTTTTTTATTTCCTTAAAGGTTACTTCCTAAGGTTTTCCCACCTAAGGTTCACAACCTAAAGCTTTGATACCAACCTATGACACCCCCAAATCCAGGTACTTCATTCCCACAGGATTTGGTGCTCACTTATCAAAACTATTACATTAAACTACCCATCAATAAAGGATGAAGACATAAGTTAAATAACTTAAACAATAATCTCTCCCATTAAAGGGTTACATCATCATCTCAAATTAAATCCCAGGTAATCTATCCATAAAATTATTACATAAGTTTGCGGAATACATCACATATTAAAACAAGTCTTTAAGATAATTCAATAAAATAAAATTCTCAAAAGTCTTCATCATTTGGACATCTTGCCCTTGCCTTTGCTAGTCGACGGCTCATCAACTTTCTCCACTTTAGATGCAGTGTTAATTGCAAGAGTGAGCAAACAAATGCTCACTGATATAGAAAGTAGCAATGAAAGTAACATGAGAGTGAACAACGAAAGCTGAACAATAAGGAACTTGTTCTACAAATCAAAATAGAAAACAAGTTCGAACTTTAATTATCTGAGGGTCTTAAGACCACAAACTATGTCCCCGGTACTTAGGTATTATTACCCAACCTTAACAGTCATTTAGACTATACAGACCCTTCTTAATGTACTTAGGGGGATCAGCCCTTTGTACCATGTATTCTGCACAAACATCTAAATGTTACACGCACAAAATCCCCTATGTTAGGGTTGTTCGTCTCAGTTTGGATTTAGAATTTCCGCACTAAAGAAAGTTTAGTTTGGAACTAGCTTATTAGTGTTTCTAGAATTTTAGAACACTATTCAATTTCTATCAATAAAGGTTTAATACAAGAATGTACAACTGAACAAGGCTATCAAGGTCAAAGATCAGATAACAACAATATGTGATTGAATAAACATGATATACAAGCAAAATGTTATAGCCATAAGTGTTAGAACAATCTCCTTTGAATCGATGCATTAGAACAATATATGCTTTTAATAATAATTAAGAAAGTAAAACTCGCTCATTATAACAAATTAGGTTATAAGAACTTGTACAGACATATTCAATATAGATTAGGCTTGCTCAATTACTTGAACAACAATAATATAGGAATGGAAACTTGCATTCAATATGAAAAGAATGAAGTTCAAAAGCTTGCTCAAAGTAAAGAGTTAAGATTTAGAAACTTTCTTAATAATAACAAGGTAGAGTTAGAAAACTTGCCTTGATTGTAAGCTACACAAATGAAAAACAATCTCCAATTACCCTACATACATCATTGATATCGCAGCCATAATTAGTTGCATGAATATTAGCTTTTAGGGTTTAAACCATCATTTAGGTCATAACCTTAACCTAGCACCTAACCATTTAGGCTAACATACTTAACGCTTCTGAAATCATACGTTGATCAACATAACCCTATCGTTTATCTACAACTTTTGAAAACATCACTTTTAGTTTCATTTAATAACCTATTTAAATAATTATTTCAACTCTTTACACTATGCATTATAACACATTGACATCTGTTATTATAGTTTATATCTTGTTTTAACATCATTAACATACACGCTAAACTAACACAAGTTCGATATGCCTGACCTGCAAATAAGCAGACCTCATTGTCTCGATTCGGTGTGGCGCGATTCATACACATAGGCTTGGGGCCAAGATAAATGCTTCCCAAGGCAGTGCGCCATTTTTTGACTTAACCTCAATCGCATACATCTGTGTTCAGACGGATACTGAGAGAAAGCGGTGAACAATAGCCATTTTTAGCCTAACAAATACAAATTTCACCCATCAAATGGTGAAGTTAGCGCATCCAACTGATATAAAACTAACACGTACATGTTTCCTCATATATTCATTAACTTAGAATAATTAAACATCAAATTAAACTATTTTAAATCCTTAAATTTCATGTTTTCCCATGAAAACTCTATTTTTGACACCTTTAACAAATTTGATCACCACGAATTCGTTTTTGAATCAATTGACATAATTTAATGTGAGAGGCCCCCAAAATAGGACCACACGACCCATTCTGAGTCGCCAGATATCACTCTATAAATATAAAATACAAACTTCATTTATACAACTGTTGAACTGTCGTGCAGAGTACGACAACAGATAAGCTCTGAGTTTTAATACAATAATGTCTCGTAAACAGTATCCAAACTCAAATTGTTATAATGCCATATAAAATATAACATCAAATATTTTAAGACCCCAAAGAAGAACGAGAAGATTACTATCATATTCATTCTAATGAGGTGCACTTTTGACGCTTTCAAAGTTGGGTTCTCATCACCCTATTGTTGTTCGCCAAAATCAATTATTAAGTGACGTATAAAATACGACACACACATTTTAGGTCCTCAATACCATTATCTATTGCATGTTATGCCGTTTTATAATGTATTGAGAAACTTCGACAGTCTCGGACCATCACACTATTTCCTCGTTATCCCCGCTCGACCCAGCTACACTCTTATTACCTGAAAGGAATTGTGAAACAAAAGGTGAGCATAAATAGCCCAGTAAAGGATATCATGACTAAAGATAATTAAATTATCAATAGCCTTCGTCAATAATAAATCAGAGATTTAGAACATATGGTAGATAATAAAACTTTTCAACCATAGTTGCAGCGGAACGAGCAATCCATTATAAGAGTCAAATAAACCATAGGGTCTATTATCTTCTCCATGTTAAAAGTCCACCAACAATGTTTTATCCTCAGAACATCAATCAACAATTCACCCACAATCATGTTAATAACTCATAATCATAATTGTGATTCTAAATTCCTCTTCGCACCTGTGATGAAGATAATTTTATCACTTGTCTTTACCAAAAACAACAAAATCATGGTTATACCAAATCATAATTCTTATTCATAATCATACTAATAAATTCATCTTTGCACTACAGCCAAAATATTCATTATTAATTTATTCTTTGCACTACAGGCCAAAGACATACAACTGTATTTTAGAAGAGTCAAGTAGGACATGATATCTAATATCTTTTACGAATTAAAAGTGTATAACCAATATTTTATCGCTGAGACTCAGCTTAATAATTAATCCACATCATCGAATCATCCCTGCATTACGACCAAGGATATTCATTAGTATTGCGACCACGAGTTATCCATGCACTACGAGCCAAAGATATTCGTGTTTTCAATAATGGTCGTGATTATACCAAAAAATCCCTGGTTATAATCATACCAATAACTGTCCATCAATGCACTACTACGCCAATGAGGACTTTTACCACATCATCTATAACATTACGGGTCATGATTATACCGAATGATCCCTAGTCATAATCATACCAATAAACAGTTCATCTATGCACATAAGCCAAAGATACTCATCAATCAATAGTTCATTTTTGCACGTAAGCTAGAGATATATAAGCAGAAAACCAATAATCAACAAAATTTCATCTTTATCAGACGTAAGCCAAAGATATACAACTGTAAAACAAATAATCAATAGTCCATCTTTGCACATAAGCCAAAGATATACAACTGTAAAACCAATAATCAACGGTCCATCTTTGCAGGTAAGCCAAAGACGACTTTCATCACAATATAAGCATGATGATGATGACAATGATATAAGCATTAATCAAACGAAAACAAGGATAAATATTAAAGACTTTAAATTTATCTGAATATTATCAATCACTTAATAAACTCATAATCTAAAATTATTAATATTATAACAATATTTTAATCACTTCTTAAACTTATAAACAATTTATTTCAATTGTTTACACTATCAAATAATGCATTTAATCATTCAAAAATGTCATACTCAAAAGATTTCATCACCAATGATCAAACCCCTCATCAAAAATCTGCATATACCCTATATAGGATTCCCAAGCCATAAAATCCTATTTTCCAATTTTGTTACTTCACATAACATATTTAATTCATTTACTCATAACTAGTTCATTTTTATGAAAAATACCAAATCTGTCCCAAAAATATTTCTTTTCTGGGATTTAGCAGAATATAGTCCCATATTGAAAAAATATTTTTTTCAGAATTTTTAAAATTCATTTACTATTTTTCATATGGCCAAAACTGCCGAATATTTAGACATTTATCATAAATTGTTCTTTTGTCCAAAAATTCCGAAATTTACAAGGTATACTCCTGTTATATACATGTACTCCCAATAAAAATTTCACAAATTTTGGAGTTAACCACAAGGAATTATAAGGGTTTACTTTTAAAATAGTATTTTCTCATAAAATCCATAACTCTTAATATATATATCCAAAAATCACCATCTTTGGACACAATATAGAAAACTCATCAAATTATCATTTCAAATTTTCCCAGAATTTTTGAGGGTCAAAAAAATTACGAAACTGCAAATGGATTTTCACCCGCCATGCGGTTATCCACGTAGACAGATCATTTCTACAATTTAATAAGGAATGAATACAAAGGATCATTCACCATGCATGCGGTAATCCACATAGACAGGTTATTCCAATAGAATAATAAAGAATGGAATAACAGAAGAATTCACCATGCATGCGATAGTCCGCACAGACAGGTTATTCCCAACAGAATAATAAAGAATGGAACTAGGTTATGCGTAATCCGCACAGACAGGATATTCCGACAGAATAATAAAGAATGAAATAACAATAGAATTCACCAGGTATACGATAAACCGCACATGCAGGTTATTCCAACAGAATAATAGATAATGGAACCAGGTCATACGTAATACACACAGACAGGATATTCCAACAGAATAATAAAGAATGGAATAACAGAAGAATTTCACCATGTATGCAGTACTTCGCATAGACAGGTTATTCCAACAAAATAATAAATAGTTGAACCAAGTCATGCGTAATACGCACAGATAGGATATTCCAACAGAATAATAAATAATGGAATAACAGAAGAATTTCACCATGTATGCGGTACTTCGCATAGACAGGTTATTTCAACATAATAATAAGGAATGGAATAACAATAGCTCTCTTCATGAAAATGAAAGAAATAATACCCCTTACCTTAGAATAAAGCTGGATACTGGAATAGAGAGGTAGCAGACTTCTCTTCTTCATTCTCTCTATAATTTCTCTCTATAATAATTGCTCTATAGCTTTAGTGAATTGGTGAGAAATGAAGGAAGAATGAGCTTCTATTTATAGAAAAATATAGTTTTGATAATTGCACGATTTGGGGCTCAAAAAATTACAGTACAATACCTTCAACTTTTCTTTCATTTTTAATTTAGTCCTGCAAGTATTATCAAACTTACACCACCTCCCCTAATAGTAAATAATGTGAATCAATATTTATAATCATGTGAAAATACGAATTACAGTATAGTACCTCCATCTGGACCTCCATTTTTAACTTAGTCATGCAAGTATTATCAATATTGCACCAACTCCCCTAATAGTATAAGAATGTGAATCAATAGTATACACATGTGAACAAATAGTTATAATTATATGAAATAATAGTAATTAATTGCTCATTTACCCGATTAATTACTCGGTTGGTCAATATAACTTCCAGACATCAATTACTATCAAAATAAATGTCGATTTCCACTAACACTAATAATCCCAACATAATGGAAATATTTTTCTCAACAATTTCATTTTTGAAATTTCAAAGTTTGGCTCTTTCCAAAAAAGTCAATTGTTGACTTTTTGACCAAAAAGTCAACCCCGACAAATTTTTTGTTTATAGTTTATTGTTACTAATTTCATCGTTCCGAACTCAAATATCTCGTCCGCGTCTCCAAATTCAACTCTGAACTCAAATTCGATTTTTAATAACATTCATCATTAATATTATAACTCACAATATTTAACAACCAGGTCGTTCCCAGGAAAGAGGGAGCTTTTCGATAAGGATTTCTCCTTATTGGCACGCAATTAGGTGACCAAACCTCTCCTTGACAGAACTTCTAGACATTGTCAATATTGCAAATAATAATATGAATAACTTTGTCGTCTCAATTATTGATTTAATAATATATAACATATTATGCAGATGATCTTGTGACAATAATTGAATCAATAATATGAGAGATATGATGCAAAACCAATTCTTCGTAGCAATAATTGAGTATATCCGGTGACTTCTCACATAAGCATCAATAATCAATACCGTGTGCTACTACTATGCAACCACGCCAGACATCAGACTTTTACTACCTAAGTTTTTATGACAACTTGCTTACTTTAAAAAATTTTCACATATCACCAATAACTTTAAACTTTTATCAATTTAACTATTTACCAAAATAAAAAAATTGAATACTTTTATTTCATAAAATTCGGGATCTCACAATCTACCCTCCTTATGAAATTTCACCCTCGAAATTTACGTACCTGGTAGTTCGAAGAGATGAGAATACCTTGCTTTCTTTTCGGATTGTACCTTCCTGATTATTTCCTTTATATCATGATTTTCCCATTGCTCATCTCCTATATTTCAGATATCATTCTAGAATATATCTTCAAAACAAAGGTTAATTGACATATCATAATTTGTCAACTTATCAAGTAAACAATTTTAGCTTAGGTAAGTCACACACTAGCGAAGTATATAACTTGTCTCTCCCCTCCTAGTTCTAGACTCTTATCTCCGCCAGCGACAATATCCCTAAGCTCTAATTCCATTTGTGACGCCCACAAAATAGGACCACACGACCCATTCTGAGTCACCAAATATCACTCTATAAAATTCAAATACAAACTTCATTTATACAACTGTTGAACTGTCGTGCAATGTACGACAACAGATAAGCTGTGAGTTTTAATACATTATTATCTCGTAAACAGTATCCAAGCTCAAATTATTATAATGCCATATAAAATACAACATCAAATATTTTAAGACTCCAAAGAAGAACGAGAAGATTACTATCATATTCATTCTAATGAGGTGCACTTTTGACACTTTTAAAGTCGGGTTCTCATCACCCTATTGTTATTCGCCAAAATCAATTACTAAGTGACGTATAAAATACGACACACACATCTTAGGTCCTCAATACCATTATCTATTGCATGTTATGCCGTTTTATAATGTATTGAGAAACTTCGACAGTCTCGGACCATCACACTATTTCCTCGTTATCCCCGCTCGACCCAGCTACACTCTTATTACCTGAAAGGAATTGTGAAACAAAAGGTGAGCATAAATAGCCCAGTAAAGGATATCATGACTAAAGATAATTAAATTATCAATAGCCTTCGTCAATAATAAATCAGAGATTTAGAACATATGGTAGATAATAAAACTTTTCAACCATAGTTGCAGCGGAACGAGCAATCCATTATAAGAGTCAAATAAACCATAGGGTCTATTATCTTCTCCATGTTAAAAGTCCACCAACAATGTTTTATCCCTGTAACATCAATCAACAATTCCTGTCCACAATCATGTTAATAACTCATAATCATAATTGTGATTCTAAATTCCTCTTCGCACCCAGGATGAAGATAATTTTTATCACTTGTCTTTACCTGAAACAACAAAAATCATGGTTATACCAAATCATAATTCTTATTCATAATCATACTAATAAATTCATCTTTGCACTACGACCAAAATATTCATTAACAATTTATTCTTTGCACTACAGGCCAAAGACATACAACTGTATTTTAGAAGAGTCAAGTAGGACATGATATCTAATATCTTTTACGAATTAAAAGTGTATAACCAATATTTTATCGCTGAGACTCAGCTTAATAATTAATCCACATCATCGAATCAACCTTGCACTACGACCAAGGATATTCATTAGTATTGCGACCACGAATTATCCATGCACTACGAGCCAAAGATATTCGTGTTTTCAATAATGGTCGTGATTATACCAAAAAATCCCTGGTTATAATCATACCAATAACTGTCCATCAATGCACTACGGGCCAATGAGGACTTTTACCACATCATCTATAACATTACGGGTCATGATTATACCGAATGATCCCTAGTCATAATCATACCAATAAACAGTTCATCTATGCACATAAGCCAAAGATACTCATCAATCAATAGTTCATTTTTGCACGTAAGCTAGAGATATATAACTGTAAAACCAATAATCAATAGCCCATCTTTGTACGTAAGCCAAAGATATACAACTGTAAAACAAATAATCAATAGTCCATCTTTGCACGTAAGCCAAAGATATACAACTGTAAAACAAATAATCAACGGTCCATCTTTGCACGTAAGCCAAAGATGATTTTCATCACAATATAAACATGATGATGATGACAATAATATAAGCATTAATTAAACGAAAACAAGGATAAATATTAAAGATTTTAAATTTATCTGAATATTATCAATCACTTAATAAACTCATAATCTAAAATTATTAATATTATAACAATATTTTAATCACTTCTTAAACTTATAAACAATTTATTTCAATTGTTTACACTTTATCAAATAATGCATTTAATCATTCAAAAATGCCATACTCAAAAAATTTCATCACCAATGATCAAACCCCTCATCAAAAATCTGCATATACCCTATATAGGATTCCCAAGCCATAAAATCCTATTTTCCAATTTTGTTACTTCACATAACATATTTAATTCATTTACTCATAACTAGTTCATTTTATGAAAATACCAAATCATCCCCAAAAATATTTCTTTTACGGGATTTAGCGAATATAGTCCCATATTGAAAAAATATTTTTTTCAGAATTTTTAAAATTCATTTACTATTTTTCATATGGCCAAAACTGCCGAATATTTAGACATTTATCATAAATTGTTCTTTTGTCCAAAAATTCCGAAATTTACAGGGTATACTCCTGTTATATATATGTACTCCCATTTAGTATTCATTAGTATTCATATTGATGTTCATCCCTGCACTACAGCCAAAGATATTCATTAGTATTACGACCACGAATTATCCATGCACTATGGGCCAAGGATATTCGTGTTTTCAACAATGGTCATGATTATACCGAAAAATCCCTGGTTATAATCATACCAATAACTGTCCATCAATGCACCACGGGCCAATGAGGACTTTTACCACATCATCTATAACATTACGGGTCATGATTATGCCGAATGATCTACAACACTTTTTACAGTGATTCCACTTGGATAAGTTAGAAAACTCATAGATCTAACTCTAGAACTTGACCACACTCAAAAATTTGAAATATAATAGGAGATATGGTCAATTGAATTTCGTGTTCCATTTTCACTAAAATCTGATTTTTCAACCCTTTGTGATTTCTAAGAAACTTTCTTGTTTTCATATAATAACCAACATAACTCATCATAACAATTACTAATACTTCATATACCCATGATTCTCATCAGTCCAATGCTTTTATTATGACTCTCATCATAATCAACATAACCAGATCATTTCCACAATTTAATAAGGAATGAATACGAAGGATCATTCACCATGCATGTGGTAATCCACATAGACAGGTTATTCCAATAGAATAATAAAGAATGGAATAACAAAAGGATTCACCATGCATGCGATAGAGACCATACTGAGACGAGTTATTCCCAATGAGAATAATAAAAGATGTAACCGTCCTCCGTAAAATGCATGCAGACAGGATATTTCAATAGAATAATAAAGATTTTAATCAGTCCCACAGAAACGCATGAGCAGGATATTCCAATAGAATAATAAAAAAAGCGGGACTAGGTCCCAAGTAAAATGCATGCAGAACAAGATATTCCAAATGTAATAATAAAGATGGAACCAGTCCCATGTAAAAGCATGCACAAGATATTCAAAATAATAATAAAGATTTTAACCGTGTCCCAAGCAGTAAACGCATGCATGAGCGAGATATTCCAACAGAATAATAAAGAATGGAATATCAGAATAAATTCACCATGTATGCGGTACTTCGTATAAACATGTTATTCCAACATAATAATGAAGAATGGAATAACAAAAGCTCTCTTCATGAATACAAAAGAAATAATACCCCTTATGAGTACAACAAATAATATCCCTTACCTCAAATGAAACTGGATACTGGAATAGTGAGGTAGCAGGATTCTCTTCTTCTTTCTCTCTATAGCTTCTCTCTATAATTTCTCTCTATAATAATTGCTTTGTAGATTTAGTGAATTGGTGAGAAATGAAGGAAGAATGAGCTTCTATTTATAGAGAAATATAGTTTCGATAATTGCACGTTTTGGGGCTCAAAATATTACAATACAATACCTCCAACTTTTCTTTCATTTTTAATTTAGTTCTGCAAGTATTATCAAATTTGCACCACCTCCCCTAATAGTAAATAATGTGAATCAATAGTTCAATCATGCGATTCAATAGTTATAATCATGTAAAAATACGAATTACAGTATAGTACCTCTATCTATACCCCCATCTTTAATTTAATCATGCAAGTATTATCAATCTTGCACCAAGTCCCCTAATAGTATAAGAATGTGATTCAATATTACACACATGTGAACAAATAGTTATATAAGCATGTGAATTAGTAGCAATTAACTGCTCATTTATCCGATTAATTACTCGATTTATCAATATAACCCCCAGACATCAATTATCATCGGAATAGATGTTGATTTCCACTAACACCGATAATCCCAACACAATGGAACTATCAAATTCATCTTTAATCAACACAAACTTATTCATCATTAATATTATAACTCACAATATTTAACAACCAGGTCGTTCCCAGGAAAGAGGGGACTTTCCAATAAGGATTTCTCCCTATTGGCACGCAATTAGGTGACTAAACCTCTCCTTGACAGAACTTTTAGACATTGTAAATATTGCAATTTAATAATATGAATAACTTTGTCGTCTTAAATATTGATTTAATAATATATCATATAATGCAGATGATACTGTGACAATAATCGAATCAATAATATGAGAGATATGATGCAGCAATTACTGTAGCAATAATTGAGTATAACTGAGTGACTTATCACGTAAACATCAATAATCAAAGATATTGTACAATACCGTGTGCTACTGTGCAACCACACATATTACTGTACTTTTATCAATTTAACCATTTACTAAATAGAATAATAATTATAAAAATTGAATACTATTATTTCATAAAATTCGGGGTCTTACATCACAGATTGGTATCAAAGCTGTAGGTTATAAACCTTAAGTGGGGTGGGGGAAAGCCCTAAGAGAGAATACTCATTTAGAGTACTAAGTGAGATATTGCTGAAACATATTGATAGTGAAATATGTGGACATGTAGTGTGAGAAGTTTGTACTGGAGAAGTACTAATCAAGTTGTTTAAATTGATTGTAGGATGTCAGGAGAAGATAAGATGAGTACGGAGATGCCAGCAGTTGTCGTACCAGTGCCAGTAGCCGAGGTACCAGCACAAAGCGAGTCAGTGGAAGAAGTAGGAAAAGATGAACCAATGGTTAATCTCAGGAGTGATCATGATGATTATCTCGAGATGTATCTGAGTAGTGATGAGGAGGCGGAGTCTAAACAAGCCAAGGTGGTGTTAAAGAATAAAATCAAAGTTGGAGAACAAGATCGACTATTTGCAGAAAGTCCAGGAACTCCAGAGTAAGGTATTTCTCTTGGAGGAGTTGTGGAAGACGGAGCGGGCTTTACGCGAAATGACTGAAGAACGAAACGAGCTTAAGGCGCAGGTGGACAAAATGAAGGCTGAAGGTGGTGGATCATCTGAAGGAACAAGCAAGAAGGACAATAAGAAGAGAAAGAGGGAAAAAGACAATGAAAACTCTAAAAATTCAAACCCGAAGAAGAGGCAAGCTTGCAGCAAGTGTGGAAAGACTCACGCGGGAGAATGCATGATGTGGAAGAATGTGTGTTTCAACTGTAAGCAGGAAGGACATATTTCTTTGTATTGTCCTAAGCCGAATTTGAGGAAGTGTTTCTCATGTGGTAGAACGGGTCACGGATTCAACAAGTATCCCAACAAGAAGAAGACTGGTGAAGGGAGTGGTCGGTAGACAACTTAGATATATGTGATAGTATCTGTTGGTAGAAGTTTTTGATATTAAAGGTTGTAATATCGAGAAACGATGTATGAACATATGTAAATATAAATATGTTGAAATGAATGAAATCTTTATTTTCTATATGAATATAAGATTAAGATTAATTTATGTGTTCTTATACTTATGGTAAATTCATGACTCATGATTATATGAAATGCTCTGAACCCCTCAACGAATGGACGCCATAGGTCTGACTAGGATAAGTTCATACACTCATATAATTGTGGCAAGTTTATGAACTCATAACTATGGCAAGTTTGATGAACTGGAATTAGATGTGTGAATATGGTAAATGGCAACTTTTTGTGTAAAGTTGGAGAATTGCAACTTTTTGTAAAGTTGAGTATGTTAATCCTAAAATTATTTTAAAAAGGGATAGTAATATGTGTTAAGTATTATATGTACTATGTGCTATTTGAATAAATATGCGATTACATGAGACCAATGTGTTGAATTTTTATTGTGTTAAGAATTTGTATAGAGAAAGGGAATTAATGTAAGATTTTTATTTAAATCAGATCATGCCGCCTAGACGACAGAATCACAATCAAAGGGAAGAGCAGTTGGTCAATAATGAAGGAGGTCAAGTTGACCCGACACAAAATTTTACAAATATGATTGCAGAAGCTATCGAAAATAGAGCTCCAGCAAGAGGAAGAGCGAGGAATCAGCCAACCGACAGATTGGAAAATTTTAAGGACTTTAAAGCGGTAGGACCGCCTTAATTCAAGGGAACCACATATCCGATTGAAGCACAAACTTGGGTGAAAGAAATGGAGAAAGCATTCGTTATCGCTAGAGTAGCAGAAGAGCAAAAGACAGCTTTTGCAACTTATCTGATGAAGGGAGAAGCTAATTACTGGTGGGAAACTAATCAGGCAAGAGCTGGTATAGCTATAGTGGCGTGGACAAGATTCAAGGAGTTGTTCTTTGAGAACTACTTTTCACCGAGTATGCAAGCTTAGATGGAAGTTAAGTTCTTGGAACTGAAGTAGGAAAATATGTCAGTTTCTGAGTATGCGGCTAAATTCAATGAATTAGCAAGATTTGCACCTCATCAGGTGGACACAGAAGCAAGAAAAGCGAGAAGATTTGAGAACGGACTGAAACCGGGGATATTCAACAAGGTGGCAGTATTGCAAATCAATACATTTGCTGCTTTACTAGAGAAAACATTAATTGCTGAAGGAGGGAGCGTGGCTGCATCTCGATTTCATTAGGATAAAAAGAAGAAGACAAGTGATGGAGGAAGCAGTGGTGGTAGTAACCCTAACAAGAGAAAATGGAGTGAGAATACCCAATCGGGTAGCAAGACTAAAGGAAATAAGCAAGGGAGGGAGCCATGTGCGATATGGGGGAAGAACCATGGAGGTGTCTGTCTAAAGAAGAAAGGAGTCTGTTACAACTGTGGGAAAGAGGGGCACATGTCACCCAATTGCCCCAGTCCAAAGAAAATACAAGGTTGTTATGCATGTGGATCGACAAATCATCTGGTTAGAATCTGTCCAAAGAGGAATGCTGAGAAGGAAAGTGTCAACAAGGGACCCGGTGGTGGAACCTTGGCAATTCGAGGACCTGCATAGCAAGAAAGATCAACCGCCCATACATTTAACATGACGGCGCAGGATGCAGTGGCTACTCAGGAGGAGGCATCAGGTAACGATTTCACTTAATACTTAAATTATGCAAGTAATATGAGTCAGATATTTCTGTGAACTGTTTTCTTTTATAGATTCAAGTCACAGGTTAGAATTTGAAACAAAAATTAACATTGTGTTGATAAAAATGAATTGATGCTACAACTTTAAAAGATTGTAGAGAATAAGAAAGCGGTGATTCCGAGGACGGAATCCTTTTAAGGAGGGGTGAATGTAATAACCCGAAATTTCGAATAATCCAAAATTTACGAATAATTTTTTTCTATTTAATATTGTACTGTGTATCTGTGATATGAGTCTCGAGAATTATTCAATTTGTGTATTGACTGAGAAATTAGAGTATAGTTATGCTTAACAGCTTTAGAAACCCTAACTCTAATTTCTGGATAGGGATTCGACAGAAATTACAGTTATAATATCTGTAACTGTGAGTATGTGTTTGTACTATATGGACTTAATGACCAATGATTGACTGGGTAGGGTTTAAACTTTATAAACCTTAATAAAAGATTAGAAACCCTAATCTCAGATTGAGAAACCCTAATGTACAGTTAAAAAACCTAATTGTATGCTGGGAAACCCTAATTTAAAATCTGGGATTTCCTAAACCCTAATTAGGCAACCCTGATCTTAATTGGCAAGCCTAATGTATTTATTAAACATTAATATGATTATGAAACCCTAATTATAATTTAGAAATTTTAATTTTTCTAATTAAAACTCTAATTTAAAGTTTTTTGGAAACTAATGATTTAAAACTTCAGGGTTAGAACCTTAAGGTTAAACCCTAAGGGTTTGTACAAATGTCAAGTATGCCATTAAATGTATTTTGCAAAAGTCCAAAATGCCCTTTTTACTTACTTTATTATGTAACTTGTAGAGATTGCTAGCAACTTTAGTTCCTGAGCAACTAAATTGACTTTGTGACATAGAAATCCAACAAATATCAGCCAACACATCAGATCTAGCAACATGTCAAGCATTATATAAGAGATTTAGAGGGAGAATGTCATCAAAAGTTGATCATTGTATCCAAAGCTCTTAACAACTCTCTCTCTAACCAAACCCCCGAATTTATCAAGTATTTCAGTCATATTATAACCTTTAGAAACATTAAGTTCAGTTTGGGAGATTAAAGATCCAAGCTTATTCAAGAAAAAGTATAAAAGCCCTAACCTATTTTGATCCTAAATGCTAAGAAATTTTTTATATTTATGTGTTTAATATTATGTTAGATGATGTTTTATGGTGATATATGTTGATATAACATGGATTCATAACATCAAAATGCTTTAAAAGTGATGATTTTCAAAACTGCCAAGAATATGGTTTGTGGTCTGACAAGCTAATGTCAGGAGCCACAGATTCGTGCATGTTTATGATTCTTGTTGATATATGTTTTGGATCGGTAGTCTGGTATGAGTACTTTGATCTGCAATTGAAATCAAGGTCGTTGAATGCTTAGATTTCAAGTTATACTAGGTCAAAGTCGGTTGACCGACCATGACGGAGTACATTCTGGGTAACCCAGAAAGCAGTTTCAAGAGTCTGACAAGTTTTTCTAAGTCATAGATCTGACAGGTTTGATGTTGATTATTGATGTTGTTGTAATAAATGTGTAGTCGGATGTGTGGACTTGAGATCTATACCTTTAAATCTCATAAATAACAAACATGTAGGATTTAATGGATGGTCAAACCAAGCTATTTGGTCACGTTTTGTAGTTTCTGGAATTTCCAGAAATCACATGAGCAAGCCCACTGACAGGGTTTGACCGGATCCTATATGGTAAATGTGTTATGTTTGGACTGAACTAATGTTATTAAGTTGTTCCTTGTCATGTGTGCTAGAGGTATGAACCAAAAACCTACTTGTTTGATGACCAAAACCTAGAAATTATCGAGCATCAAGATGGGTACTCGAAACTGCCAGGGTTTCTGGGTAACCCAGAAAACCCAGGAACATGTTGTCAGTGATTTTAGAGGTTCAAATCTCCTTGTTGAGAAACGTTATAACCAAATTGATAACTGGATATTGAAGTATTACATACATGCTACAATATCAAAGTCTTAAAGAGACCATAACAGATTCGAGAAGAAAATTAAGGCCGGTCAAACATGACCCCTTGAACACTGACTTTGTCAGTGTTCTTGAGCCAAGAACACCTAAGGCTACAAAATGTGTCCCTAAAGGCCTATAACGACGGTTTATTTAATTTTATTTTCCTAATCTCTGGAAAATGATTAAAAATAGAAAATAAATTATAAAAATTATTAAAAATAATTTTAAAAATTATTTTAAATTATGAAAAATAATTTTTTACCAATTGGAATATTTTTCTTTAATATTTATAATTATTTAAATACTAAAGGTATTTAATTTATTTAATTAGTGTATTAAATAAATTAGAGAAAATGATTTTAATATATTAAAATTATTTTAAATAAGAATAAAGTATTTAAAAATATTTTGAGTTATAAATTGTAACTTTTAATATTTTTAGAGAATTTTTATTATTAATTTAATATTAATGATGTTTAATTTATTTAATTACTATATATTAAATAATTTTGAGAAAAATGAATTTAATATTATAAAAATCATTTTAAATGAGAATAAAGTGTTAGAAAATATTTTGAATTATAAAATATAACTTTCAATATTTTGGAGAATTCTCATTAATAATTAATATTAATGATATTAGATTTATTTAATTATTATATTAAATAAAGGAATTAAAAATGAATTTATTGATTAAAAAATCATTTAAAAATGAAAAAATATTTTAAAAATATTTTAAGTTATAATTAATGACTTTTAATATTTGGATAATAATTTTATTAATATTTAAATATTAATAGTGATGGTTTAAAAATGATTTTAATTAATTTAAAAATCATTTAAGTAGAATGTTGATGATTTAAAAATATTTTAAGTTATTAATAATAACTTTAATATTTTGACAGGTATGTCATTAATATTTTAATATTATTAAATATTAATGATGATAAGATTATCTGATAATTAAATTATTTAAAAATGATTACGATGTTTGAAAAATTATTATAGATTATAATAATTGCTTATAAATTATTAACAGCTTTCGAAAAATATTATTACTGATATTTGACTTGTCTAATATAATATTGAAGCATAGAAACTGAATTTATTTGACAATAACTGTGTTAATTGTCGGATAGGGTGACCAGAACACTGAGAATGGACCGAAGTCCAACTAGACCAAAATAGTTAGACTTGTTAAGTGTTTATATATGTTATAAACACTGATATGGCTATGTGGTAATGTGTCTAGGAGAAGTTTGACTGTAGATTACAGTGTTGTGTGTTATAAAATATTGTGCTAATTGTGATACCGATATTATTGGTTATAGGTCTTACGAACGCAGATAAATTTATTGTGTAGCTGTAATCAGCGGAAGAGGCAAGTTCCCTAATTCAACCTTGAGTTAATATTGTTTAATTATTATTGGTGGTTAATTATTTCTAATTAGACCACGTCTAGTGATTTATTGTTGATTATTCGCAGTTAGTGCATGTTTAATAATTCAAATTGAATTATTGATTTGGAATATATACATTCGTAGAATAACTGTTGTTGGATATTTAT
The DNA here is from genome assembly GCA_020205605.1 of Panax ginseng. NCBI lineage: Eukaryota > Viridiplantae > Streptophyta > Magnoliopsida > Apiales > Araliaceae > Panax > Panax ginseng. The sequence goes on from CM035129.1 coordinate 72,525,118, forward strand.
ATCCGTAGAAGCTAGAATTGACAGTACATATAATTCCTGTTTATTGTCAAAATTATATTGAGAAATGTCTTAGCTAATTATTCTGGCTAGACAAACATTTGTTAGAATTTGATAGATTCGAGAAAGAGAATTCAATTGTTATTGACAGATCGATGCCAATTATTTCGGCTAGATCGAGAAGTAAATAGAAATTGAAATCACAGTATTTCATTGCTAAATCAAAATCTTGATTCTGAGACTGAGAAGAAAAACCTTTTATATAAAGGGAATATTTTATCAGTCGTGTATTTGACCTTTGCACGTGATTAAGTATTATGCTTTATATAGTGTATAATAAAGCTAATCACTTTATATACTTGCAAAGGGGTATGATTTAATCTTTATGGTTATCTGATACACCTGGGTATATCAAAGTCAATTCTTTGATAGTTACTCGAGAAGAGAAGTTCAGGATCCAATGGATCGCTCAGCATAAATCTGGAAAACATTCCACTTTGCTATTTGGTAGAATTAATTTTTGATTATTCATTTGATTATCGTACAAAACCTTGAAAGCGTTGTACTATTTCATTATCAGATTATTGTTGCGTAAAATGTGAGAAGAATTGATATTGATTTCTATACCTTTATCGTATGTCTTAACTTGCGGGGCAAACTTGTTGCTCACCCTTGCTAAATAAAACTTTTTCAGCTAGGGACGAAGTTGCAGAAGGTGCTGCGAAGAAGAATAAAGGAAAAGGCATTGTTATAAATTAGTTATGATGAACAATATTATTATTATATTGTTGTATTATAAACCCTTTTTGTATAACTAAGGGGTATGACTGTAATGTTAAGGTTAGTGGACCTGAGACTTATGTATTAACAACCTATGTTAATGAGTTATGTATTCCTATTTATATTTAAATGAGTAGTTAGATGTTAATATATTGTGGATCGTGAGCACCAAACTCGGGGGTCAGGTAACCCGGATTTGGGGGTGTCACGTCAGACATAGTGGCTTGGAGTCTGTCTTGAACTATATGTTAGGAATAAGCATGTGAATGATATTCCTATTTATCTATGATTTGATTATTATATAAATGAATGAATATGAAAGTATGCTTGCATTAAGAAAAGCTGTAAAGTCCTTTGATAGATAATAGGAATATATGTACAAGGACTTAGAAAGAATTGATCAACTATGTTAGGTTGATCCTACATAAGCAAAAAAAGCTTTAAAAAGTCCTTAAAAAGAAATGATGTACAAGGACTATAAATGTAGAAAGATCAAGCTTGTTAGGTTGATCTTATAATGTAATAGATAGGCTAGTCTAATCGTCAAGCACTGCACCAGAAATCGTAGTCTGCCAGGAGAGTCAAGGAAAACTCGAGAGCTATCAAGGCAGAATCATAGTCTGCAAGATAGTAGATCTCGGAGTTCGTAGACTACCAGGAGAGATGATGAAGGATCGTAGTGTGTCGAGAAGAACATCCTCTGAGCCATAGTCTACTGAGGATGTCATGTTAAAAATCATAGAGACAGCCTATCTACGAGCTGACCGAGCATCTGCCAAAGTCAAGTCAAGAATCGTTGACCACACTCAGAGTCGTAGAGTCTATAGATCAAATGAGAGGCAGAGATCGTAGTCGAGCCAGATCAGATGAAGACAACAAGCTTAAAGGCAGAAATCGTAGAGTGTCAAGATGTGATCTTGGAGTCGTAGTGTCTGCAGAATCCAAGCAAAATCATAGAGTGAAGAACTAAGACTTCAACAAAAGTGCTCACAACGCCAATGCAAAATCATAGAGTAAACATGATTTTCAACAAATGAGCACTCCTAGAATATCCAAAGGATGAAGCCTCTAGTCAGAACTGCAAAGATATATTCCACCTGAAGGGAACCAGAGAGCACTCAACGAATGGCATGCAAGTTAACAGAAGATCTAAGCACCAAATTAATCAACATCCAGATTAAGTTGAGAAGCCATTCAATATGAAGTCTTCCACAAGTTAATCAGAATAAGACTTCAGTAACTAACTAAGGAAAGTCAATAAATACAGTAGCTGTCAAGTAAACAGAAGACAACAATCTTGAAAGTATCCAGGATCGTAGTGTTTGCCAAACAAAGCAGGAACTGATAAAGTGTACACAGAGATACTGGTCAGTGTATGAAGAACAAGGCTAAAGTGATTAAGCATCGTGTCAGTCCATTGATGATAAAGTGAACGGGAGATCACAAGGAGAAAGAGAGCTGGGCATGCCACAAATCTGAAGTCTCTTGCTATTCAGAAGAGGCCAAAACAAGAAGTTAAGCTATCAGTTCTTGAGATCTGTCAAGGCAAATAGAAGTGTTGAAGAACTACACAAGAGAATGAAGTGGTGTTCTAAATTGAGGATCCAATGAACACTCTTCAGGATCGTAGTCTTGTCTCAACCAGTCAATATGAAACATTCAACAAGGCACTACGATCAGGTCCAAGAACATTCATCAGAATCATAGAGTTCGGTCATTTAAAGATTAAAGCATTGGCAACGGTTCAATCTGAATAGTGAAATTCGAATATAGCTTATTGAGAGCATCAATGAAAAAGGATAATCTCTGATGTTCTAATCGAGAAATTAGAATGAAGAAATAAAGTTGATTACCTGCCCAAGACATCAAAGTGACATCTCTGACGGGGTAGGTGAAATAGTAGACTGCAGTTTCAGAAAGTCATAAAGGGGATGTCATGTCACATCTGCAGTCTACCTTAAATAACTCGAGATCTGTGCAGCAATTAAAAAAGCTCCCAACGACTACATTACAACGAGAAGGTTGTGAAGGAGTATAAATCAACAAGAGCTTCAAAGATCAAAAGTTGTTGAAGTTGCTGATGTTGCAGAATCGTTCAGTTGTTGGAATGCTATTGTTGACTCTACGAGTTCCACCAGAACTAAACAGAACAAGTCTCAATGATAGTGAGATTACAAAGGTGGAAGTGAAGCAACTTTGAAGAAGGACTTGAATATACTAAAGCTTAACTCAACAAAGATGAGAATGCCACTGAAGATGGCAGCTAAGTTGAGAGCCGAGAAGTCCAAGAAGATAGCATTTAGAAAAGTGGCAGAGCACAAAGAAGATCCGGAGAGCCACTCTACGAATCACCATGAATCGAAAGCTGAAATTGAACAAGTACAAAACCATGTCTGCAAACCAGTCAAGAAGGGTTCAGGGAATGCTAAGTGCCATACGAAGTCTACCAAAAGCTAAAACACTTAGCAAACCCAAATGGTGATGGTGTGTGACGCCCCCAAAATAGGTCCACACGACCCATTCTGAGTCGCCAGATATCACACTATAAAAATCATTTACAAACTTCATTTATACAACTGTTGAACTATCGTGCAGAATACGACCACAATTAAACTGTGAATTTTAATACAAATGTATGTAACTCTCATGGTGCCTCGACCACAACCTTACAATGGTACTTTACATAAAAGTACAGTCAATAACTGTTTTATAAATTAAAATCTTACGAAAATACTCAAGGAAACCTTCGTAAATGGGAGGCCATGCGTCTAGGTTATGACAGATATCATATGTCCACAGAATTAACCTTGGTTGACCCAATAATCCCCAAAGAAAAATAAGAAGATTGTTATCATCTTTTTCCAATGGTGAGTCTTTTCTTGACTTATAACTATCTCCATTGTTTCCAATTGAGAATCATATTTCAAACAAACTCTAAGATTATATAGGTAGTGCTCATAGATATACTCAGCAAGTGGATGTTCAAAACCCTATCTTATGATAACACGAGGTTGTATGTCATTAGACATCTGCTATGATAGTGGCAAAACACCCTTCCAAAGTTGGGTTCACCTCACCCTATTCTGTTCACCAAAATTAAATATCAAATGACGTATACAATACGACACACTTATCTAAAGTTCTCAATAAAATTATTTTCATACTATTTAGGGAGAACCTCAACAACTATAGACCACCGTTCTATTCCCCTATTATCCCCGCCAACCCTAAGAACACTCTTATTACACCAAAGGAATTGTGAAGCAAAAAAGTGAGCACAACTAGCCCATAAAGAATATCATGACTAAAGATAATTTACATCATCAATAGCCTTCATCAATAATAAATCAGAGATTTAGAACATATGGTAGATGATAAAACTTTTCAACCATAGTTGCAGCGGAACGAGAAATCCATTAGAAGAGTCAAATAGACCATCAAGTCTATTATCTTCTCTATGTTAAAAGTCCACCAATAATGTTTTATCCCTGTAACATCAATCAACAATTCCTGTCCACAATCATATGAATAACTCATAATCATAATTGTGATTCTAAATTCCTCTTCGCACCAAGGACGGAGATAATTTTCATCACCTATCTTCACCTTAAATATCAAAAATCATGGTTATACCAACTCACAATTCCTTCTCATAATCATACTGATAAATTCATCTTTGCACTACGTCCAAAGATATTCATTAACGGTTCATCTTTGCACTACAGGCCAAAGACAAACAATTGTATTTTAGAAGAGTCAAGTAGAGCATGATATCTACTATCTTTTAGGAATTAAAAGTGTATGACCAATATTTTATCGCTGAGACTCAGCTTAATAAATAATCCACATCATCGATTCATCCCTGCACTACGGCCAAGGATAGTCATTTAATCATCAATGGTTATGATTATACCGAATAATCTCTAGTTATGATCATACCAATAAATGTCCATCAATGCACTACGGGCCAATGAGGACTTTTACCACATCATTTATAACATTATGGGTTATGATTATACCGAATGATCCCTGGTCATAATCATACCAAAAAATAGTTCATCTATGCACATAAGCCAAAGGTACTCATCAATCAATAGTTCATCTTTGCACATAAGCCAAATATATACAACTGTAAAACCAATAATCAACAGTCCATCTTTGCACGTAAGCCAAAGATATACAACTGTAAAACCAATAATCAACAGTCCATCTATGCACGTAAGCCAAAGATGACTTTCCTCACAATATAAGTATGAGGATGATGACAATGATATAAGCATTAATCAAACAAAATCAAGGATAAATATTAAAGACTTTAAATTTATCCAAATACTATCAATCACTTAATAAATTCATAATCTATTATTATTAATATTATAATAATATTTTAATCACTTCTTAAACTTATAAACAATTTATTTTAATTGTTTACACTTTACCAAATAATGCATTTAATCATTCAAAAATGCCATACTCATAAGATTTCATCACCAATGATCAAATCGCTCATCAAAAATCTGCATATACCTTATATAGGATTTCCAAGCCATAAAATCCTATTTACAAATTTTTCAACTTCACATAACATATTTAATTCATATGTTCGTAACTAAACCATTTTCATGAAAAATACCAAATTTGCCACAAAATATATTCTTTTCTGGGATTTAGTAGAATATAGTCCCATATTTAACATATATTTTTCTCAGAATTTTTTAAATTCATTTACTATTTTTTATATTGCCAAAACTGCCGAATATTTAGACATTTATCATAAATTGTACTTTTGTCCAAAAATTTCGAAATTTACAGGGTATACTCCTGTTATATACATGTACTCCCAATAAAAATTTCACCAGTTTTGGAGTTAACCACAAGGAGTTATAAGGGTTTACGTTTAAAATAGTCTTTTCCCATAAAATTCATAACTCCTAATCTATACATCCAAAAATCGCCATTTCTGGACACAATCTAGAAAACTCAACAAATCATCATTTTAAAATTTTTCCAGAATTTTTGAGGTTCAGTAAAATTATGAAACTGCAAATGGATTTTCACCCGCCATGCGGTAATCCACGTAGACAGATCATTTCCACAATTTAATAAAGAATGAATACAAAGAATCATTCACTATGCATGTGGTAATCCACATAGACAGGTTATTCTAACAGAATAATAAAGAATGGAATAACAGAAGAATTCACCATGCATGCGATATTCCGCGTAGACAGGTTATTCCAATAGAATAATAAAGAATGGAATAACAAAAGAATTCACCAGGCATGCGATAGACCTCACAGACATGTTATTCTAACAGAATAATAAGTAATGGAACCAGTCATGCGTAATCGCATGCATGGATATATTCCAACGAGAATAATAAAGAAACGAAACCAGTCATACATGTAATACGCATGACGGGATATTCCAACGTAATAATAAAGAATGGAACTGTGTCATACGTAATCCGCATTTTACGGATATTCAACGAGAATAATAAAGAATGGAATAACAGAAGAATTTTACCATATATGCGATACTTCGAATAGACAGGTTATTCCAACATAATAATAAAGAATGGAATAACAATAGCTCTTTTCATGAATACGAAAGAAATAATACCACTTACTATAATAATAATATCCCTTACCTTAGAAGAAAACTGGATACTGGAATAGTAAGGTAGCAGACTTCTCTTCTTCTTTCTCTCTATTATTTCTCTCTATAATAATTGCTCTATAGTTTTAGTGAATTGGTGAAAAATAATGAAGGAATGAGCTTCTATTTATAGGAAAATATTTTTTCCATAATTGCACATTTTGGGGCTTGAAATATTACACTATAATACCTTCCTCTTTTCCTTCATTTTTAATTTAGTCCTGCAAGTATTATCAAACTTACACCACCTCCCCTAATAGTAAATCATTTGAATCAATAGTAAATCATGTGAATCAATAGTTCTAGACATGTGAAAATACGAATTACAGTATAATACCTCCATCTATACCTCCATTTTTAACTTAGTCATGCAAGTATTATCAATCTTGCACCAACTCCCCTAATAGTAAATGAATGTGAATCAATAGTACACACATGTGAACAAATAGCTATAATCACGTGAATCAATAGCAATTAATTGCTCATTTATCCAGTTAATTACCCGATTGGTCAATATAACCTCTAGACATCAATTATTATCGAAATAAATGTCGATTTCCACTAACACTAATAATTCCCACACATGGAACTATCAATTTCATCTTTAATCAACACGAACTTATTCATCATTAATATTATAATTCACAATATTTAACAACTAGGTCGTTCCCAGGAAAGAGGGGGCTTTCCGATAAGGATTTCTCCTTATCGGCGCGCAATTAGGTGACCAAACCTCTCCTTGACAGAACTTCTATATATTGCCAATATTGCAAATAATAATATGAATAACTTTGTCGTCTCAATTATTGATTCAATAATAGATAAAATATTATGCAGATGATATTGTGATAATAACTGAATCAATAATATGAGAGATATGATGTAGCAATTGTTATAACAATAATTGAGTATAACTGAGTGACTTCTCACGTAAGCATCAATAATCAATACCGTGTGCTACTATGCAACCACACATATTACTGTACTTTTACTACCGAGTAGTTCAATAGTTTTAACGGTAACACTTTCGCTGTTATTTTTTATAAAAAGATAATTCTGCCGTTTATATACTATGATAATACTTCCGTTGTGGGGTCTACCAATGATTGTGCCGTCCTACGAATATTCCATGATAAAAAGAATATTCCCCAACCAAATGAATATTTTATAACAACTTGCATACTTTGAAAAATTTTCACATATCACCCAAAATTTTAACCTTTTATCAATTTAACCATTTACTAAATAGAATAATTATAAGAAAATTGAATACTTTCATTTCATAAAATTCGGGGTCTCATATGGTGCACATCTGACATCGGATGAAGATGAGCAGAACAAAATGAAGATCAGCTACACCAAAGAAGATGTGGTCCAGACTCAAAGTAGAATGCAAAGAGGACCACGCCAAGCTGCTAAGTATAGAAAATGATCAAGCTTAAAGACATCTTAGCAGTAGGGCTCCAACAACAAGTAGCCAGGGCCTGAGGGGTTCTTGTTCGGAGGGACTAAATGAAGTTCCAAGCCTGCTGGGCTTGAAGAGTTCCTAGGGAACTAGAGGATTTCAAGCTGCTTTGGGCTTAAAGAGTTCTTAGTGAATCAAGTTCCAAGGTCACGGCCTTGAAGGAATCTTAGTGATTCGGGTGCTTGCCTTTCCTTAGTGGAAATCTCTAGTTGAAAGCGGAAGAGTGGATTAGGAGCTTGAGTCTCTAAACCACTTAAAATCCCTTGTGTCATTTACTTTATGTCATTTACATTATGTATCCAACTGTTATAACTTCTATGTATGTATTAACTGCTTACCACTTAACTAACTCTAAGAATAATGTATGTATGATTATGAATATATCAATGAAGGGGATATTTTACTTATTCCGCTATGCTTGAAAGATTCTTATGTTTGTCATATGCTTATTCATTAGCTATACAAAATAAATTGGAAAAATTATTTGAAAATAAAAAGGATCTATTCAACCCCCCCCCCCCCCTTCTAGATTTATTGTGTGCCTATTGGGAACTAACAATTGGTATCAAAGCAGGTTCTCATGCTATATTCAAAATCTAATAACTTTGAGTCTGATCCTAGGAACAAACATTGTTCTAAACTTAGTTTAGTAGTAAGTCACTTGTAAATGCAGACAGGCTCACAAGTTGGAAATATTATGTGAAGGTAATTGTGTATATACACCTAAAGCTGCTCAGATTGGTCCGTGTTCTTAAATGTTTAGCAACAAGACGAATCCGTGTCCACAGTCAATCTTGTAGTCTAAAGAGCAGGTATGGGAGCTCAAGAGGCATCAACAACAAAGAGTCAAGCATCCACCAGACTGAAAGATGAAAATGCCATATGTGCTAAGAAGTAATCATTTAGAGAAGAATCTCTTAAATCTATATTTGGCTAACCAACAGCTGGATATGAAACTTGAGGACTCAAGGTTGTCAAAGAACTAAAGATGTCAAGATTCTCTGAGCCTACATCTTTAAGAATATGACTGATTGATCAAAGGATAACTGGAGCAACAAGCTGTCAGAAGTAAAGGAAAAAGTATGCACATCAATGCCTAACCTCAACATATTAAGTTAAATGACTGTCAACAAACTGACAATGTAAAGGTATAGTTCCTCATCAGTATAAATGTATACATCATGTTGCACCACCTTATGCACTATAAAAGTATTCTATCAAGAGACCATACTCTACCTAAAAAGCAGAAGAGAGAAAGTACACTGAAGTTGGAAACTCAAATGCTAACAAACTTTCTCTTCATCCAAGTTTTAGGTTAAAGATAACACCTTGAAAGAAATCTGAAATAGGTCATAAGCACATCAAGGTTCAATTAATTTTAAGTGGAGAAATCTTTGCTGATGGGTTAGTATATATGTACAAACCTATGTTCTAAGATTTTGATAACACATAGGGTATGATCAGTTCTACAAGAGTATCTTTAAGATTCGTAGAAACTGATTACCTCCATGAATCAACCGTATATAAATAAGTGTTAGAGTTGATTCTCACTCTGTGAACATAACCAAGCAAATGATAAAACCATCAAAGAAAAAAAGTGCTTTGTTGAATTGATTGATCTTATACACACTCATCATCATGCATCTTAAAATATCTTATCTAAATTAGATAAATGCATGAATATGATTGTTGGTGATCAATATGATGAAATTTCAAATATATGAGGAACATGTATTTTTGAAAGCTGACCGAGCAGGACCCATTTAACCATGGGTACAAAAAATAGAAATTTATCTAACCTGCAGGTGCTTGGTCTATCTGACCACACTAAGGAATGCAGAAGCAGGAGACTTCAGTCAAGAAGATTCAACCAGCAGAAGGCTTAAGAAATTTCAGAAGAATTTCTGACTAAATCTTTATTTGTCAAAGTCTATTCTTGGAGACTTGCTGAGGTAACATGAATGAAGCTCACATGGTTGCTGATCTCAATATGAAAGCACACCAGTCGTGATAAGATGAAAATGGTCTTACATGCTCAAGCATACAAAGCATCAATCATGAGGAACTCATTACAGAAGAAGAACTCCACAAGTTCAAACCATCAAAGAAGACTACATTCGTAGTTCTGTCAAACCATAGTAGAATGATCAGTCCTAGAGATATGCAAGGCTGCCTTCTGATGCACATGAAAAAGAAGAACTCACTGAGAATATAATATCAACTATAAAGAAACAGTGATCTGTTGAAGAACAACAGCACTAAAAGTATCAGAAGTACACTGTGAAGCAATGTACCAGTTACAAAGTCCCAAAACTTTGTGGCTGATGAACCAAATGAAGATCCAAAGTCAGTAGGAACGTCTCAAAAAGTACTACTGATAACCTTGTTAACCACACAACTCAAATCGTGGAGCGCCTACGATCAAACATCTCATCATAGTGTAAGAGCAGGAGGACACCACGATTACAACCAATGCAAATGTCTAAAGTTGGTAGATGAACTCACCAGCAGAAAAAGGCCAAATGAGAGATCAGTGCAAATCACTTCTAAAGTTTTTCATCTGAAAAGTGCCTCAGGGACAAACCAGATCCTTATTTCACTCTAAGAGGTTGGCCCTTCCTGAGCTACCTTAACCCAGAAGGAATGCTTAGTCAAGTTCATCACAAGGACCAGGACAAACAACGATTGTGGAATAAATTCTGAAGTGAACTCGATGATCGTAGTATAACCTCAATGATCATAGAGTAGGCTCGACGATCGCAGTCTTCCCAGAGGATACACTAGCTCATGGGGAGCTCAAAAGAAGTAGACATATTCTCAACTACTAAGATTATGTGGAGATAAGATTGGAAAGATGCCCTGTAGACTCACCTCAGAAGTTTAGTGCCCAAACTATCATGAGGTACATTAGTGGTTAAGCCATGCAACTTTAAAGATGAGGATCAGTGTCAAATCATCCACTGAAGCATCTCTCAAAAGACGATTGTTGAGTCAACAAAGAAAATCGTAGAGTCCATAGCTACCTCAACAAGCTACTCTACATACTGAAATAGTCAACAGCAAAAAAGTCAAATCTGATGGACGGACACGATGGAGGACTTATAGATGATGACTTATCAACGACTTACAACTGTCCCACTAAGAAATATTGAAGGAACAATTACAAGAGGGAAATTCAAATAATTGGTAGTTTCATATTAGCGGGCTCTTCAAAATCTGCAAACATGTCTTGTCCAAACCCTAAAACTCTCTTCAAAGCCTAAATCTATCAAACCTCAAGCTTCGTCCTAAGTGTATTCAGCTACCTCTCACTAGACACCTAAAATTAAATACCCACATACATCGAAACAGTTAAATGGCAGATTGGCGAGTATTCACTGGCATTCAGCTCGGAACCAAGACGTTTGACAAATCCAAAAAGAAGCTTAGAGATATTCTTGAACTGGTGAAGAAGGTTGGATTCTTAGAATGTCTTGAGGTAAACACTCAAATATATGCTGAACTGGTTAAAGAGTTTTACTCAAATGCTCCATAAATTCCAGAACCCTTTCTACCAAGGTCAAAGGTCAGATTCTAAAGCTGAAATCATCTGACATCAATCAATGCTTAGGCCTTCCTGACCTAGGACTGGAAAGCCTTGATGAGATTAACACTGAACAAGAAAAGAAGATTATGGTATACAAAAAAAACCCTAGTCTGAAGGACATGAAGAAAAAGGAGTTTCTTAAAGAATTCGAGTTCCTTACCGAGATAGTGGGCAAATGTATACTATGCAAGGATACTGCACATAACACTGTGATTGATCTACAACTAAAGATTATGTCTCTACAAAGAAGAGGAAGGCATAAGAGGTGGAAAGCTATCAATCTGATGACTAAGTACCGATAGCAGCCTCACCAGCAAAGAAGAAGTCCAAAGGTGTGAAGAAAATATAGGCTCCATCAAGAAGTCTCTCCACTGAAAGCAAGGAAGCAGGAGAAGAAAAGGTCTCAACTACAGAAAACCGAAAGAGAAGGAGTAACAGATTACTCCAAGGGCCATCTAAAAAGAAAGAAAAGGTGATAAAGAAGTCAGCCCCAGTTCCCAAAGAAAGTCTATCTTCCAAGGATGAGAGCGTAAATTCAGAAGATGAGAAGGGAAAAGAAAGTCTCAAGATTGGGTCCCCAAAGAGCAATTTTGGAAATGAAGAAGAATGTACAAGTCCTATGGCTAGTCCTCAGAGCATCCACTCTGCTGATAAAGAAAGGTTGCAGGTTAACACAATTGCATTCTCTACTAAAAATGCTCCAATAAATTCACATAATGACTCCAAAGATGTTGAGTCCGAAGAAGAAGGACCTGCCCATATTAATGTTGAACATCAAGGAAGCCTGTCTTGTAATTCAGAAGCTTCAGATTTTGAAGAAGAAGAAAAGTCTGACTCTTCTATATCTGAACCTCTAAGGAGAAGAAAGAGCAATAGACTGCTTGCCAGATCTACTCTAAAGAAGAAAGGAGAATCTTCTAATGTTGTTATTGATTTGAGTGATGATGAGTTTGAATCCACGGAAGCGGATGCCGAAGAAGAAGATGAAAAGATGGAAAAAGAGTCTAACCATGAATCAAAGGAACTCAATGATGAGTCTGATGAAGGAAGTTTACAGAGGTCTAACTCCAGCCCAGGACAAAATAAAGATGGCAAAGACTCCAGTTCTAAAATAGAAAAGCCAAAAAATTGTCACATTCCTAATCCTGTAAATCGCAAGAGAAAGATTGTAGTCAAAATTAACGAATCACTAGATGTGCTCCCCAATAGATGGATCAATCATGGGAATGAAAGGCTAAATGTGGTAATGATGACTGCAGAAAATGCGCTCAATAATTGTAAAGCTATGAAGCTAGACACCTCAACTGTAATATATGAGCCTAAAGTTAAGAACCATGCAATAAGATGGTTGTCGACGTTGGAATTTTTATTTATCCCTTTTCATTTCTTGTTCTTTGGTGTTCTCATGTTATGTGAGATTTGTTTGAAAAAACAAGTGAAAAAGGTCCGACATGTGTAATGTCGACGATTTGACTGTAAGAGTTGCCAGTTGGTGTTTTTAACTGGTTGCACCAACGCAACCGATAAAAGGTTTAAACATTGACCCAGTGATGTGACACTACTAAACGGGTCTGTGAAACTGAGATTCATTTAGGTTCGGGGGTTTGATTATGCGGAGGGAAGGTGTTAGGCACCCCCCGATATCCGTTTTGCCATGGTGATCGCCACTTTTCAGGAAACTGTTATATGAATGTGTGTGTGTATGTGTGTGGATCAATGTGCAATTTATTTGGAAGTAGTGCGAGGCCTCGTTCGCGCCTATATATAAAGGGTTTGAATTTATATGAAAATTTTATTTTAAACATGATATAGCAGTGAAGTTTTGTAAAAAGAGGTTTTTCAAACCCTGTGCTCAATAGTAATTGAGACCTTTTCATACTTCCATTTTATTATTAAATGTTCGGCTTGTTTGCTTTTATTTTTGAGATGCGAAGCATCTTCGAGAAAATAATATACAGCGATGTCGAACTCCTCATGGGCATGACAACCATCTAAGGAAATTGAGACCTAAATAAATAATGTACAAGTCATTTATAACTAAAATGTCCATCACGGGAACCGAATCTAGATTCAGTACACTGAATCTGTGATCACATGATTCTAGGCTCACATGATGTGTGACAACCCGAGAATATAGACAATTTTATAAAATCTTAAAAGATTGAATAGAGGTTAAATAATAAACCTAGACAGAAAATAAGTGTATGTATTTAACATTTTTGGGAATGAATTTTGTGAATTTAAAAACTTTTGGTGAAGGTCTATAGTGTTAAGAGTATATGTGTATATGGTCATATATGTGTACAGTATGTGGTTAAGGGTCAAGGGTTGACCGGATAAATTATATCAGTCACAAACCCTAATAATATACTAAGAGTCTCGACGTTCAGTTAGAAAACCCTTTCGACTAATAAGAAACCCTATTACCAGCTATGGAAACCCTAATTTCAGTTTCGGGAATCTGAAACTCTAATTTGGAATAATAAAACCCTAATTGGGAAGCTTGAAGATAAGTATAACGTTTTTATGTTATTAATTGTAAGTATAATTAGGGATAACCCTAATTGATTAATTAGAAAACCCTAATTTCTAATGTTGGAAACCCTAATGTACAATTAGAGAAAACCTAATTATTAATTTATGGAGTTTAATGTTAATTAGGAAGCCTTAACCCTAATTAGAAAGCTTGAATGTGATTAGTAAACTTTATTATAATTAGGGAACCCTAATTCTAATTTTCTATTTTTAGAACCTAATTAGAGAAGTCTAGAATATAAATTTGTGTAATCTTAGGGTTAAACCCTAAGGGTCAAACCCTAAGGGTTAAAACCTAATGGTTGTGAGAAGTTACCAAGTTGCCATTCACTTTATGAGTCAAATGACCAAACTACCCTTTTTATTATTTTATTAAGGTGGAGTGTAGATCTAGCCCTAGTAAGGAGTTGGTAACATACCCTAGGCTATCCATGTGGTCTAGAAAGCAACTTTAATCTGCCAACAACTGATCACATGATCAGCCATTGCATTTTCTCATTTTATATATATATATCAAAGAGATGGAAAGTCACCAAACCAAGCTCATTTGCATCCTTACACTCAACCAAACTTTTCTCTCTCCTTAGCCACGAAAATATTAAGTGAATCAGTCACTAGTGTGATCATTAGCAAGCCAGGATCAAGATCATGGATCAGAAATCAAGTATGGAAGTATAATAGAGGTATAAACCCTAATTCTAGAAATCCTTAAAATTTTGTGTTAATGTTGTTGTTTGTTGTTTAGATATGTGTTAGAGGGGTGTTATTTGATGATCCGGTTGCTAGAACATGGATCCATATCATTCGGATGCTTCGAAATTAAAGATTTATTAAATCGGAAAAATTGGAAATGGTGTCTCGGCGATCAAAAAGTCAATAGGCCCTAGATCTGTCTATGTTGTAGATAATTGATGTTTTATTGTTTGAATATATAGTTTGATATGTTTTCTTTCATCTGCAAGTGGTAGTATAGCCATTAGAGGTCTGGATTTAAAGTTATTATTGGTCAAAACCCGTTGACCGGGCATGACCAGGCCAAATCTGGGTAACCCAGAAAGGCCATGAACAGCGTCTGACATGCCTTTTGAAGGTCCGGATCTGACCGATATGATGTTGTTTTAATGATGTGTTGTATTCAAATTGTAGCCCATTATATGTTCTTTGGTTCCATGGCTTTAGATCGTGTAAATGATCAACAGGTAGATCGTAGCAGGTGGTCAGAGTAGACCACTCGCTCTGTTTTTACATTTCTAGAAAACCAAGAAACAGTTAGTATGAGCATTCTGACAGAGTTTGACCGTGCGATTCATGTTGACCCTATTGATGATAACCCGATTTGTTGCTTTAGTTTTGTTCCTTGACATAAGGGCTATAACGTAGAACATTTAGATCACAAAAACCATGATTAGAACAGTTAGATAATCAAACCACAAGGTGGTACCCTGAAGCTGCCTGGGATTTCTAAGTTACCCAGAAAGCCCAACAGCTGTCTGACAACAACTTTGCTCCATCTTATCTTGTTGATATGTTGTGATTTGATCTAGAAATGGGTTGCTAGTTGTAGTGTTATATACGTTCTATAAGATCCATGCTCAAGAAAGCCCAAAAAACATAATGATCATAGATTAATAGCTGGTCAAACTCACTAACTCGAACTCTGACATGATGTTCTAGGCAGCTCAAGAACATGCTCAAGAACACCTATAGCGACGGTTCTGTCGCTATAAGGCCCTTTAGCGACACTATATTTTCCAAAAATAAATAAATAATTAATTAATTAGATAAAAATGGTTTTAATTATTAAAAATATATAATAAATTATGAAAAATATTTTTTAAAGCACGAAAAATAGTTTTTAATTATTTTAGTATATTTCAAAAATATTTAATATTTTTGGAATATAAAAGGTATTTATTTATTTAATTATAATATTAAATAAATTATTTAAAAATGATTTTAATAGTTTAAAAATCATGAAAAATTATATTATGATATTAGAAAATATTTGAAGTTATTTTAAATGACTTTTGATATTTTGTGATGAATTTCATTAATAAATTATTATTAATGATAATTAATTTATTTAATGAATATATTAGATAAATTATGGAAAAATAGAATTAATGCTTTAAAATTATATGAAAATAATTTAAGTGTTATAAGAATATTTAAAGTTATAAAATATAACTTTTGATATTTTGCCATGAAAATATTAATATTTTAATAATAATAGCAATTATCGGATAATGGATTTAAAGGTTTATAAATTATATAAATGAGAAAATAAAGTATTAAAAATACTTTGTGATATTATAAATATATTATAATATTATGTTAAGATTTCATTAATATTTAATATTAAATAAATATTAATGATAAAGGAATTAAGTAGTATTTAAATTATATAAATATGATATTAATGATTAAAAATCATGATAAATAGTAATAATTATCTGAAAATTATTATTGGCCTATGAAAATTATGTTGACTGATTTATAAATTACCTAAGATAATTGTTAAGTGTTTAGGCAGAGTTTAATTGAACTTAAACTCGATAATTATTCAACTAGTAATTTAGGGATGTAATATTAATCTTAGAACTCAACTCGGATCGCAATAGTTTGACTTGATTCTAGGTCTTGTGTGCTGAATAGACTGATAGGATTATGTGGTAATGTGTTTAGGTTATTTTATACTATGATGATATTATTCTAATATTTGGAGATCTAGTATTATCTATATTAGGTCTTGGATAAAGCTAAGTTATATTTAGATATTGAGTAATCAATGATACAGGCATGTTTTTCTTAACTCTACTAAGAGTTGTTTCATTTAGATATGCTTATGGTTAATCATTGCTGATTGCCATGTAGAATTGTACTCTGTACATATTGTATGTATAAGTCAGGTATGAAATGCTGATCACCTTCATTACCATTCGGTTCAGATATATTTGTTCATGTTTAATACTTGTTCAGCCAAAAGTTTGTTCATGCTAATTCATAACTACATTGTTGAATTATAGCCAGCCTATTATTCAGACTCTTTCAATCATGATATATCCTTAAATAAAATTTAAACTTGCTGGGCAACTTTCATGTTCACCCTTTCTATATCATGATAAAACATTGTAGATTAAGGCGAATGCGTCAGATACAAGGAAAGGTTAAAGACAGTTCTAACTTTAGTTAAATGTGCAGATAGATTGGTAACAATAATGTATGATAAAATCTTTGTATGTCAGATAGGATAATGAATTGTGTATAAGTTATGGTTACTCGACCTTGGGGATAGTGTATAATGTTTAATGTATAAATAATTTATGTTTATATCTTTCGTAATAGTTATAGAAATAGTGAACCAGATCCATGGTGATTTAGGACCTGGATTTGGGGGCGCTACATTTGGTATCAAAGCTATTGGTTATAAACATAGGGTAGAGTTACCTTAGACTAATAACCGCAGTGATTAGGATAAGATCTAACTCACATAGAGTTAATGTGTCGGTAAGATTCAAAGAAGGATCTCGGTGAGTGCAAAAGATACGGAGTTCCCTAACTCTGATAATAAAGGTGAACAATAGTGATGAATAGATAGAGTCTAAAAGACTAAAAGTATAGTGATAGGAGATCATAAAATAAAATGATCATAGCATAGAAATGAATTGTAATATATACGATGAGATCACCCCATGATCTGATAAGGTGATAGCAGGGAGAAGAATCAATCTGATGATTGGAAAGTTTACAGCAAAGATTGATGTGTTTGTTATGAATTGGTACAGATACAGGAAAGGATTATGAATGTGGATTGAATAAAATTCGTATTGAGAATGGAGTCAGGATTAAGTGGGGATTATGAAATGTTTGTGTCGCATTGTTTGCTATATGTGTGTTGAGAGGGTGATTCATTTCTCGTGTGTATAACAAATAGATAGGTTATAGGTAGATGATACAAGGTTAAGTATGAGTTCTTAAAACTCATACTTATGTTACGTTCGTGTCTCATGGTTATATGAAATGTTTATGAACCCCTCAACGAATGGATGTTAAAGGTCTGACTAGGACAAGTTCGTAAACTCATATGATTGTGGAAAGTTCCTGAACTCATAAGTGTGGTAAGTTTGATGAACTGGGTAGAACTAAGTGTGAATGGAGTATTGAGGATAATAGGAATAAATAGACTGCTTAAGAAAATGACTATTAGTGGAGATATAAGTTTTCCAAAACTCATAGCTATGCTAGATTTCAAAATTTTGACATCAAGCTAAATACGCACTATGTGTTTTTTTGTTAAAAAAATGTAGACTCGTAATCATTTTTGAAATGGTTTAAAGCATAGTCTATGCTACTTATTTCAGCTAGACGCAAATAATTTGAAATATCAAAATATAATTTATTTATCACTCATGTACCATGTAACCTGGTGCAGAGATGATAAAAAGTTGATAGAGTTATAAATACAGGAATACATACTGTGAATTCGATCTAAAAATTATTGTTCCACTATTGTATGATGTGTTATGACGAAGTCATACGATGATGACATCCTCAAACGGACTATTAATACAGTACGACATCATGACGTCATTCTCAAAAATATTTTCAAAGATTTTAATTAGCCAACGGGGTTTGGCTATAGTTAAATAATTCGATTGAATTGAATTATTGATATGAGTCTATGCTAATCGATTCAGCTAGACTAATGTTATGAAAACTCTAAGTGTTCATTGAAAGAAATTTCCCAAACCAAATTATTTTGGTGCGGAATCCAATAAGACTGAGGTAAGAAATTTTGTGCTCCTAAGGCGCGAATATAGAAAGAAGGAAAAATTGTTCCAACCAATAGATTGGCGGTCACAGATTGCATATCGGGCTAATCACCCTTTGTGTCCGTAAGTTATGACGGTTTGCGGATGAATTTCCATAAAACCTTTGCAAAAATGACAGACAAATAGTCTATATGACTCTTCAGCATAATTTGAAAATGTTTACTCTTGTGAGTGATGTATTGGGTAGAATGTGATGTTGTGTATGCAAGGTATGAGGTGTAAGTTGAATTTTGGGGACAAAATTCTTAGAAGAAGGGGTGAATATGACAACCCAAGAATTTAGACAATTTTATAAAATCTTAAAAGATTGAATAGAGGTTAAATAATAAACCTAGATAGAAAATAAGTGTATATATTTAACATTTTTGGGAATGAATTTTGTGAATTTAAAAACTTTTGGTGAAGGTCTATAGCGTTAAGAGTATCTGTGTATATGGTTATATATGTGTATAGTATGTGGTTAAGGGTCAAGGGTTGACCGGATAAATTATATTAGTCACAAATCCTAATAATATACTAAGAGCCTCAACATTCAGTTAGAAAAACCTATCGACTAATAAGAAACCCTATTACCGGCTATGGAAACCCTAATTTTAGTTTCGGGAATCTAAAACCCTAATTTGGAATAATAAAACCCTAATTGGGAAGCTTGAAGATAAGTATAAAGTTTTTATGTTATTAATTGTAAGTATAATTAGGGATAACCCTAATTATTAATTAGAAAGCCCTAATTTCTAATGTTGGAACCCTAATGTACAATTAGAGAAAACCTAATTATTAATTTATAGAGTTTAATGTTAATTAGGAAGTCTTAACCCTAATTAGCAAGCTTGAATGTGATTAGTAAACTTTATTATAATTAGGGAAACCTAATTCTAATTTTCTATTTTTAGAACCTAATTAGAAAAGTCTAGAATATAAATTTGTGTAACCTTAGGGTTAAACCCTAAGGGTCAAAACCTAATGGTTGTGAGAAGTTACCAAGTTGCCATTAACTTTATGAGTCAAATGACCAAACTACCCTTTCATTATTTTAATAAGGTAGAGTGTAGATCTAGCCCTAGTAAGGAGTTGGTAACCAACCCTAGGCTTGCCTGTGGTCTAGAAAGCAACTTTAATTAGCCAACAATTGTTCACATGATCATCAGCCATTGTATTTTATCATTTTATATATAAATCAAAGAGAGGGAAAGTCACCAAACCAAGCTCATTTGCATCCTTACACTCAACCAAACTTTTCTCTCCTTAGCCACGAAAATATTAAGTGAATCAGTCACTAGTGTGATCATTAGCAAGCCAGGATCAAGATCATGGATCAGAAATCAAGTATGGAAGCATAATAGAGGTATAAATCATAATTCTAGAAATCCTTAAAAATTTGTGTTAATGTTATTGTTTGTTGTTTAGATATATGTTAGAGGGTGTCATTTGATTATCTGGGTTGCTAGAACATGGATCCATATCATTCTGATGCTCAAAATTAAAGATTTATTAAATCTGGAAAAAATTGGAAATGGTGTCTGACAATCAAAAGTCAGTGGCCCTAGATCTGTCTATATTATAGATAATTGATGTTTTATTGGTTGAATATATAGTTTGATATGTTGTCTTTCATCTACAAAGTGGTAGTATAGCCATTAGAGGTCTAGATTTAAAGTTATTATCGGTCAAAACTCGTTGACCGGGCATGACCAGGCCAAATCTGGGTAACCCAGAAAGGCCATAAACAGCGTCTGAAATGCGTTTTGAAGGTCCGGATCTGACCGATATGATGTTGTTTTAATGATGTGTTGTATTCAAATTGTAGCCCGTTATATGTTCTTTGATTCCATGGCTTTAGATCGTGTAAATGAACAACAGGTAGATTGTAAAATCCCAAATTTTACGAATAAAGATTTAAATTTCTTCAAATGTTTTTGAATATTATGGAGTAAATTTAATATAATGTTATAGTTATGGGTAATATTTTATGCAAGTTGTTATATTATATTCGATTGGTCGGGGAATATTCTTTGTGTCGGGAAATATTCGTACGACGGAACAATCATTGGTGGACCCCATAACGAAATTATTGTCGGATTGAGAAATCGACAAAAATATTTTTTATGAAAATAACAGTGGAAGTTTTATCGTTATCTTTGTTGAACTACTCTAGTAGTAGTAAAAGAATATGTCTGGCGTGGTTGCATAGTAGCACACGGTATTGATTATTGATGCTTACGTAAGAAGTCACTCAGTTATACTCAATTATTGCTACAGTAATTGCTGCATCATATCTCTCATATTGTTGATTCAATTATTGTCACAATATCATCTGCATAAAATGTTATTTTATTAAATCAATAATTGAGACAACAAAGTTATTCATATTATTAAATTGCAATATTTACAATGTCTAGATGTTCTGTCAAGGAGAGGTTTGGTCATCTAATTGTGCGCCAATAGGGAGAAATCCTTATTGGAAAGCCCCCTCTTTCCTGGGAACGACCTGGTTGATAAATATTGTGAGTTATAATGTTAATGATGAATGTTATTAAAAATTGAAGTTGTGTTCGGAGTTGAATTTGGAGACGCGAACGTGATATTTGAGTCCGGAACGATGAAATTAGTAAAAATAGACTATAAACACAAAATTTTCCGGTTTTTACTATTTGGTCAAAAAGTCAACAGTTGATTTTTTCGGGAAAAGTCAAACTTCGAAATTTCAAAATTTATATTTTTGTTAAAAATAGTTTCATTGTGTTGGAATTATTTGTGTTAGTGAAAATCGACATTTATTTCGATAAAAATTGATGTTTGGAGGTTATATTAACCAATCGGGTATTTAACCGGATAAATAAGCAATTGATTGCTATTAATTCACATGATTATAACTATTTATTCACATTCTTGCTACTAATAGGGGAGTTGGTGTAAGATTGATAATACTTGCATGACTAAGTTAAAAATGGAGGTATAGATGGAGGTACTATACTGTAATTCGAATTTTCACATGTCTAGAACTATTGAGTCACATAATTTACTATTGAATCACATTATTTACTATTAGGGGAGATGGTGCAAGTTTGATAATACTTGCAGGACTAAATTAAAAAGGAAGAAAAAGAGGAAGGTATTATACTGTAATATTTCGAGCCCCAAAACGTGCAATTATCGAAACTATGTTTTCCTATAAATAGAAGCTCATTCTTCCTTCATTTCTTCACCAATTCACTCAAGCTATAGAGCAATTATTATAGAGAGAAATTTTAGAGAAAAAGAAGAATAGAAGTCTGCTACCTCTCTACTCCAGTATCTAGTTTCTTTCTAAGGTATGGGGTATTATTTCTTTCTTTCGTCTTCTTGAAGAGAACTTTTGTTATTCCATTCTTTATTATTATGTTGGAATAACCTGGTTATGCGAAGTACCGCATTCATGGGGATATTCTTCTGTTATTCCATTCTTTATTATTCTGTTGGAACATCTTGTCTGTGCTTTACGCATGACCTGGTTCCGTTATTTATTATTCTGTTGGAATATCCTATCTGTGCATTTCTGTAGGACTGATTCCGCCTCTTTATTATTACATTAGAATATCACATCACATGCATTTTACTTTGACCTGGTTCCGCTCTTTATTATTCTGTTGGAATATCACATGCAATGCGTTTTATCTTTGGACTGGTTCCGTCTTTATTATTATTCTGTTGAATAACTCGCTTGTGCGGTCTAACGCATGCATGGTGATTTCTTTTGTTATTCCATTCCTTATTATACTCGGTTGGTTAAAGTTTTGACTTCTATACTCCATGAAATTAGTGGAATATCCTTGATATTTAAGCTTCATCCGATATCTTTTCATGGAAATATTCTTCTGAGCATTCTTGAATTTTACTTTACAAAGAAGTATCATGTTGACAATTTGGACGTTAATAGTTCCTGGACAAATTAATTCGTGAACTTGTTTTATTGAATTCTTATATCATTGTCACCATCCTCATGTTTATATTTTTTGAAAGTGATCGTGGCACAGTGGTGCATAGATGGACTTGGTATGATTATGACCGAGGATTATTCGGTGTAATCATGACCGTAATGTTACAAATGATGTGGTAAAAGTCCTCATTGTCCGCATATTGATTGCATTGATGGACGATTGTTGGCATGATCATGACCATTGATGAATACACAAATGTCCTTGGCCCATAGTGGCATGGATAATTTGTGGTCGTGATACTAAAGAATATCCTCGTTGGAAGTAGTGCGGGGGTGATTCGATGATGTGGATTATTTATTAAGTTTGAGTCTCGGCGATAAAAGTGATGAAAAACCTTTTAAATCATAAAAGATAGTAGATTTTATTCTCTACTTGACTCTTTTAATGGATTGCTTGTACTTGCATATGACTAAACTTGATGTCTATTGTATTTTATCGGGTTAACATTGTTGTAGACTAATGATAATTTATTACGCATTATCTTAGTCATAATATCTCTTCTTGGGCTAGTTGAGCTCACCCTTTCTTTCTTTTGTTCTCTTCGTAAAATTAGAATATAGCCGGGATGAGCTTAAGTAAGCTGAGTGATGGACCGGATGATAGTATTAGTAGTCCTCACTATTCTCGTGAAATAATGTGATAATAAATGTATTGAGGACTTATTTTGAGTGCATGTCTTTGCCTGAAGACAATGATTGTATTAAAACTCACAGCTCATGTTGTATATTTAAGTTTGTATCTGAATTTTTTACCATGTATTTGGCTACTCACATCATGTATTGTATACCTATTTTGGGGGCGTCACATAGATCGTAGCAGGTGGTCAAAGTAGACCACTCGCTCTGTTTTTATGTTTCTGGAAAACCCATAAACAATTAGTATGAGCATTCTGACAAAGTTTGACCGTGCGATTCATGTTGACCCTGTTGATGATAACCCGATTTCTTGCTTTAGTTTTGTTCCTTGACATAAGGGCTATAACATAGAACATTTAGATCACAAGAACCATGATCAGAACACTTAGATAATCAAACCACAAGGTGTTACCCTGAAGCTGCTTGGGATTTCTGGGTTACCCAGAAAGCCCTGCAGCTGGCTGACAACAACTTTGCTCGATCTTATCTTGCTGATATGTTGTGATTTGATCTAGAAATGGGTTGCTTTATGGTGTTGTATACGTTCTATAAGATCTATGCTCAAGAAAGCCTAGAAAACATAATGATCATAGATTAATAGCTAGTCAAACTCACTAACTCGAACTCTGACATGATGTTCTGGGCAGCTCAAGAACATGTTCAAGAACACCTATAGCGATAGTTCTGTCGCTATAGGGCCCTTTACTGACACTTTATTTTCCAAAAATAATTAATTAATTAAATAAATAGAGAAAAATAGTTTTTAATTATTAAAAATATATAAAAAATTATTTTAAAGCCTGAAAAATAGTTTTTAATTATTTTGAGTATATTTCAAAAATATTTAATATTTTTAGAATATAAAAGGTATTTATTTATTTAACTATAATATTAAATAAATTATTTAAAAATGATTTTAATAATTTAAAAATCATGAAAAATTATATTATGATATTAGAAAATATTTTAAGTTATTTTAAATGATTTTTGATATTTTGTGATGAATTTCATTAATAAATTATTATTAGTGGTAATTAATTTATTTAATGAATATATTAGAAAATTATGGAAAAATAGAATTAATGCTTTAAAAATTATATGAAAATAATTTAAGTGTTATAAAATATTTGAAGTTATAAAATATAACTTTTGATATTTTGCCATGAAAATATTCATATTTTAATATTAATAGCAATTATCGGATAATGGATTTAAAGGTTTATAAATTATATAAATGAGAAATTAAAGTATTAAAATAATTTGTGATATTTTAAATATATTATAATATTATGTTAAGGATTTCTTTAATATTTAATATTAAATAAATATTAATGATAATAGAATTAAGTGGTATTTAATTTATATAAATATGATATTAATGATTGAAAATCAAGATAAATAACAATAATTATCTGAAAATTATTATAGGCCTATGAAAATTATGTTGACTGATTTATAAATTACCTAAGATAATTGTTAAGTGTTTAGGCAGAGTTTAATTGAACTTAAACTCAATAATTATCCGATTAGGCCGTCGGGATATAATATTAGTACCGAACTCAACTCAGACTGCAATAGTTTGACTTGATACTAGGCCTTGTGTGTTGAATAGACTGATAGAATTATGTGGTAATGTGTTTAGGTTATTTTATACTGTGATGATATTATTCTAATATTTAGAGATCGATATTATCTATATTAGATCTTCGGGTAAAGCTAAGTTATATGTCTTAATGGTAATCAACGGTACATGCAAGTTTTTCTTAACTCTACTAAGAGTTGTTTCATTCAGATATGCTTATGGTTAATCATTGCTGATTACAATGTAGAATTATACTCTGTACATATTGTATGTATAAGTTAGGTATGAAAGGTTGATCACCTTCATTACCATTCGATTCAGATATATTTGTTCATGTTTAATACTTGTTCAGTCAAAAGTTTGTTTGTGCTAATTCACAACTACATTGTTGAATTATAGCCAGCCTATTATTCAGACTCTTTCAATCATGATATATCCTTAAATAAAATTGAACTTGTTGGGCAACTTTCATGATCACCCTTGCTATATCATGATAAAATATTGCAGATTATGGCGAATGCGTCGGATACAAGGAAAGGTTAAAGACAGTTCCATCTTTAGTTTATATGTGTAGATAGATTGGTAAGAATAATGTATGATAAAATCTGTGTATGTCAGATAGGATAATGAATTGTGTATAAGTTATTGTTACTCGACCTTGGGGATAGTGTATAATGTTTAATGTATAAACAATTTATGTTTATATCTTCCGCAATAGTTATAGAAATAGTGCACCAGATCCGTGGTGATTTAGGACCCGGATTTGGGGGCACTACATGATAATCTTATGATTTATATGAAAAGCGATAGCGATTATATATATAAAAAGGCAGAAATATATATATACAGACATGATCACCACCACGAAGCACCTCCACGGGGGATCGGAAATGTAAATATATAAAAGCGGTGAATATATATATATACGAACATGATCAACCACCACGAAGCACCTCCATGGGGGATCAAAAAAGTAAATAAAGCTGTAAAAGACGATCAACTGCCATGAAGTAAACTCCAAGCGAGACTAAATGTAAATAAAGCAGTAAAGACGATTAACCGCCATGAAGTAAACTCCAAGTAGGACTAAATGTAAATAAAGCTATAAAATGCCTCAAAGTAAACTTTAGGCCTGACAGAAATGTAAATATATATATATAAGCAGTAAACGCACCGGACATAAAATTCAGGCTTATCGAACAGAGTTCGACAACAGTATATATATATATATATATATATATAAGCAAGTAAACGCTCCAGATGTAAAATCCAGGCTCATTAGATAGAGTCTGACAACAATTTATATATATATATATATATATATATATAAACAAATAACACTCTAGACATAAGTCTAGGCTCAATCGAGGCATAACTCGATAATGTTAGTCTATATATAAATATATAAATATATAAGTATAAATATACAGACAGAAATGAAAACCACGGACCGAAGTCCGGGCATACACACACAACACGACTCTTAATGTGAAGAATAGTGTGTGCAAAGATGAAGAGAAAGACTTTATAGAGTGTGAGAAGGCTTATAGTGGGCTACCAAGGCAGGCTTCTATGACTCTATATGGATAAACACTCAGCTCTCACTGGTAAAATATAGCTATATGTGAGGTAACAACTGTTTAAAATGAGAAAACACTCAATATGGGGTGTGTATAGATCAAATTGGACAGGACTTCTTCGCTAATTTTTTTATTACAAATGGCCACCCCAAGCTCTATATTTATAGAACTGGGGCATGCAGTGCACTACTTCAGGGCCGAATCCACTAACATTTTGCACAGGGTGCCCAGCTCTGCAGTCTTCTTTGTCTCAAAGTACGTGCACTCGTGCACTGTGATGTCTACTCAAACTTGCAGAACTTCAATATGAGCATCCGACCTTCTTCGGACCATTTTTGTCGAGAGTTATGTAATGACATGGGATTAGAGGTTGTATAAAGTCAGGAAGAAGGGACCATGCCCATGGTCTTCAAGCTTCAAATTATATCCGATGTGCTACCACGCGTAATAGTCACTCGGGATTGGAACTCATTGGCTCTTGTGGGACATTATTGTGTAGAAATGTATGTATGAAATGTTAAGACAGCGCGCAGGGGTTGAGGTGGTAAGATGACGATTTGAATCCTCACTGGGGTTATCTCCGGTTTGGGCTGATAGCAGACGTTGCTTAGGGTTACATCTAAGATTGGACTGCTGCATATGTTTTTAATCCGTAAGGTTATTTGTAAGTGTCTGTCTTCCCAGTGTTATCTTTGGGTCTTTGGAATGAGTGCCTCGGCAGGAGGTCTAAGATTGAAGCTGATCGCATACATTTGAAACAAACATTTCTGGAGTTATTGCCAGAACTGCAAAATCATTCCTTGGGGTTATCTCCAAGGATGAAACTCGGGGGTATCTCCGAGGTTGGAATTGATACTCCCGGTGTGTGTTCCGGGATTGAGACTGAACTTCCGTCAGTATCCAGAATAGATGTGAGATATCTTCTAGGGTTATCTCCGAAAGATGAATCTGCCCTCCTACAATGTTTGTATCAGGCGTGCAGAAAATTTCAAGTGTCTATAGATGCCCCTCTTTATCATATTCATGCAATGCAAGGCATGGATAGGATAAAGAATCCTAGAACCTTGAAATGCAACAAGATAAACATGATGTTATATGCAGCAACATGATGCAAATGTTTGATGCATGAATGAATGATTGTTGGTTCCCTGTTAATCCTGTCGGGGATGACAATCAGTAATGTCTTGGACATGTGGTCCAACTCTTCAAGGATGTTGACATTGGGGCTATCACCAAAGTCATGGATCCTTGATACAGACTTTTACTCCATAGAGGTGCCTCTCGTGTACAAAAGATCTATGGGGATAACGCTTTGTCTGTTTGAGGATGTGTATAACATATTCTACCATCGGTCCTCTTCGATGAGGATGGTCTTCTCTGGTTTGTGTCACCAGTATATACCATGATCCTGTTAGAGTTATTGCCAACCGTATGTATTGTCAGGGCTGCCTGACCTTCACTGATGTGTGTATCACCAGATAGGTCCTTGTTGGGAAAACTGTCAAGGCTGCTTGACATTCATTGATGTGTGTATCAATGATTGCATTTCTTTGTGACCCTTGCTGGGGAGTATGTCAAGGCTGCTTGACCTTCATTGATGCGTATATCAATGGTTTAATTGCGTTGTGACCCTCGTCAGGGATACTTTATCAATGTCTGACTTCGGCGTTGTGACCCCCGCTGGGGATACTTTATCAATGTTTGACTTCGGCGTTGTGACCCCCGCCGGGGATACTTTATCAATGTTTGACTTCGGCGTTGTGACCCCCGTCAGGGATACTTTTTTATGGTTACGACCTTGTGTTTGGCGGCATCAGACCTGTGTGAGGTATTGCTGAGCATGATTTACAAAAGCTGAGCTCATCGGTATAGTGTACCTTATATTCAGGCGAATACCAATGAGTGATATGCGGATCCAGAGTTTGGCCCGTGAAAACTAGGATTCCAGGCTATTTTGCTCAATCGTATAGCATTTTTATTCTTGATTTGGCCTTTTCAGCTTGTGAGACCTCCTTTGTAACTTGAACTGGACCGAGCCGGAGGTGTGGGCCCCATATAGGGGTGCCGCAGGTACACCTGCGGTAGCTACAGGTGGACCTGCGGCCAACCGTGACTATGTAAAGGCTGTATATTGCTTTCATAAGTCACTTTCAAGTAGCGCCGTGAAGGAAATCTGAGAGCTCTTCTTTAGACCTGTCGAGTTCGGGCAACTTTCTGCACATTCTGCCACCGTACAAGTGTTCTTCATTGTCCTGGTAACATATGCATGTATTCTTTTCTAGTTTCTATCTATTGGAAAATAACTTATCACATGAAATGCACTTAGACACATAGTAGTGAATATGCATGCTGATATGACTTTATAAAAAATATTCAACACAGTAAATGTTAGTTTTAAACTATGCTGAACATACTGATGTGAAAAAATTTGAATTTTGAAATAGTCAAATTGGCACCTTTTACGGTCATTTCTTATTCTATTTGAGGACAAATGAGTAAAGGTAGAAAAGCAAAATAATCCTGGTAATTAGACTACACTTATGGATTTTTTTATTGTGATGTATTAATGCATGTAGGATGTACATAATTGTGGGTAGGTGTGCTACTGAATGGCCACCTAGTCATGCCTATGTGCATGTGGATAGTCCCATTTACAAAGGGGACTATGGCAAAAAATTTCCAAAACGTAGGCATTGGGTAGTCTGTATTTTTAACTCTACTGTAGACGTATGTTAAAATAATGCATGCATACATGTAGTCATAAAATGCATTTTGAAAAACTCCATGTAAGAATTTACCACACCCTTTTTGAGGTGATTTAGAGACTTATTGCTCAGATATTATGGATCCGGATTAGCTGAGTAGTTCCTGCGGGACCACTTTTGGTGTACGGAAGAGGGCGTCTGAAGTGCCTTGACCCCGTTCTGTCAGACAGCCTCGTCGTTTGGTGGAGGCGGTGATACGTCCTATCTGGGTTAAAGTGTCGAACGTAGAATACGAGGAGGAGGATGTACCGATTGAGGTTCCAGCTCCTGCTGCACATGTTCCCTATAGGGATTTGCCAGATATTCAAGTGGCGAACCCAGAGCTTCTAAGCGACTTGAGTCGACATCCTTCAGTCTACCTACACACAAACAAGGTATAAAGTTAGATCTTAATCATCCTTGTTTCCTATTGATGAGGAGTAAAGGATTTTGATGTTGATCTATATTTGATGTAGGTTCTCGGCTTTACACAGCCTCGAGGGAATTAGTTCAGCATCCACTCTATGTATCAGGCTTTGCATGATGACTATAGAGCGA
Organism: Panax ginseng; assembly: GCA_020205605.1. Classification (NCBI taxonomy): domain Eukaryota; kingdom Viridiplantae; phylum Streptophyta; class Magnoliopsida; order Apiales; family Araliaceae; genus Panax; species Panax ginseng. Next base: position 72,555,047 of record CM035129.1, read on the forward strand.
TTGTACATGGCTGGGGATTCGGGACATTCTTTTCCATTTTTCCTCGTCGTTGTCCCTGGGGTTACCTCAGGGCATTGTCTGAGCACTAGTTTCACCAGACTCAGTCACTCCATTTGCTATACTGTGAGGTGATGATGACACCGATGGATTGGCAGTTTATCACAAGTATGGAGTTTGGAGGGGATCCAGTGCCTTGTACGGCGGATATTACCCCTACTGTCGTCAAATCCTTGTTAGGAGTTCCAGACGGAGTGCTCAAGGGTAGGACTGTACGTACAGGTCCTTTGAGCATAGATGCTATGAGCGGGTTATTGAGTGAGCCCATACCCGATGACGTGAGAGTCAGGGATTGCATTCTTCGACGATTGTTCTTGATGATCATAAGGGGCTGCTTCATAGCAGATAACTCTTCTACGGTGTACTTTGCTTTGATCAATGCTACTCGACACGTGGACCGTATAGGAGATTATGATTGGGGTTCCTACACCTTCGCCTACTTCCTCATGGGAATACATATGCGATCACAGGGCTTGACCGAGGCTTGGTTAGGATTCTACCCATTTCTGCTGGTGAGTATTTCTCTTATCTTTGCTATGTATAGGTTAAGAGTGTTGACTGACAACAGATGTTTGCCTTTGTGTTGGCAGTTTAGGGCCTATGAGAGGCTTCCATATTTGCGTCCTGTGATTGTGTTAGGTTTAAACACCTATCCACGAGGACGGAGATGGCATCATTCCATACTGGCGGAGGTCCCTGTTGCTGAGGGTTTAACTCATTGCCGCCTACAGCTAGAGTTTTTAATAGCGGATGTCATCACGTGGGTTCCCTACTCTGGGGAGCATTTTAGCATTGGATTTGAGGATGGGTACCCGACTGGTGTCTAGTACGCGATTTCCACCCATAGGATTCCTCTCTTCACAAATGGAGGATGGGAGCTCTATTTAGGAGAGCGTGCTATCAGGAGCACTACAGGAGAGATTCGTATGCCGATCTTGCCTCCTGTCAGGCGTTATTAGCCTGTTTCGCAGTCACCCGTTAGTGATATCCCATTGTTGGGGATTAACAATTTCACACTATCAGAGGGTCCCTGCACTCAAGAGATATTCCAGCATTGGTGGTTCCCTCGTACGATTGGAGCCCAGACCCACGCCACTCAGTTCATGGGGGATATGGTTCCAGGATCCGTGATGATGACGGATTGGCTAGCTTGTGTCAGAGATCCGACTCATATAACATAAATTGATAGTTTGACCCGGCAGTTGGATCAGGCACATTTCTTTATCCGGCACTTGGGTAGAGATCCTTCAGAGGAAGATACTTTTAATCCTTCCAACTCTGGCGCTGGCCCCTCAGGTGACCCATATGGTTCTGCCAGTGCAAATCCTCCCTTGTATAGGTTTGACATCCCTGTAGATAGAGATCCAGTGACTTAGGAGGAGTTACATCAGGTGGACAGGATTGATGATGTAGATATTGAAACCATTGACTTCTTCTGATGTATATTCTCGTTATCTCTTTTTATAGGCCTCTGTTTAGACATTGGGTTGCTTCACCCCATTCTCGCTATATCTTTTGATAGGCCTCTGTTAGATGTAGGGCAATTTTTCCCCATTTCCCTGTATTTTAGCTGTACAGAGATGTATTAGATGATGATATACTTAGAAATGAATGTACAATTTTCCATTCCCTATATCATATTTCCATCTATTATATCATGCATGTTATTATGTTATGCATATATATGTATGTCCAGAGATATTCAGCATTGACCCTGGATGGTCTTATGACACGGCCCGTACAAATGTCTTCTTCGACAGTTAGCCGTATTGATGATACCCCACCTTTTTTTGGTGGCATCTGGTATGCGATCGTGGTATGATAACATGTCACCATCAGACAAGGTGAGTGCAGATCATCTGTTGTAGCATACTATGACCCTGTTGATGTTTCAGGTTTCCACAGGATTTATGGAGGGCATGCTGGAGCACTGGGTATCGGATAGGCAAGTTTTCTGATTTGGGACCCAGGAGTTGACTCCTACTTTGAAAGAGTATGCACGTTTGATGATGTTGCCACTGGACAGACCTTGCGTGCATATGGCGATTGGAGACATGAGTAGGCAGTTCATGACCCTCACTGGATTGAGGCGTAGGGTGGTGTAGGATGAGCTCACATCTGGTCACATTATATCCCAGCATTTTCTGTTTGACAGATTTGGCTCTGAGGATAGTTATACACGACATTTTGGGGATTTCACTACACCGGAGGATCATTGGCATCTGGCCAGAGTGGATGTACTGCTATTATGCGTACTGTCGTATGTATACATTCCAAGATACATGGATGAGTTGGACATTGGCAGCATTATGGCAGTGAGAGCTCTCAGGGAGGGTTACACCATCATACCGATGATCATCACAGAGACTCTAAGGTCAGCTACATACTATTGCACTTATCCCGTAGGAGTGTTTACAAGCAGCTCGGTCATGTTGTACGTGTGGTTTATGTCACACTTGAGATTGATTTGCACTTTTAGGCGTCATGGATATTGTTTCACCCATGATATAGCCATGTCATATTCCTTTCAGCCTGTAGACTGTACAGATGTTGCATCTTGGTCAGCTTTCCTGGCAGGGATTGGAGATCCATTCACTATATTGCCGTGTACATGGCTTAGTTCACCCTACAGCTTTATTACTCATGCGCCAGGCATGGATTATCTTCCTCTGACTGGTTTAAGAGGCATGATTACTTACCACCCGATGGTTGTGATGTGTAAGTTTGATCAGTTTCAGGATTTTTATCCTTTTGAGGGGGCATCGAGTCAGCGCTTTTCTTCTCGACACTTATCAGCACAGGATAGATCCAGGTTGTATGCCTGTTGGTATCAGCGAGAGCTAGTATCATTTTCTGTCATCCATCCAGGTTGTTCTGCAAAGTATTCCGTATGGATGGAGACAGAGACTGCATCGGCTGCGGTATTATCCATAGTGTAGAGGATTGATTCCGATGATGAGGAGCCTATAGAGAAGGCTGATATTCCCATCGAGGAGGATTTGACTGCTGGGTTTCCAGCATTTGTGATGGATTCTCCTACTACGAGTGCTACTGTTATTTAGCATTCAGCACAGTATCTAGAGCAGAGTCTACATCTGATGACCTTTGAGAGAGATCAAGCCAAAGCCTTCATGTTGACAACTCTTGATGGGAGAGACGCAGCTCTATTAGAGAGAGACAAGGCTAGATCAGTCAGAGATGCATTGATTGTGGAGTGGGATGCTACCCTATCTTCCTGGGATGTGGCCGTCATAGATAGTACTTCAGTGAGATCCCTTACGACTGGCATCCTTGCCGATATGAGTGCATATATTGATGAGCATCATGCTACCATGCAGTTAGCCTCGGATCTGATAGCTCGTGTAGATACCATTGGGCAGGAGCTTGCAACGTTACCTCCTTCTTCGGAGAGGGATGCTATGTTAGATCTGATAGTTCGTATACATACAGATCTGTAGATAGCTTTGTATTTTCCTGCACAGACTAGCTTAGCCATTTTGTCATGTGCAACACATATTGTATATATCAAACAATATTATATATGGCAGAGAAATATATTTTGATTCACTTCCCTTTCAGTTGTGCCTTGATACTAGCTTGATATTTGCCTGTTTCTTCAGGACTTATGATCTTGATGCGTTCTGAACTCATCCTTGATATGTGGACATTGAGACGTCCTAGGATCTATCAGAATGGATCATTGATTTGTGTATATCCCTACCATCTTTGGTGTCTTAGGACTAGTTTTTGTCGGTAGAAGTGGAGAGGAGTGTGGCTTTTCTACTCTGAGATTGACCGCACCATAAATGGTCGCCAGTACTTCTATTGGTGAAATGCCTAGTTAATTCCATCTCTTATGGATTGGTATTGCTCTTTAAGGCACAACCACAGCTTAGATGGTCGCAGAATCTCCTATTTGTGAGGAGAGGTTAGGTAGTTCCATCCCTTTGGTCTGAAGTCGATGAAATGTGGTGGATTGAAGTTTGATCCCAGTACCATGTGACACGTATTTTTGTTCTAGTAGGGGGTTAGACCGAACCATAATTGGCTGCCTATGTACTCCTTTTGAAGAGGAGATCAGGTCTACATAGTTCAAACCTGGTGTAAGAGGTTCAACGCTGAATGTGAAAGGTAGATGGGTGTAGAAGCTTTATTGATGAAGAAGGGTGTAGAAGTGTTTTTGTGGTTTTTATTTTTGTAGAGAAAGGGTATAAATGTTTTTGTTGTTTTTTTATTGCGACCGGGCCATATAGAATATGGTTTCCTACGTACTCCTGGGTATCAAGGAGATCAGGTCGACGTAGTTCGACCCTCAGGATGAATTGCAGCCAAAGAGAAGTATGAATCCCATGTGCAGGCTATACTGCTGGGAGAAAAAAGTTTGATTCCATGATTGGGACAAACTACAGTTGTGGAAAAAGTTTGATCCCGTCTTCAGGACAAACTACAAGCGTAGAAAAGTTTAATCCTGTCTTCAGGATAAACTACAGGTGTGAAAGGTTCAATTCCTAGGGGGATAACTGAAATTGTGTGAAAGGTTTGAAATGAGGTGATCCAGCTCAATCCCTTTTTGGCTGACTAGAAAACCAAGCAACTTGCCTGATTTAACGCCAAAGGCGCACTTGGCTGGATTCAACTTCAAGTTGTACTTACGTAACTTGTTAAAGAGCTTTTTGAGATGGTCCAAATGGTCTTCTTCCTTTCGGGACTTGACAATGATGTCATCCACGTAGATCTCTATCTCTTTATGCATTAAATTGTGAAAAAGAGCCATCATGGCTCGCTGGTAGGTTGCCCCGGCATTGATGAGGACGAATGACAATCGTCTATAACAGAATGTTCCCCAAGGCATGATGAAAGCAGTATTCTCATAATCTTCCTCAGCGACCATAATTTGATGGTACCCTACGAAGCAATCAGTAAAGGAATACATGTCGTATTAAGCAGTATTGTCAATAAGAATGTGGATAAAGGGCACATGAAAGCTATCTTTAAGGCTAGCTTTGTTCAGATCCTTGTAATCCACGCAAACTTGCACCTTTCCTCCTAGTTTAGGCACGGGAACAATGTTGGATATCCATTTTGGATATATGGACACCATGATAATGCCAGCTTGAACTTGTTTCACAATTTCTTCTTTCACCTTTAAGCTCCACTCAGGTTTCAATCGCCTGAGCTTCTGCCTGACTAGCTTAAATCCCTCCTTAATGGGAAGGCGATGAAAGACAATGTCAGTGGACAAACCCACCATGTCTTCATGAGACCATGCAAACACATCCTGGAATTGGGTTAATAGTGCAACCATGTCATTCCATTGGTTTAGGGTTAGGTCTGAACCAATCTGGATTAGCTTAGGGCTTTCTAATGTTCTAAGATTGAAAGAAGTGGTTTGGTCAAGGTTGGGTTTAGGTTTGTCTTCGACCCATTCCTTAATCTCCTGAGGTGTCTCAATGTCCTCTTGGATTTCCATCAAGTCTGAGTCAAACTTTTCATCAAAGTTACAATCCTTGTGGAGAAAAAGCACCTCATCAGCAAGTACAGGCACATCTAAATTCAGAGTCCTGAAACAAAATATGATTTAACTTAATATATGAAACTATTTAATCATACAAAAGTGTTAGCATGTACTGATAAAATAACTGCTAATACTTTATAGAAAAGTAAGCAATTAAAGTTATCTACAGGCAGAGGGATTTCTGCCTGTTTTACCCTCGTCGACCAATGCATGGAGTGCTGCTCCAATTGTCGAGGGTAAAGTCCTAATGGACTGTAGTGATAGAGGGGCTGTCATCATCCTCCTTCTCCCGAATGATGACCATAACATCTGGGCAATCATCGTCTGGGGTATATCTGTTTGTATGTTCATCATGGACAATGATGCGTATGCCTGACATCATCAAGGCGATGTCATGTTTACGTTTCCGTTCCCTCTCTTCCACTTTGGGATTAGGAATTAGGACCTCTTTTTCTTTGAATGGTACTGGTTTGGGAAATAGCATAGCCATAACATGGGTTGGCACCTTTACCAAAGACTTTATCAGCTCATGAGGTGCAGATGGAGAAAATTGTTGTGTGGCGAAAGGTTGAGGAATCTACTTGTGCTTATGAGGATTCCTGTGACTGGAACTGGCAGAATAACCTAGTTTGGATGTCCTAGTTTGACTGGACACTTGAATTTGGTTCTTAATACCCTACTTATCTTTACCAAGCCCTTGTCCAGGCTGATGACCCAATGACATCATTTCTTGAATGGCCGACATAACCTCGGCAGAAATCTTTGGTATGGGAAGTGGCACTCCAATAGGATGGTATTGTGTGTTACTCACTTTCGAAGTATGAAAACTGGCCAGCTCAACTTTTGAATTGAAGCTGGTGAGTGGTAGGTCTCTTTGTTCAGGACATTCCAGCTCAGCGTTGACAATGACTAGGCTATTGTTGACAAGGTATTTGAGTTGTTGATGTAGTGTAGAAGGAACGGCTCCATCCATGTGGATCCATGGTCTCCCCAATAGCAGGTTGTATCCTGAATCTATCTTGAGGACGTGGAAGGATACATTGAATGTATTTAGACCAATCTCAATTGGCAGCTCAATCTCTCCGACAGAATTTCGTTGGGATCCATCAAAATCTTTGATAACCGTATGGCTACTTCAGATCTGTTTGAGATTGATGTTCATTTTTATCAAGGTGTCATAAGGACAGATATTCAGAGACGAACCTCCATCTATCAAAACTCCAACTAACATATACCCGGAGGACAAAACTGTGATGTGTAATGGCTTGCAATGACTGGTCCCTTCGGGCTGTATGTCGTTATTAGTGAAGGATATCACATTGTTGTTAAAAATGTGATCAACCAGATGTTGAAATTTTTCCGCATCCACTGATTTTGGTAAGTAGGCCTCCTCTAAAACCTTTAATAAGATCTTCCTGTGATCCTTGGAAGAGAAAACCAAGTCCAGTATTGAGATCTGATATGGAGCTTCTCTTAAGCTTAGATCCACCTTGACTTCATTATGGCCCATAGTGCGGAGGAATTTTTTAATTTTTTCTATGGGAATCTTCCCCTTTGCTTTTATGGCGGACTTTATCACCCTCTGAGGAAGATATAGTTGATTTTCCTTCGACAATATAGAAGCATTATGAGATGTGTATCCTTCAGCTTCTCCATAATTCCATGGGACTTTGTGTAAGCTGACAACAGGATACTGTGATCTGAATGGTAAAGAAATTGGCTCTAGTGCAACCAGTTTCAAAGGATTGTCAGCTCCTTTGAGTTGAATTGTTTGCAGGAGAAATTGTTTGACAGTCTCATCAGCCTCAGCGGATATAACTGCTACTAATCCCTTCCATTTGGTAGGACAAGTATTCCCACTCTCTAGTAGCACAGTGTCATCGTCTGCCAGTTGCAGGACACAGCTATCAATTAGATTTTGAATAAGATGGCGGAGTGCCCAACATTCTTCTTTGCTATGACCGCAAGAATGTGAATAATATTAACAAACTCTATCAGAGTTGAACCATCTTGAACAGGGCTTAATTGGAGGTAGAAGGGAGGTAATTCTTCCTTCGTTGATTAGCATCTGAAATATCTCCTCCATAGGTTGGCCCAGGTATTTAAATTCCCTTTTATTGGCAAAATCTCGACGAGCTTTAGCACTTTCTCTCTTTACAACCTTATCCTCCATAGCTTCGCTTTCGGAAGGTGATGGTGGAGTATTCATAACAAAAGGAAGGAGATAGGCATGCTCCTGGCTGACTAACTGGCGTGCGACTTGATGCTGATGGGTCACCAGTTCTGCTAATTATTCAATTTGCTTACAAAGAGCTTTCATCTTTCATTCCATAGCAAATTGGAACTTTGCATTATCCCATCTGTTAACACCATCTTTGATGGTCTGGGATGATTCACCATTAAAATTGGAACTCTGCCCAGCGCTCCAACTAATCATGTTGACCTCTTCTTCTTTGTGTTGAGGAAGAGGGTTGTCTTGCACATCAGGTTGATCTGGTTTGGTAAACACAATCTCACTATTGTCTATTAAATCTCGGATCTTGTGTTTCAAGGCATAACAATCTTGAGTATCATATCCAGGTGCCCCGGCATGATAGGCACACTTCAGGGTAACATTAAAACCCCTCCCATTAGGGTTGGCTGGTGGAAGAAGACGCGTGATTTTCTTCTGAGTAGTCAGACGAGCAAGAATATTCTCGAGCAAGTCCCCTAAGGGTGTGAATGTTCGAGTGCGCTTTGCATCTCCACCTTTAGGCAATGGAGGGTTTGAAGACTGTGCTTGAAAAGGGGAGTAATTTCTCCTCTGTATAGGCATGCTCTGACTGCCTTTCTGACCTTGTAGTATCAAGGAAACATCCTCCTCTTTCTTTTTATGGACCCTCCGGGGTTTTTTTCCATAAGATCCAGATTGGATGTGCTCAGCAGATGCCTTAAGAGCGGCTAGGTCTTAAATCTTTCCTGACTTCAATCTCATCTCAGCCATCTCTCTGTGTTTGATCATTTCAGAAAATGGTTAGCCAATACCAGCTAAAACTCTTTCATAGAAAGGAGCTTCTTGTATGTCTATGAAAGTCATGACTATTTCTGACTTTGTCATAGAAGGAATAACTTGAGAAGCAAGGCGCCTCCACCTTTGAGCATACTCTCTGAAAGACTCATTAGACTGTTTCTTAACCTTGGTAATCTAGTACCAGTCAGGAGTCATCTGAGATTGAAAACTGTATTGAGTAAGGAAGGTGTGAGCTAGCTCTTCCCAGCTATGGATCTTTGAGTTGTCTAATCTGATATACCATAAACGGGCTTGTTCAGTCAGACTCTTCTGGAACAGCTGCATTCTTAGCTTCTCATTTTCCGCATAAGATCCAAGTTCTCCAATGAATACCTTCAAATGTGTGTAAGGATCCCCTAATCCGTCATACTTTTCAAAGTCAGGGGTTTTGAATTTCTCTGGATAATGAACACTAGGGAATATGCAAATGTCAGCATGTGAAACACTTTCATGTGTTCCAATCCCTGTGAGACCACGGATATTTTCTTCAACTTGAAGGACCTTCTTCCTGATATCACCGGTGTCCGGATCTCCTTTGAGATGGGTGTTTTCAGGGTCTTTGTTGGTCGTATCTAACTGAGGTTCTGGATTTATTTTATCCAAACCTTGTGTCCCTCCTTGTGTAGAGGATTCTGTATGTGTAGGCATCTTTGTACCCTGAGTAGACTGATGCAATTCTTTTAGTAGAACAATCAAATCTGTAATTTGTTTAGTTAATTCGTCAAATTCTTCTCGAGAAGCGGGATTAGACTGGTCAGAAGAAGACATGATTGGCTATAGGCTCGTGGCCTTTTTTGATTTTGAGCGGGTAACAAGCCCAATTATTTCCCTACAATAGAGTTATGTAGTTTAGTCTTAGGGATAATGAAAATGTTCACATGCTATGTGATATACCCGTGTTAGGAATATTATCTTGGAAAAAAGGATGTTAATTTGATAGCATGTTATGTATGTGTAAATATCCTTCATATTTTCCATTCTATAAAGATGAACATGGAATAAAATTACAAGTAAATGCTTTTACAAGTAATTGTAAATGGAAAGCATGAAGAGACTTCCCTCCACGTTTGGTTTATCAGAGGTTGACCTATCTTAGGGTTACTCTCGCGGCTTTTTGGCATGAAGGTCCGCAAATCATTGCAATCTACTTAATGGGAAGTTAATCCGGTCTTTTAACTGGAGCGAATCTGGGTGGTGCCTTTCTTGAGCCTCGTTAGAATTAGTCTCCCTATGAGTCCAGTAATCAAACACCGACAGGATAGCCTCTTGGTGGAGGAACCACACAACATATATTCACATACAACGTGTCTCACCATTTATGAAAATGATGACATGTGCGAAGCACTAATATCACAGATAGATATATTGCGGTGCAGTAAGTAAAATGCATTCGTACACATTCATCATAAATGCAGATGCAACATTCACACAAGCATATAACAGTTTTGAAAAACTTGTAGTAGCGGCTTAAACCCTCTTACTGGTGTCCCCAGTAGAGTCGCCACCTGTCGACGTTGGGATTTTTATTTGTCCCTTTTCATTTCTTGTTCTTTGGTGTTCTTATGTTATGTGAGATTTGTTTGAAAAAACTAGTGAAAAAGGTTTGACATGTGTAATGTCGACGATTTGACTATAAGAGTCGCCAGTTGGTGTTTTTAACTGGTTGCAATGTAACGCCCCAAAATCCGGTCTATCTTCACATCCGGATTTCGTACGTCACGAGTACATCATTCATCCAAACATACATCATTATATACTGAAATATAACAACATACATTCTAAATTCCCAGGTTCTAAAACCTTATAATTCCTTTCATTACAAATAATGATAATTACATTATTCTTTACATCTTACACGAGTGACATTCATCCGCCACTAAGGATACATAACAGTTCATTAAACTAATCTAAAGTTTATTTAACTTATTTTATATTACAAGTCTTCACTTGATCTTCTCACTCATTCCCATTCTGAATGGCACTCCATCTAGATATCGTCAGCTTGATCTTTACGGGATCCTTAAGTTCTTATAACATCGTTGGCTGAAAATGTTTTTCATTTAAAGCAAGTATGAACATTGAATTGCCCAGTAAGTCATAAAAGTTGAACAAACAACTTCAAGAATTCAAATATTCTTTTAAGACTTTAATAACCGAACAAGGTTATGAAGCAGCTTGAATAATAGGAATAATCTCGATTCCTATCATTTTAAAACAATATTCACTTTCATTTTTAAATACTTTCATTCTGCTACCTTTTTCATATACATTTTGTCTGGCTAGAATAATTAGCACGGATTTAACAATAACGGATCATGTATAAATAGAGCATTCTCTTATTGAACAGTTAAATCACAGAACAGTTCATCTCATAAAAACACTGAAGTGTTCACATTGTGGCTCAAGGCCTCATACGTTCTACCACCTTGTACAAATATCGCACATTCATTCGACATATAGATGTAACTTCTCAAGTTCAACATCCGAGAAGTTTTAGAAACTAGCATTCATTTAAAATATGAATGAAGTTAGAAACTTGCATTACGCCCACTTCATATGACTTACACGCTGACTGCTTCATTTCAATTCCTATATAACACATAAGAAAACACCACATACAGTAATTAATCATATATATTTGACTTATGCATTGATTTACTTAACTTTATTTCTTAGGGCGTTCTTGCAACCTAAGTTTACGCAACCACTTTCATTACCATTCTATGGCTTCATGACATACGGAGATGTCTTACGTTTATATTCATCATCTTTGATGTTTTACATTCTTATCTTCTTCTTATAACTTCTCTAGGACTCAACACACATCGCTTCTCTAGTAGTAGTCCATATGGTACTCTGAGTGGTTTCCCACAAACAAGTTCCCGTCTCATCTACACTTCCATCACAGTGATTTAGATTAGTTGTCAGTTTTGTATATACCTTCGCTCTCTGAAGGAATTGTTTAGCCCAACTCCCATATGTCAACCATCAAAGGTTACAATTGTACTACAACCTAAACTTATCTTAACTTATCCAAACCATTAAAACTATAACATTCGCTAAGTCAATTTCTCATTCCTTATGGCTTCCTGGCAACTAAATGCCACACCTCAGGATTCACTCTTTATCGTCTAAGTCATACAGTCTTTTGTATACTCAGAGCGATTATTCAAGTTAATCATTACTCAGCTTCATTATGTTAAACGTCATTGTCTTTAATTCAATCTTTTACCATTCATGGTTTAATCATTGATCTTCATTATCTTACGGTCAAACCATACACGGGGTGTAGGTTCTATCCGCTTAATATTTGCGTACACTCAACTTTCACATTGGTTAAAATGTTCCATACTTACAATTCATTATATCATTTTTTATCTGAATCACGATCGACTTTCATTAATCTTATTACCGTTCGTTACGGCTTTCTTGTTACCATTTTTATCTTACTTAATACTTTCGTTATCCGTTACCTGAACCCCATGTTCATTACTCTTTCTTAATGTTGAATCCATATTGTTCGCTGTATGCTAAGACTGCTTACAACTGCGTTAGGTATCTTTTGATCATTTCGTTCAACCTGTACTAAAGGATTAATTCACTTGTTTAAGTGTTATTTTAGGTGAACTACATGTTCATATTTCTTTCTTGCACATCCCCCAGTAATTGAGCACTTAAAAGCTCATCACTGGCTTTTTCCCTGCACCGGCGCCGCGGTGCCGGGTCCCTCTTTATCACTCGCGCTGCAGTGTCACTCTGTAGTGTCTCAATCATCACCGAGTCCAGTGCTACTGCGCCGCCTCCCAACGCACGCACGACTTCATGCACCAACAAGCCAAGCCCTCATCCCTGAAAAATTTATTAAGTCTTAAATCCAATTTGAGACGCTTACTTCACGATTCCATAACTTATTCGCTATAACTCAGAACGAGGTCGTTCCAAAGCTATTCTCTTCCTTATCTTACATACTTCAATCCCCTTTAGATAGAACTTCAATCTGAATCCGTTAACGTGCCATTCAATTGGCTTAATCTTCACCCTTCTTTCGTTTTACGTTTTTAACGCTCTTCGTTCGTTCGTCCTTAATTCGGTCATCCGAACTCGGAATTCGTTTGTTCTTAAGTCCACGACTCATGTTTTCTACATTCTCTTACATTCTTATGAAACCCTACACATTCGGGTTCATTTATTAACTTTCTAATTCTCATTTGTCTTTTACAAAATTTTCGCCATAACTTCGTTATAGCTAAGTTTTAATACGTTCTTCATGTACGTTTCTACCGTTCCTAACCAAGCAATAATCATTTAACTTATACATGATGGTTTTAAACTTGTCCATCAACAACAATTATCCTACGATGGTTTTAAATTTGTCCATCAACAATGTTCTTCGTGTTCTTTGCGTGTTCTTCGTTTGTTCTTCATTTTAATCGATATTTTGGATTATAATTTCACTTTTTATTGGAATTTGATGTTATAGAACATCATTCCTTACTTATTTCACCTACTTATTTATATAATCCACTCGGATTGTTCTAATTCATTACGAATCTTATACTTCCTTAAGAAATTTATAAAATAATCTTTAAATTCTTATTTCTTCATTTTTCTTACGATTTCAACTATATGAAATCATTCCTAATATCATTTACTTCTTATTCTTATTAAGTTATGTTATTAACATATAGGACTTATAGAAAAATTAAATTCGACTAGGTTTTAGGTTACCTCTTCTTTATTTTTCTTCCGCTAGACAAAGCCGGCGATTCGCAAGCTTTTCTATTTCACGCTCACCTTCGATCCGACCATCCACACTCATTCTCTTCCTTCTTCTCTCTTCATCCGAACCCTCTCTCTCTCTCTCTCTCTCTCTCTATCTAAGGTGTAGGATTTTCAAAATCCTAAATAAATGAATTAAGCTTTCTATTTATAGAATTTCCAAGCTAGGGGTATTTTAGTCATTCCCCCCCCCCCAACATCCTTACTATTCATGACTTAAACATTAAGTTAACTTAGCCATTAAGTTTACTTAGCACTTACGTTTACTTACTCCTTAAGTTTACTTGGCCCTTAAGTTAACCTCCTTACTATTCACAAAACTTAGCCTGTAAGTTTCGTGGTTCCGTCTTTCGGGTTTCGTCCAACAGTTTTAAAAACTGCGATTCTCGGAATCCAAATATTTTTGGATATTTCATCTTTCCTTTACCGATTAACTTTTACGTATTCTTTGAATTTTCAAAAAACTGAAAAATACTTTTTGGTGTTAAGCATTTTCCTTCACGTTTTCCCCTAACGTAGCTAAACGAATGAAAAGTATATAACAGTACTTTTCGTCATTTTTATTTCGTCCAATTTCTGCACATTTTTTGAGAAAAACTTTTATAGGCTTACTTAACTTTTCACAACATAGTATCGTCAAATCTTTCGACGGAATGCCATTTCGACATACTGAACTCTCAGAAAGGCTTAGGTTATTCAAACCCTAACCCTTAGGTTTCGTCGGGTGAATAATGCCTATTTCGTCTTTTCCCCAAAAATATTTTTGTTCTCGAAATTTTTTTATTTTTGTCTTGAAAATTATTACTCGTTCAGTCTAGCTCATAGCCAGAATCCTCCTGACTTATAATCATCCTAGGTTCTAGAACGATTAATAAACATATAGCACATAATATTATTAATAAAAATTGATTTTATTAATAACTAATTCTTTAAACTTAAATTCTGGACGATCCGAATTTCCGGGTCGTCACATGCACCAACGCAACCGATAAAATGTTTGCACATTGACCCAGTGATGTGATACTGCTAAATGGGTCAGTGAAACTGAGATTCATTTAGGTTCGGGGGTTTGATTATGCCAAGGGAAGGTGTTAGGCTCCCCCCGACATCAGTGTTGCCACGGTGACCGCCACTTTTTAAGAAATTGTTATATGAATGTTTGTGTGTGTGTGTGGATCAATATGCAATTTATTTGGAAGTAGTGTGAGGCCTCGTTCTCACCTATATACAAAGGGTTTGAATTTATATGAAAAATAAGTTTTAAACATGATATAGCAGTGAAGTTTTGTAAAAAGTGGTTTTTCAAATCCTGTGCTCAATAGTAATTGAGACCTTTTCATACTTCCATTTTATTATTAAATGTTCAGCTTGTTTACTTTTATTTTCGAGATGCAAAGCATCTTCGAGAAAATAATATAAAACGATGTCGAACTCCTCATGGGCATGACAGCCATCTAAGGAAATTCAGACACCGTAAATAATATACAAGTTGCCTACAGCTAAAAATATCCATCACGAAAACCGAATCTAGATTCAGTAGATTGAATCTGTGATCACATGCTTCCTAGGCTCACATGATGCCGCAATTTATATGAAAAGCGTGTAAGCAATTATATATATAAAATTGTAAATATATATATATATATATATATATATATATATATATATATATATATATATATAGACGTGATCAACCACCACGAAGCACCTCCATGGGGATCGAGAAAAGTAAGTAAAGCTTTAAAAGGCGATCAATCGCCACGAAGTAAACTCTAAAGCGAGACTAAATGTAAATAAAGCGGTAAAAGATTTATCAACCGCCACGAAGTAAACTCGAGTGGGACTAAATGTAAATAAAAGTTGTAAAAGGCCTCAAGTAAACTCCAGGGCCTAATGAAATGTAAATATATATATATATATATATATATATATATATATATATATATATATATATTTATAAAAGTAAACGCGCTCCATATGTAAAATCCAGGCTCATCGAATGAAGTCTAACAATGATTATATATATAAGTATAAATATATATATATATATATATATAAAAAAGTAAACGCCTTCGATATAAAATCCAGTGCTCATCGAATGAGTTTGACAATTTATTTATATATATATATATATATATATATATATATATATATATATATATATATATATATATATATATATATATATAAGCAAGTAAACGCCTGACATAAGTTTAGGCTCAATCGAGGCATAACTCGATAATGTTAGTCCATATATAAATATATACATATATAAGTATATATATACACACAGAAATGAAAACCACGGACCGTAGTCCGGGCATACACACACAATATTACTCTCAATGTGAAGAATAGTGTGTGCAAAGATGAAGAGAAAGACTTTATAAAGTGTAAGAAGGCTTACAGTGGGCTGCCAAGGCAGGCTTCTATGAATCTATATGGATAAACACTCAGCTCCCGCTGGTAAAATATAGCTATATGTGAGCTAACAGGTGTTTAGAATGAGAAAGCACTCAATATGGGGTGTGTACAGAGCAAATTGGACAGGGCTTCCTCGCCTCTTTTTTTCTTACAAATGGCCACCCCAAACTCTATATTTAAAGAGTTGGGAGCCGCAGGTGTACCTGTGGTCGCCACAGATGCACCTGCGGCTGCCCGGGGTGCCCCGAACTCTGTGGGTCCCACTGTTTCTAAGTATGTGCACTCGTGCACTGTGATGTCCGCTCGAATTTGCAGAACTTCAATCCGAGCATCTGAACGAGGTGTACAAGACCTTCTTTGGACCATTTTT
The DNA here is from genome assembly GCA_020205605.1 of Panax ginseng. Taxonomy (NCBI): domain Eukaryota; kingdom Viridiplantae; phylum Streptophyta; class Magnoliopsida; order Apiales; family Araliaceae; genus Panax; species Panax ginseng. The sequence goes on from CM035129.1 coordinate 72,571,241, forward strand.
GTCGAGAGTTACGCAATTACATAGGATTAGAGGTTGTACGAAGTCAGGAAGAGGGGACCATGCCCATGGTCTTCAAGCTTCAAATTCTATCCGGTGTACTGCCACGCGTAATAGTCACTTAGAATTGGAACTCCTTGGCTCTTGTGGGACATTGTTGTGTAGAAGTGTATGTATGAAATGTTGAGATGACGCGCAGGGGTTGAGGTGGAAAGATGATGATTTGAATCCTCAGTAGGGTTATCTCCAGTTTGGGCTGATACCAGTCGTTGCTCAGGGTTACATCTAAGATTGGACTGCTGCAAGTGTTTGAATTTCGCAAGGTCATTTGTAAGTGTGCCTATCTTCGCGGTGTTATCTCTGGGTATTTGGAATGAGTGCCTCGGCAGGAGGTCTGAGATTGAAGCTAATCGCATGCATTTGAAGCAAACATTTCCGGAGTTATCGCCGGAACTGCAACAACATTCCTTGGGGTTATCTCCAAGGATGAAACTCGGGGTTATCTTCGAGGTTGAAATTGATATTCTCGGTGTGTGTTCTGGGGTTGAGACTGAACTTCCTGTAGTATCCAGAATGGATGTGAGCTATCTTCCAGGGTAATCTCCGAAAGACGAATCTACCATCCTGCAATGTTAGTAACAGGTGTGCAGAAAATTGTGAGTGTCTACAATGGTTTCATCCTCATATGCCATGGGTAAAGGCATCTCTCAATGGAGATAACAACTATCTCATATGGGTTTTCTCTCATCTTCCCAACCTGGAGCTGGTGTCACAGAACTTTCTAAGGGTAAAGAGGTTTGCAATCAAAATGATCAAAGAACAGTCTCACTTCAAAATCTACAGACATGCTGGTAACCACTACATTCCCTATAATTTTAGAGTGGGTTCTGATGGCAGAAGGAGTATGCCTAAGTGGATGATCGTAGAGTCCCTTCACTCTACCATTACAGTTGATCAAGCTCAGATAGAGAAGCTTCCCTCTGAACAAGCACAATTGTCTAATACCCCTTCATCCTCCAACATTGATTGGCACCCAAAAATTTATCATATTCTCACTGCCTTCGAAAAAATGTCTAAGAATGAAAATCGTATAGGCATCCCTGATGCTCCACAAGAGCCTGCCTAACCACATGATCAAACTCCTATGGAGTAGGAGTTAGCAAAGAATTATGATGACTTAGCTGAGAAGATATCAATCATCACTGAAGAGTCCAAGATGGTGACCGAAGCATGAGGCAATGCAGTTCACGACAGATTTCAAGACACTATGTCTGATATATGCCTCAAAATCATATAGAGAGATCAAATCTATCTAAATGCTATAAATGATCAGAAGGTAGAAGCTCTAAAAGCTCAGAAGGCTAATGAAGAACAAATACAATCCCTCTCCGACAAGCTTGACAATTTGAATCAGTCTCTTTCCCTACAACTTGAACTAAACCAACAAGAACTTAAGATGGAGGTTGGTAACTCATCTTACTTGATGGAACAGCTTATGTCCAACATGGAGCAGCTCTGATAAGTGATTAATGAAAAAAAGGGGGAGAAAAAGAGGTCTAGAAAAAGAAACTCAAGGAAGAGCAAGGAGATCAGAAGAAAAGAAGACAAAAAGGCCAAAAGGAAGGCAAAGAAGAAGAAGGAAGCAGCAGTAGCAGTAGCAAAATCATCATCTGAGGGGGAGTAAGAGGATGATGATACCATGAATGTAAAGTTTAGGGGGAGCCAAAAAAAGAAAAAGAGCATGAATCTAAGAAAGAGCAGATAAAAGAAATGGAGTCACCATCTAAGGGGGAGCAGGAGGAAAGAGATCAAACAGATGAATAGCTGATCAACAAACATCCTGGAAGACACACATGGAGCCAAAAAGGTACATCTCTAACTAGTTAAGTATGTTCTGGATCCAGGATGTAAAGAGTCATAGCTTATGTAATTCCACATTATTATCAATGACATTCATGATTATCTGTTTTAGAAATATAGGTGCTCACTATATATAAGATTCATTCATAACATGCATATGCACTAATTGTTTTTGTCATAATCAAATAGGGGGAGATTGTCAGGAATAAGCATGTGAATGTTATTCCTATTTATATATATGATTTGATTATGATATATATATGAATGAATATGCAAGTATGCTTGCATCAAGAAAAGTTGTAAAGTCCTTTGATAGATAATAGGAACATATGTACAAGGACTTAGAATGAATTGATCAAATGTGTTAGGTTGATCCTACATAAGCAAGACAACTTTGTAAAGTCCTTAAAAAGAAATGATGTACAAGGACTATAAATATAGAAAGATCAAGCTTGTTAGGTTGATATTATAATGTAATAGATAGGCTTGTATGATCGTCGAGCACTGCACCAGAAATCATAGTCTTCCAGGAGAGTCGAACTTGAGAGCTATCAAGGCAAAATCGTAGTCTGCAGGATAGTAGATCTCGGAGTTCGTAGACAGCTAGGAGAGACGAAGAAGGATCGTAGTGTATCGAGGAGAACTTCCTTGGAGTCGTAGTCTGCTGAAGAAGTCATGTTCAGAATCATAGAGACAGCCTGTCTAAGAGCCGACCGAGCATCTGCCAAAGCCAAGTCAAGAATCATAGACCACACTAGGAGTCGTAGAGTCTATTGATCAAATGAGAAGCTGAGATTGTAGTCGAGCCAGATCAGATGGAGATAGCAAGCTTAAAGGAAAATATCATAGAGTGTCATGATCTGATCTCGGAGTTGTAGTGTCTGTAGAATCCAAGCAGAATCATAGAGTGCAGAACTAAGACTTCAACAGAAGTGCTCACAACGCTAAGGAAGAATCGTAGAGTAAAACACGATTCCCAACAAATGAGCACTCCCAAAATATCCAAAATATGAAGCCTCTGGTCTGAGCTATAAAGATACATCCCACTTGAAGGAAACCAAAAGAGCACTCAACGAATGGCATGCAAACTAATAGAAGATCTAACCACCAACCCAATTAACATCCAGATTGAGTTATGAAGCCATTCAAGATGAAGTCTTCCATAAGTTGATCAGAAGAAGACTTTAGTAACTGACTAAGAAAACTCAGCAAGTGCAGTAGCTATCGAGTAAACAGAAGACAACAATCTTTGAAGTATCCAGGATCGTAGTGTTTGCCAAATAAAGCAGAAACTGATGAAGTGTACACATAGATACTGGTCAGATTTTAAAGAATAGGGCTAAAATGATTAAGCATCGTGTCAGTCCATTGATGATAAGTGAACGGGAGATCACAAGGAGAAAGCGAACTGGACATGCCACAAATCTGAATTGTCTTGCCATTCAGAAGAGGCCAGAATAAGAAGTTAAGCTATTAGTTCCTGAGATCAGTTAAGGCAAATAGAAGTTTTGAAGTACTACACAATAAAAGGAAGAAGTGTTCTACATTGAAGATCCAATGAACACCCGTTAGGATCGTAGTGTTATCTCAACTAATCAATTAGCAACATTCAACAAGACACTACGATCAAGTCCAAGAACATATGCATCAGAATTATAGAGTTCGGTCATCTGAAGATTGAAGCATTGGCAACGGTTCAATCTAAAGAGTGATATTTGAATATAGCTTATTGAGAGCATCGATGAAAAAGGACAATCTCTGATGATCTAATCGAGAAGTCAGAAAGAAGAAATAAAGAAGACTACCTGCCCAAGACATCAAAGTAACATCTCTGATGGGGTAGGTGAAACAGTAGACTGCAGTATCAAAAAGATGAAAAAAGGGATGTCATGTCACATCTGCAGTCTACATCAAATAACTTGAGATCTACGAAGCAATTCAAATAACTTTCAACGGCTATATCCCAACGGAAAGATTGGGAAGGAGTATAAATAAGCCAAAGCTCAAGGATCAAGAGTTGCTGAGTTGAAGGATCGTTCAGTTGTTGGAATGCTATATTGTTGACTCTGTAAGTTCCACCAGAGCTAAACAAAACAAGTCTCAGTGACACTGAGAAAACAAAGGTGGAAGTGAAACAGCTTTGAAGAAGGAGTTAAATAGACAAAAAGCTTCACTCAACAAAGATGAGAATGCCACTAAAGATGGAAACCAAGTTGAGAGCCGAGAAAGCCAAGAAGATAACATTCAAAAAAGTGCTATAGCAGAAAGAAGATCCAGAAAGCCACTCTATAAATCACCATGAACCAAATGCTGAAAAAGAACAAATGCAGAATCATGTTCGCAAAACATTTAAGAAGGATTTAGGGATTGCTAAGTGTCAGACGAAGTCTACCAAAATCTCAAAAACTTAGTAAATCCAGATGGTGATGGTATACAGCTGACATCAGATGAAGGTGAGCAGAAAAGAGTGAAGATCAGCTGCACTAGAGAAGATGTGGTCCAGACTCGAAGTAGAATGCAAAGAGGACCGTGCCAAGCTGCTAAGTGCAGAAGATGTTCAAGCTAAAAGACATCCTAGTAGCAAGGCACCAACAACAACAACACCAACAAAAACAAGAAGCCAGGGCCTGAGGGGTCCTTGTCTAGAAGGACTAAATGAAGTTCCAAGCCTGCTGGGCTTGAAGAGTTCCTAGGGAACTAGAGGAGTTCCAAGCCTGTTGGGCTTGAAGAGTTCTTATTGAACTGGAGTTCCAAGGCTGCTGGTCTTCCTTGAAGGAATCGTAGTAATTCAGGGTGTTGCCCTTCCTTAGTGGAAATCCCGCGAGTTAAAGCAGAAGAGTGGATTAGGAGCTTGAGTCTCTGAACAACTTAAAATCCCATGTGTCATTTACTTACTGTCATTTACATTACGTACTTAAATGCTATAACTGCTATGTATGTATTAACTGTTTACCACTTAACTAATTCTAAGAACAATGTATGTATGATTGAATATATCAACGAAGGGGATCTTTTACTTATTCCGTTGTGCTTGAAAAAATTCTTATATTTGTCATATGCTAATTCATTATCAATACAAAATAAACAGGAAAAGTATTTTAAAAAATCAAAGGATCTATTCACCCCCCCCCCCCCTTCTAGATCTATTGTGTGCCTACTGGGAACTAATAAATTGTTTGCGCACAATACATAGTACAAAGGGCTAATCACTTGGAGTACAAGATAGATGGTTCATATAGTCTTTTGACTGTTAACGGTTTAATGGATAACCTGAGACATAGTTTGTGGTCTTGTGACCCTCAGTATGATCTTGATATCTAAATTCATTTAAAAGTTATTTATTCTATTGAACTTACATTTCTTAACCTAAAGCCTATTGTTACAAGAAAGAATATCTTGTTCAGTTAAAGCTAGTTCATTGTTCATCCATATATTATTGATATACATTGTTCTACTTGTGAGCAAGTTGTTTTGCTCACTCTTGGATAAAACATTGCAGCTAAGGTTGAGAAATCTGAGGAATCGTCCACGAGTAAAGGCAAAGGCAAGATGCTCTAGTAGATGAAGTTTAGATTCTCTTTTAATGATAAAGCTTATGTGACAAGACTTAATTATGTTTATGTTTTTATTCAGCTGATAATGTAATAACTAAAGCTTAGATGACCTGGGATTTTGTATTAATGATGTAACCCTTTAATAGGATTATTGTTTATGAGATTTATTATCCTTTATTATGGGTAGTTAGATGTGTTGTGTTGAACAGTGAGCACCAGATCTATGGGATTGAAGTACCCAAATTTGGGGGTGTCACAGATACTATTTGCATCGATAAACCGCAATGTCATACATGTTAAATATCTTATATTTTTAGAAGATATTTGCATCGATGCATATGTTCTTGGACCTGATTGTAGTTTCATGTTGAATGTTGCTTATCGACCGGTTGAGATAACACTATGATCCTGACGAGTGTTCATTGGATCCTCAATGTAGAACACCTCTTCCTTCTCTTGTGCAGTGCTTCAACACTTCTATTTGCCTCAACTGATCTCAGGAACTAATAGCTTAACTTCTTGTTATGGCCTCTTTTGAATAGCAAGACACTTCAGATTTGTGGCATGTCTAGCTCGCTTTCTCCTTGTGATCTCCCGTTCACTTATCATCAATGAACTGACACGATGCTTAATCACTTTAGCCTAGTTCTTCATAAGTTGACTAGTATCTCTATGTTCACTTCATCAGTTCCTACTTTATTTGGCAAACACTACGATTCAAGATACTTCCAGGACTGTTGTCTTTTGTTTACTTGACAGCTACTGCATTTACAGACTTTCCTTAGTAAGTTACTGAAGTCTTCTCCTGATCAACTTGTGGAAGACTTCATCTCGAGTGGCTTCACAACTCAATCTAGATGTTGATTGAGTTGGTGCTTAGATCTTCTGTTAGCTTGCATGCCATTCGTTGAGTGCTCTCTGGTTTCCTTCAGGTGGGATGTATCTTTGCAGCTCAGACTAGAGGCTTAATAATTTGGATATTCTGGGAGTGCTCATTTGTTAAGAATCATATTTGCTCTACAATTTTGCCTTGGCGTTGTGAGCACTTCTATTGAAGCCTTAGTTCTGCACTCTACGATTTTAGCTTTGGTTCTGCAGATACTGCGACTCCGAGTTTAGATCTTGACACTCTACGATTTTTGTCTTTATTGTTGTTGTCTTCATTTGATCTTGCTAGACTACGATCGCTGCCTTGATGTGATCAGTAGACTCTACGACTCCGAGTGTGGTCTACGATTCTTGACTTGGCTTCGGTAGATGCTCGGTCGGCTTGTAGACAGGTTGTCTCTATGATTCTGAACATGACATCCTCAGCAGACTATGGCTCCGAGGATGTTCTTCTTAACACACTACGATCCTTCTTCATCCTTCCTGGCAGTCTACGAACTCCGAGATCTACTAGAGATATACTATCTTACAGACTACAATTCTTCCTTGATAGCTCTCGAGTTTTCCTTGACTCTCCTGGCAGACTACGATTTTTGGTGTAGTGTTCGACGATCGGACAAGCCTATCTATTACATTATAAGATCAACCTAACAAGCTTGATCTTTCAATATTTATAGTCCTTGTACATCATTTCTTTTTAAGGACTTTACAAAGCTGTTTTGCTTATGTAGGATCAACCTAATATATTTGATCAATTCATTCTAAGTCTTTGTACATATGTTCCTATTATCTATCAAAAGACTTTACAACTTTTCTTAATGCAAGCATACTTGCATATTCATTCATTTATATCATAATTAAATCATACATAAATAGGAATATCATTCACATGGTTATTCCTAACAAACTCCCCCTATTTGATTATGACAAAAACAATTAGTGCATATGCATGTTATGAATGAATCTTATATACAATAAGCAGCAGTATTTCTAAAATAGTTAATCATGAATGTCATTGATAATAATTTGGAATTATATAGGTTATGACACTTTACATCCTGGATCCAGAACATACCTAACTAGATAGAGATGTACCTTTTTGGCTCCATGTGTGTCTTCCAGGATGTTTGTTGATTAGCTACTTATCTTCTTGATCTTTTTGCTCCTGCTCCCCCTGGGATGGTGACTTCATTTCTTTTCTCTGTTCCCCCTCAGACTCATGATCTTCTTCTTTATTTGGATCCCCCTCAAACTCTCTATTCATAACATCATCATCCTCTGGCTCCCCCTTAGATGATTATTCTGCTTCTGTAGTTGTTGTCTTCTTCTTTGCCTTTCTCTTGGCCTTCTTTTTTTTCTTTTCTTATGCTCTCCTTGCTCTTCCTTGAATACCTCTTTGTATGCCTCTTTTTCTCCCCCTTTTTTTGTCATTAATCACTTGTAAAAGCTGCTCCATGTTGGACATAAGTTGCTCCATCAGGTAAGATGGGTTACCAACCTCAATCTTGAGTTCTTATTGGCTCAGCTCCAGTTGTAAAGAGAAAGACTAATTCAGAATGTCAATCTTGTCAGAGAGGGCTTGGATTTGCTCTTCATTAGCCTTCTTTGCTCGTAGAGCTTCTGCCTTCTTTTCATTTATAGCCTTTAGATAGATTTGATCTCTCTCTTCGATTTTGAGAGATATATCAGACATAGTGGATTGGAGTCTGTCTTGAACTGCATTATCTTCTTCTTCTGTCAACATCTTTGCCTCTTCAGTGATGATGGATATCTTCTCAACCAACTCATCAGAATTCTTCGGTAACTCCTGCTCCATAGGATTTTGGTCATGTGGTTGGGTAGGCTCTTGTTGAACACCAGATTGAACTCTACAATTTTTAGTTTTGGACAGTTTTTCGAAGGTAGTAAGAATTTGGTAAATTGTTTAGTGCCGATCACTATTGGACGATGAAGGAATTTCAGACAATTGTGCTTGGAGAGAGGGAAGCTTCTCAAACTGAACTTGATTATTTTCAATGGTAGAGTGAAAAGACTCTACGATCATCTCCTTGGCCATGATCCTTCTGCCATCAGAACCCACTCTACTATCATAGGGAATGTAGTGGTTGCCAGCTTGTCGGTAGACTTTGTAGTGAGACTAGTCCTTTATCATCTGAGTTTCAAACTTCTTTACTCTTGGGAAGTTCTATGCCACCAGCTTTACGTTGGGAAGGTGAGAGAAGACCCATGTGAGATAGCTGTTGTCTTCAGTAAGGGATGCCTTTACCCATGGCATATGAGAGTTAAACTATCTTATTGCATGATTCTTAACTTCAGGCTCATATATTATAGTTGAGGTGTCTAGCTTCATAGCCTTATGGTTATTGAGTGCATTTTCTGCAGTCATCATTACCACATTTAGCCTTTCATTCCCATGATTGATCCATCTTCCAGGGAGCACATCTAGTGATTCATCAATTTCGACTGTAATCTTTCTCTTGCGATTTATAGGATGGGGAATGTGAAAATCTTCTTGTTCTTCTTCTACAGAACTGGAGTTTCTTCCATCTTCTCTCTATTCTAAACTAGAGTTAGACCTTTGTAGATTTCCCTCATCGGACTCATCAGTTTGTTCCTTCATTGTATCATCATTCTCCATTTCATCACCTTCTGAGCTTGAATCATGCTGACTCCTTTCATCTGATTCATCAGAGAATTCTTCATGCTGGTTTTCATCATTAATGCCTTCTTCAGTATCTTCTCCCTTGGAGTTAGGCTCATCACCACTGACTTCAATGATTGCAGTAAAGTGTTCACCTTGCTTCTTTGAGACATATTTAGTAAGCAGTGTATTGCTCATTCTTCTCCTTGGAGGTTCAGCTATAGAAGAGACAGACTTTTCTTCTTCTTCAGAATGTGAAGCCTCTGAATCATCAGATAAGCTTCCGTGATATTTAGCATCAGTAGGGGCAGGTCCTTCTTCTTCAAACTCAATGTCTTTAGAGCCATCATGTGAACTTGTTGGAGGATTTTCAGTAGGAGATTCAGTTGTGTCAACTTGCAACATTTCTTCATCATCAGAGTGGATGCTCTGAGAGTTAGCCATAAGGCTTGTACCTTCTTCTTCACCATCAGATTTAGCTATACCTTTCATAGATTTAACTTCTTCTTTACTGCTGGACTTGTTCTTTAAGGGTTCAATCTTGAGTCTTTCAGTTCCCTTCTCATCTTTTAACTCTACGTTCTCTTCTTTGGAAGATAGACTTTCTTTGGGAACTGGGGCTGACTTCTTCATCACCTTTGTTTTCTTGTTGGATGGCCCTTGGAGTAATCTGTTACTCCTACTTCTTGTTGGGGTTTCTGCAGTTGATGCTTATTCTTCTCCTGCTCTATGTCTCTTGTTATCAGTGGAGAGATTGCTTGGTGGAGCCTCTGTATTCTTCACACTCTTAGACTTCTTCTTTGCTGGTGTGGCTGTTATAGATACAGAGTCATTAGAATGGGATGGCTTGCTTTCAACCTCTTGTCCCTTTCTCTTCTTCACTGAGACCTTGCTACTGCTGCCAGAAGTTATTTGCCTCTTGTTTTCCTTAGGATTTTTCTTCCAGTTTATAAATAGCTATGGAGACATTACTTTATGAACATTAAGAATTTCACCCTTATCATCCTTAATTTTATTCTTCAAGATGATACTTAAAAACCTTCCATGAAAAACCTTTGTGAGGGGTTTTTCAGTTAACCTTTTCTTTTCTTCCTTATCCAACCATTTAGACATTTGATCAAGCAGGATAGCTCCAAAGTTGATGTGTTCCTTTAGGACTATAGCAGACATAATCTTTAGCTGTTGGTTAATCCCAAAATCATGTGCAGTGTCTTTGCAAAAGATACATTTACCCACTATTTTAGTAAGGAACTCGAATTCATAAGGAAAATCCTTTTTCTTCATGTCCTTCAGGTGTGGGCTTCTTTTGTAATGCATAATCTTCTTAGCTTTTTTAGTGTCAATCTCATCCAGGCTTTTCAAATCTTGGTCAGGAAGGCCTAAACATTGATTGATGTCAGAAGAATTTAGCTTCAGAATCTGACCCTTAACCTTGGTATAAAGGGTTTCAGAATTTATGGATGCATTTGAGTAAAACTCTTTAACCAGTTCAGCATATATTCGAGTGTTTGCCTCAAGACATTCTGAGAATCCAGCCTTGTTCACCAGTTCAAGAATATCTCTGAACTTCTTTTTGAATTTCTCAAACGTCTTGGTTTCGAGCTGAATGTCATTGATTACTCGCCAATCTTCCATTTCATTAGTTCGAAGTATGTGGGTATTTAATTTCAGGTGTCTAATGAGAGGTAGCTGAATACACTTAGGGCGAAGCTTGAGGTTTGATAGATTTAGGCTTTGAAGAGATTTTTAGGGTTTGGACAATACAAGTTTACAGATTTTGAAGAGCCCGCTAATATGAAACTGCCAATTATTTGAATTTCCCTCTTGTAACTGTTCCTTCCATATTTCTTAGTGGGACAGTTGTAAGTCGCTGATAAGTCATCATCTATAAGTCCTCCATCATGTTCATCCTCAGATTTTACTTTTCTAGTATTGACTATTTTAGTACGTACAGTAGCTACTCTACGATTTTCTTTGTCGACTTAACGATCGTCTTCTGAGAGATACTTCAGTAGATGATTTGACACTGATCCTTATCTTTAAAGTTGCTTGGCTTAACCACTGATGTACCTCATGATAGTTTGGGCACTAAACTTCTGAGGTGAGTCTGCAGGGCATCTTTCCAATCTTATCTCCATATAATTTGAGTAGTTGAGCATGTGTCTAGTTCTTCCGAGCTCACCATGAGCTAGTGTATCTTCTAGGAAGACTGCGATCGTCGAGCCTACTCTACCATTGTTGAGGTTATACTTCGATCGTCGAGTTCACTTTAAAATTTATTCCACGATCGTTGTCTGTCCTGGTCCTTGAGATGAACTAGACTAAGAATTCCTTCTTGGTTAAGGTAGCTCAAGAAGGGCCAACCTCTTAGAGTGAACTAAGGGTCAGGTTTATCCCTGAGGTGCTTTCCAGATGAAAGACTTTAGAAGTGATTAGCACTGCTATCTCATTTGATCTTTCTGCTGGGGAGTTCATCAACCAACTCTAGACATTTGCATTGGCTGTAATCATGGTGTCCTTCTGCTCTCATACTATGATCAGGTGTTTGATTGTAGGTGTTTCACGATTTTGAGTTGGGTGGCTGACAAGATTATTAGTAGTACATTTTGAGACGTTGATGCTGACTATGGATCTTCATTTGGTTCATCAGTCACAAAGTTTTGGGACTTTGTGACTGGTATATTGCTTCATAGTATATCTCTAATATCTTTAGCACTGCTGTTCTTTAGCAGATCACTGCTCCCCCATAGTTGATACTATCTTCTCACTGAGGTGTGATTTCTTCTTCTTCATGTGCATTAGAGGGCAGACTTGTATATCTCCTTCTGACTGGAATCATCACTATCAATTAACTCTCCTTATATCATAGACGTGGATATATTCAGGACTAATCACTTTACGATCATTTGATAGCACTACGAACGTATTCCTCCTTGTCAGTTTGTACTTATGGAGTTCTACTTCTGTAATGAAGACCAACAACCATGTGAGCTTCATTCATGTTAGCTCATCAAGTCTTCAAGGACAGGCTTTGACAAATAAAGATTTAGTCAGAAATTCTTCTGAAATGTCTTAAGCCTTTTGCTGGTTGAATCTTTTTGACTAAAGTCTTCTGCTTCAACATTCCTTAGTTTGGTCAGATAGACCAAGTACCTGCAGGTAGGGCTGTTCATTTTGTTCGGTTTTTTCAGTTTTTCGATTTTCTGAACCGGACCGAACCGATCGGTTCGGTATAGAAAAGAGCCGATCCGGTTCGGTACAAAAAAATTGGTATATACCATTTTTTCGGAACCGATTTTGGTTCGACGATTTTATGGTTCTAAGAAAACTAAACAGAATTTAATATATCTGGATTTTTCTAATTTTTTATTATTAATAATAATTCATTAATAATAATAAAAAAAAATAATGATTATAATAATAATAATAATAATAATAAAATAATGATTATAATAATAAAAATAATAATAATAAAAAATTAATAATAAAAATAATAATTATATTAATTTACGATAAAAGCCAAGATCAAAGGCAGGTTCCAAACCTAATCAAATCGGTTCAAGATACTGCAGTCCAACCCTGAATGCTTGCAGATCGTGATCAAGATTTGGGCAATTTCGGTTTCGATTTCCGTTCGGTTCGGTTCGGTTCCGGTCCGATTCGGTCTGGTAAAAACCGGTTGAACACCCCTACCTGCAGGTTAGATAAATTTCTATTTTTGGTACCTATGGTTAAATGGGTCCTGCTAGGTTAGCCTTCAAAATCCCTATTCCTCATATGTTTAAATTTTCATCATATTGATCACCACCAATCATATTCATGCATGTATCCAATTTAGATATTACATTTTAAGATGCATGATGATGAGTGTGTAAAAGATTAACCATTTTAACAAGACACTCTTTTTCTTTGATGGTCTTATCATTTGCTTGGTTATGTTCACAGAGTTTAAATGTTCATAGAGTGAGAATCAACTCTAACACTTATTTGTAGATCTGGTTAATTCATGGAGGTGATCGGTTTACTTAATCTTCAAGATACTCTTGTAGAACCGATCATACTTATGTGTTATCAAAAACTTATAACATAGGTTTGTACATACATACTAACCCATCAGCAAAGATTTCTCCACTTAAAATTAATTGAACCTTGATGTGCTTATGACCTATTTCAGATTTCTTTCAAGGTGTTATCTTTAACCTAAAACTTGGATGGAGAGAAAGTTTGTTAGCATTTGAGTTTCCAACTTCAGTGTACTTTCTCTATTCTCCTTTTTAGGTAGAGCATGGTCTCTTGATAGAATACTTTTATAGTGCATAAGGTGGTGCAACATGATGTATACATTTATACTGATGAGGAACCGTACCTTTACATTGTCAATTTCTTGAAAGTTATTTAACTTGATATACTAAGGTTAGGCATTGATGTGCATACTTTTTCCTTTACTTCTGACAGCTTGTTGCTCTAGTTGTCCTTTGATCAATCAGTCATAGTCTTGAAGATGTAGGCTCAGAGAATTTTGACATCTTTAGTTCTTTAACAACCTTGAGTCCTCAAGGTTCACATCCAGCTTTTGGTTGGCCAAATCTATATTTGAGAGATTCTTCTTTCTTCTCTGAATGAGTACTTCTTAGTACATATGGCATTTTCATCTTTAAGTCTGGTGGATGCTTGACTCTTTGCTGTTGATGCCTCTTGAGCTCCCATATCTGCTATTCAGACTACAAGATTGACCGTGGACACGGATTGGTCTTGTTACTATACCATTTAAGAACACAGACCAATCTGAGCAGCTTCAGGTGTATATACACATTTACCTGTACACAATATTTCCAACTTGTGAGCTCATCTGCATTTACAAGTGACTTACTACTAAACTATGTTTAGAACAATGTTTATGTCTAGGATCAGACTCAAAGCGATTAGCTTTTGAATATAGCATGAGAACCTGCTTTGATAACAATTGTTAGTTCCCAGTAGGCACATAATAGATCTATAAGGGGGGTTGAATAGATCCTTTTTAATTTCAAATACCTTTCTCATTTATTTTGTATTGCTAATGACTTAGCATATGACATACACAAGAATCTTTTCAAGCACAACAGAATAAGTAAAAGATCCCCTTAATTGATATAATTATAATCATACATACATTTTTTCTTAGAGTTAGTTAAGTTGTAAGCAGTTAATACATACATAGCAGTTATAATAGGTAAGTACATAATGTAAATGACATAAAGTAAGTGACACAATGGATTTTAAGTGGTTTAACGACTCAAGCTTCTAATCCACTCTTCTGCTTTCAATTAGAAGGATTTCCACTAAGGAAGGGCAGCACCCTGAATCACTAAGATTCCTTCAAGGCCAGCAGCCTTGGAACTTTAGTTCACTAAGAACTCTACAAGCCCAGCAGGCTTGGAACTCCTCTAGTTCCCTAGGAACTCTTCAAGCCCAGTAGGCTTGGAACTTTATTTAGTCCCTCCGGACAAGGATTCTTATTATTGTTGGTGTTGTTGTTGTTGCCTTGCTGCTAAGCTTTCTTTTAGCTTGAACATCTTATGTACCTAGCAGCTTGGCATGGCCCTCTTTGCATTATGCTTCGAGTCTGGACCACATCTTCTTTGGTGCAGCTGATCTTCATTTTGTTATGCTCATCTTCATTCAATGTCAGCTGTGCACCATCACCATTTGGGTTTGCTAAGTGTTTGAGCTTTTGGCAGACTTCGTCTAGCACTTAGCATTCCCTGAACCATTCTTGACTGGTTTGCAGACATGGTTCTGCACTTGTTCTGTTTCAGCTTTCGATTTATGGTGATTCATAGAGTGGCTCTCCGAATCTTCTTTGTGCTCTTCCACTTTTCTAAATGCTATCCTCTTGGCCTTCTCGGCTCTCAGCTTAGCTGCCATCTTCAGTGGGATTCTCATCTTTGTTGATTGAAGCTTTAGTCTGTTTAAGTCCTTCTTAAAAGCTGCTTCACTTCCACCTTTGTAATCTCACTGTCACTAAGACTTGTTCTATTTAGTTCTAGTGGAACTCGTAGAGTCAACAATAGCATTCCAACAACTCAATGATTCTGCAACTTCAGCAACTTCAGCAGCTCTTGATCTTTGAAGCTCTTGTTGATTTATACTCCTTCAAAACCTTCCCGTTATAATGTAGCCATTGGGAGCTTTTTGGATTACTTCGCAGATCTTGAGTTATTTGAGGTAGCTTTTTGGCATAACATCCCCTTTTATGACTTTTTGACACTGCAGTCTATTATTTCACCTACCCCATTAGAGATGTCACTTTGATGTCTTGGGCAGG
Source organism: Panax ginseng (assembly GCA_020205605.1). NCBI lineage: Eukaryota > Viridiplantae > Streptophyta > Magnoliopsida > Apiales > Araliaceae > Panax > Panax ginseng. The sequence continues at coordinate 72,586,488 of CM035129.1, forward strand.
TAATCGACTTTATTTCCTCTCTCTCTCTGATTTCTAGATCAGAGGTTGTCCTTTTGCATCGATGCTCTCAACAAGCTCTGTTCGAATATCAGTCTTCAGATTGAACCATTGCCAATGCTTCAATCTTCAGATGACCGAACTCTACGATTCTGATGCATATGTTCTTGGACCTGATCGTATTGTCATGTTGAATGTTACTCATCGACCGGTTGAGACAACACTACGATCCTGACGAGTGTTCATTGGATCTTTAATATAGAACACCTCTTCCTTCTCTTGTGCAGTGCCTCAACACTTCTGTTTGCCTCAACTGATCATAGGAACTAATAGCTTAACTTCTTATTCTGGCCTCTTTTAAATAGCAAGACACTTCAGATTTGTGGCATGTCCAGCTCACTTTCACCTTGTGATCTCCCGTTCACTTATCAACAATGGACTGACACGATGCTTAATCACTTTAGCCTTATTCTTCATAAGCTGACAAGTATCTCTGTGTTCATTTCATCAGTTTATGCTTTGTTTGCCAAACATAACAATCCTGGATACTTCCAAGACATTTGTCTTCTGTTTACTTGACACCTATTGCATTTACGGACTTTCCTTAGTCAGTTACTGATGTCTTCTTCTGATCAACTTGTGGAAGACTTCATCTCGAGTGGCTTCACAACTCAATCTGGATGTTGATTGAGTTGGTGCTTAGATCTTCTGTTAGCTTGCATGCCTTTCATTGAGTGCTCTCTGGTTTCCTTCCGGTGGGATGTATCTTTGCAGCTCAGACCAGAGACTTCATACTTTGGATATTCTAGGAGTGCTCATTTGTTAAGAATCATATTTTCTCTACGATTCTGCCTTGGGGATGTGAGCACTTTTGTTGAAGCCTTAGTTCTGCACTCTACGATTTTAGCTTTGGTTGTGCAGACACTACGACTCCGAGTTTAGATCTTGACACTCTATAATTTTTGTCTTTATGTTTGTTGTCTTCATCTGATCTTGCTCAACTACGATCTCTGCCTCTTATGTAATCAGTAGACTCTATGACTCCGAGTGTGGTCTACGATTCTTGACTTGGCTTCGACAGATACTCGGTCGGCTAGTAGGCAGGCTGTCTCTACGATTATGAACATGACATCCTCAGCAGACTATGGCTCTGAGGATGTTCTTCTCGACACACTACGATCCTTCCTCATCTCCCCTGGCAGTATACGAACTAGAGATCTACTATCTTGCAGACTACAATTCTACCTTGATAACTCTCAAGTTTTCCTTGACTCTCCTGGAAGACTACAATTTTTGGTGCAGTGCTCGACGATCAGACAAGCCTATCTATTACATTATAAGATCAACCTAACAAGCTTGATCTTTCAATATTTATAGTCCTTGTACATCATTTCTTTTTAAGGACTTTACAAAGTTTGCTTTTGCTTATGTAGGATCAACCTAATATATTTGATCAATTCATTCTAAGTCTTTGTACATATGTTCCTATTATCTATCAAAAGACTTTACAACTTTTCTTAATGCAAGCATACTTGCATATTCATTCATTTATATCATAATTAAATCATACATAAATAGGAATATCATTCACATGTTTATTCCTAACAAACTCTGATAAAGTGAATCATAGATTATATATGATTCAAAGACATGTAGATGATAAAGGTTTTGATTAAGGGAATTAAAGTAAGAAGACATAAAAGTTTAAATTATTCCGCATTTGATTAAGTTTAACATCAAATAATGATGTAAAATCAGAAGTTAGACGTATTATTAACGACCGAAGTCGAGAGATGAATGGTATGAATTTTGGGGTCATTACTGTTGGTATCAGAGCTATAGGTTATAAACCTTAGGTAGGATTACCTTAGGCTATAACCTTAGAGGAGGAAGGTGAAGATAATGAAAGAGTAAACTCAGATAGAGTTTGATCAATAAGAAATAAATTTAAGAACTGTGTAGAGAAGGGATTAAAATATATATGAGAAGGCTCAAAGAGGAATCTTGAAGACTTATAAAAGATTAGAATCAACAGTTACCTGACTCTAGTAATATGATGTTAAGTGTTATTAAATAGACGATTTCTACAAGATGAAGATGATTAAGATATAAGAATGAACTCAAATAGAGTTTAATTGGTGATATATTCAGAGAATGCATATAAAACAAGTTAAGATAATATGTGTGGGTTCAAAAAAGAACCTGAAGAGTTAAAATTGAGTTGAATAATCATAAGACAACATAACTAAGAAGGAAGTAATGAGGATCATAAAACCAAAATGATTATAATATAAGAAAGGAATCATAAAGAAGATGATTGTAGAATAAGATCACGAAATGATCTGATTAAGTTTTAAATAACATATGGTCTATAATGACTGAATGGTTATAGCTTGATGCTATAATAAGAATGTACTATGATATAGTACGAGATAAACTCATGAGGAGGTATAGATAATGTGATACAAGGAATTCGTATTGAGCAAGTTAAGGGCAAGTTAAGAATCAGTTATGAGAAAGATAAAGTTAGGTGGGATTTCAAATGAGGACTCATGTGATGGCTGAGTTGTACAAACCTTTGTATGGGCGAGGGTTTTGTGATTACACTCAGTTTATCACAATGATAGTCATTGGAATGTCGGTGTCGCGCTATCAATGTATATGTGGTGGAAAGATGATTCTTTTCTCATGTGTATATTTGATCGTTAGAGGCTTTTAAGATTAGGTTAGATGATATTAAGATTAGGTACGGTTCTTAAAACTAATGCATATGGTAAGTTCGTAACTCATAATCATATGGTATATTTTGAACCCCTCAGCAAATGGATGCCTATGGTCTAACTAGGATAAGTTCTTAAACTCATATAATTATGGCAAGTTCCTGGATTTCCAAAGTGTGTTAAGTTTGATGAACTATATTGGGTATAAAATGGTTATAGTATAGAGAGCATTGATGAGGTTGAAGATTGATAGAATGGTTAAGTAATGAAGTAATGGAGTAAAGATTGAAGTTAATGGATACCTGGATATTCTAAATCTACTAGCTATGCTAGGCTTTCTAAATTTATTGACTTCGTGCTGATGGTTGCACTTCTGTTTTCTTGAAAAACATTGGATCAAATGATTGAACCAGTGAGTTTAAAAAAAATTACAATATCGTTATTCGTATGTCTATGCAAATTGTTTTGGCTAGACAAAAATGATTTAAACATATCAAAATGCATTTTGTTTTTCCATAATCAATAAAGCATCACTAAATATGATGCTGATATGACAAACGAGGAAGTCATCAATACAATTGAACCTGGTGTTGGATGTGATCATAGGATCGCCAGCCCACTATGGTATGATGTAGCATGACGAAGTCATATAATGATAGAATCCTCAATGTACTATTAAAATAGTATGGAATCTTAACCATCATAAAAATGATTTTTGGGTTTTCTTTAAGCTAAGAAAGATATGCCACATGAATTGGCTAAAACTATTTTGATTGATGTTCGAGTTGGTGTTAGAAGTCTAGGCTATTTGATTCAGCTAGACAAAGATTGAAAGATGTTCATGAAATTCAAGCGGTCTTTGTCAAACTATACCAAACCAAATTATTTTGGTGTGGATTCAAATGTTAAGAAGTTGTGGTGAACAACCCTATAAAAGGGGACATGTTATCGGAGACAATGGTTCCGAAAGTAATGCATATAGTCGTTACGATGTTAAGTTGTAATACGTTGTGCACGACATAGTGGTTCGATAGGCTGATCACCTAGAGTACTTGCGGACGGTGTTTTCAGTCTTTGTGATTGATAAACATTCTGTTAAAAGGGTTTAAAGTGTGAAGAACAGGGGTGAAGCACTATTAAACCTAGAAATGAGTTCATGGTCTTGTGACCCCTCAGCATGATTGGATAATCTTTTAAAATCCTTAGTTATTCATACTGCTTCCCAATTATTGAGCAATCGTGGAAGATTCATGTTATTCTAAAGTGAATGGGGAAAGGAGGATGTTCCTTCGAAAGAAGTAAGTTATAGAATTTAACATCTAATGATCAATATATTGAACAAATAAGAAAAGAAATTCTGAAACAAGAAGGGAGGAGTAAATTGAGAAAACTATAACAATTCCAAGAAAGAAATGAAATTCTGAAAAGAGAAAGGATGAAGTTATCTAAAGAAAATGTGAAATTCATAGAAGAAAAATAAGTGAAGAATGCAATGATTTTTTTTAGAAAGATCCTTAGAAGAGGAAGTGGTCATAGAACTCAATAAATGAATAAAAGGTTAACATAAAGTCTATCTTGATAGATTGAATGAATTAAGATTAATAAATAAAATTTTGAGGACAAAATTCTTAAAAGAAGGGGTGAATTTAATATCCCAAGTGTTTGTGAGTTCAATATATGATAATGATTCTTAGAAAAGGTAATGAGCGGATTAAAGAACATATAACACTCAAACTATAATTGAGTCTATGTAAAGGTTATGAAATAAAACTTACAAGAATTTATTGTGAAGAATGGTTGGAGTGGTAATAAATAAAACCTATATTAAGGTAATGTGTTGAAAATATTCAACGATAAATTTTTGAAAATAGATTTGGTGAAAACTGAGTAGGGGAGGGTTCGTGGATTTCGAGGACGGAATCCTTATAAGGGGGGAAGGATGAGACAACCCGAATTTTTATAAGTTATTAAAATAAGAATTTAATAATTAAAATTCTTATTATGAGATGTATATATTTTGAATTCTGTATTTTGGTGTGAAGAAATTAAAATTTTATGAGATTTAATAGTTGATTAAACTATTAAAGGAAATAAAAGAAATTAGTCATGATAAGGAATTTGGTGGCAAGGGAAATTAACTCTATAAATATTGGGTAATTTAAATAAAATTGAAACTATATTATGGAATAATATGTTTTGAATATTAAAACCTTACTTGGTAGTGGTGTTGTAGTAAAGAGGATAAAAGAGTTAATTAACTTAATTAAAATAGAAAGTTAATATACGATTTTTGCTAATTAAATTTTGTATCCTGAATATATATTGCATGCCATGGTAATATATGAAAATGTTTAGTATCTTGAATGATGTTAATAAAATATGAATTGATGATGAGAGAAGAAAAACCAATATACCTATAAATAATTATTGGTTAGAGGTTAATAATTATTGGTTAGAGGTTAATAAATTATGGATTAAATAAATTCTATTGAGACAATTTATGCGAGAAAAGAAATTAAATAATTATATATTATAATTGTATGATTCATTTGAGTTAATTAAATTAATTAATGGAATACATATTAATTATTTTAATGGAAAGGTTTATTTTAAGTTAAGGTGTTATGAATATAATTTCGTAATGTATGGAGTAATAGTTATACATATTATAATTGTATAAGTATTTAATGTAGCTAGCTAAATAATTTAGCAATAAAGTGTAGTGTGACATAGATATCATATAGTAAAAGGAATATTAAAATAAACAAGAAGAGAGTCTTATGGAGTTAGCCAAACAAGGCTTAGAGACTCTCCATATGTTTAACGGCTGGAGACTTTTCCTTTGTATAACCGATAACTTAACTCACGTATTCTTTATTCATACGCTCATTTGGCTTAAGCTGAGGAAATGAGAGTTTGGTTAGGGAGGAAATTCTCTATAAGTTATAGAAAGAAAGTTAGAGAATCAAGGAAGAAAAGAAGGATTAGTCAAGCAATTTTATCCTCTATCAAGGCTAAAGAAGATTTAAGGTAAGAATCAATTCTAAAACCTCAAACCTCTATTCTTGAGTTTTTTATAGAAGTTATTTGGCTATATAATTTGATAAGTTGTTGAATAAATATGTTTATGGGTTGGTATAACCCATTTTATAACACCTAGAAGTTGTTTTAGGGTGATCAAGTTCATGAAAGTATTATTAAAAAAGAAGAAATTGAGTTTTATAGATATATGTACATTAAGGCTTGTTTTGGAATCAAAAATTGATGATGAATTCGTGATATAATCTGAAATTGATTATAGATGTTGTTAGTATGATGAAAAACGAAAACAACCTAAGTTGAACGAGTCAAAACGGATGTAAAATGAATTCGTAGTAAATGAATCCGCTAAATATGTTTAAAACATGAAAAATTAGCATGAACACTGAAGTGAAACCCTTAAAATGAATTTTTAATGTTCTTGAAGTGTTATAATTATTCTGTAGTTGAGTAGTTCAGTGTTTCACAAGTTCATAGAGTCAAAAACCAACTAATTCTGACTTAAAATGAAGAAGTTGTGAAGATTTGAAGTAAAAACATTGCAAAATCTGTAATCTGGGCGAAGCCAAGCACGGGCGCATTGCCCAGGAGCATGGGCACGCAGCTGGGCGCTGCTAGGTGGAGCAGATGCATTGGGGTTGTGAATGTCCTAAAACTATGTGAATTACAAAAGAAGGCGCATAGTGTGTCATGTGTGACTGTTTTGACCTATTTTGATAAAAACGGCCATAACGTTTTCATACGGACTCCGATTGAGGCAATTTAAGATGATACAGAACAAGGACGAATAGAGATACAACTTTTATTCTTTAATTTTTTCAATTTGAGGTCGCTAGAAGGGATAAAAAAGGTCATCTTTGGGGTTGTTGTGTTTTTAGAGGCAATCGGAGGGCGTCGGGCATGCATGTATGCAAGTGTAGTGCTTCTAACGATAAAAGATGTTGTTCTAAGTTATAAAACATGAATGTTATTAAATATATAGATGCTTAACATTGATAAATGATGTATTAGATAAGTTGTATAAGCATACTAAGCATACACAAGAGAGACAAATCGGGTGTATGACGAATAAACGTTGAAACGCTATGACAAGTGTTAATGAACGTAAAAAGTGTTTTAAGTCAAATGAAATTAATATTATAAGATATGAAATGGGGTTAATATAAAACCAATAATGATTCCTAGCAAGACTTAAACACTTGAATGAGTTTCGAGTATGAAATATAGTGAGATATAAGTCAAAAGTTAACACAATCAAATCGAACATTGTGTATTGATAATAGGAAGGATTATGGGATGTAGAGTAAAGTTTACATTATAACTACTATGTGTGGCTATATGACTAATAGTTGATGGGAATGATTATATAATTGTGTAGGGCACGTAAAGTACAGGTAGCTGTAAGCTATTAAAATATTGTTGGTAAACAACGATCAAGGCAAGTCTTTCAGTTCTTATTTTCTATGTGAACTTGATGATAAAATGTTTTAAATCTTTATTGTAAATAACATGAGGTTTTATATATATGTTGAAAGTATGAAACGTTAAAGTCAATCTATGACTATGATGATTGAGTTATGAATACTGATTGAGTAAAGAACTCAATCTTTATACTTGTTATATGAACTGCAGCATGTATGTTACGTTAGTCCAATGAATATGAGATATATGTTGTGCATGTTATTATGTGATACGTAATGCATGAAAACTGTTAGATTTGCTGGGAAGTCGAGCTCAACCTTGCAAATAATCATTTTTGTAGGTTAAGGATTGAAGGCAACACTATGTGGTACTTGAAAGATATGAATCAGATATAATACACGAAGATTATTATTTTAGCTAAAGTTATTATTTCTTTAAACCATGATTAAGGTTTATGAGATGTACTCAATGTTTTATGTATGTATATTTTATGTTGAGTTGTAAAGTTAAAGTTTGAGTCGTCCGATGTATAAAGGATATCGATTTGATATGTAAGTATATATATTAACTCTGATAAAGTGAATCATGGATTATATATGATTCAAAGACATGTAGATGATAAAGGTTTTGATTCAGGGAATTAAAGTAAGAAGACATAAAAGTTTAAATTATTCTGCATTTGATTAAGTTTAACATCGAATAATAATATAAAATCAGAAGTTAGACATATTATTAACGAATGAAGTCGAGAGATGAATGGTATGAATTTTGGAGTCGTTACAAAATACGTAACCAATATTCGAGGACTGTATTCACGTTAAAATGAACATGTGGGATTGCTATGATTGTAATTTCTTGGACGTTGAGTAAAGAGGGTGACTTACAACATTTTGATGGCATAATGTCATAATAAGAGTTACGTGTAAAGCGTATAAATGTTGTGAACGTAATGTAGTTGCGATGAACGATCGTTCTTAGCATACAACGAACAATATGGCTTAGACATCATGAGAGGACGATGAATATGATGTTCATGTAATGGATCACGAAGTAGAGTGAGTAAAACCTTAAGTAAAAGTTGAATGGAGGTTTAAACAACGAACAACGTGAACACAAAATACGTAAACGATTCTCGTGAATCATATTCGCGTCGGGCGAACGTTCTAAGCATACATTAGTTGTATGAATTAGACGTTGACGAAGATAGTAAATAAGATATAAAATTATCAAGAAAGTTGTAACGAACGGTAATAAGATTATTGGAAGTCCAAATGTGAGTCGGATAGATAATGTTAGAATGAAACGTAAGCATTAAACACTTTAACCAATGACTTACGTGAGGGTCTTGAGTGTACGTAAATATTAAATGGGAATAACCTACACACCATGTATGGTTTAAACTTAAAAGAATGAAGATTAATGAATAACGTAAATATTGAACAAGCCGAGTTAGCAGTAATAACATAATAATGTTCTGAGTCAAACGGACCAAACGTTGTGAGATATGAAGATAAGGTAACGTAAAATGTGTAAAAGTTATAAAAGCGTAGTCTTAACATTGAAGTTGTTCTCGGCATACAAATAATTGTATGACTTATACATTAATGAATAAATCTTGAGGTATGGCATATGGTTGTCAGAAAGCCATAAGGAATGGGAAATTAACTTAACGAACATTATAGTTTTAACGGTTCGAATAAGTTAAGTTTAAGTTGTGGTACAATCGTGCTCTTTAATGGTTGATGTACGATATCTGGGCTAAACAATTCCTTTAGAGAGCAAAGGTTAATAAGAACTAACAATCGATCTAACTCATTGTGAAAGACAGTGTAGATGAGACAGGAAACTAATTTGTTGGTTAATTATGGGAAACTGTAAAGTCTACAAATTTGAAACTCCTTATTAATTAAATATGTGATTTAATTTTAATAAGTTAGTTTTGTGAGTCTATTTAAACCTTATGTGGTTATGTGAATTTATGAAATGATTAAAGGGAGTCACTAATAGTTTATTTAAATTAGTGAACTAAACATAGGAGTTTGATATCAAGGAATTAATAGGATTATTAATAATTAAATATTCAATTTATTTGAATATAGTAGCAAGAGTTGAACATATTGATTAATTGAAATTTTGAGTAATTAATTGATAATGTGTTAATTAATAATTATTATGAATAAATAATAATTAATGTGACACCCCCAAAATAGGTATACATCACCCATCTTGAGTTGCCAAATACATGGTACAAAATTCAAATACAACTTAATAATACAACTGTCGTGTAAAATACGACAAAACATAAACTGAGAGTTTTAATAAGAATATTGTCATCTATACAATATCCACACTCAATGGAGTCCTCATTACATTTATTGTCACACTATTTAACAGAATAGTGAGGACTACTAATGCTATCATCTGGACCGTTACTCCCTCCCAGACTCGTCCCCCGACTATATTCTCATTTCAAGAGAATGCGATTGAAAGAAATGGTGAGCTCAACTAGCCCGATGAAGAAATATTATGACTAAGATAATGCAGAATAAATTATCCTTAGCCTTCAACAGTTTAACAACTGATATAATATAATAGACAACAAGTTTTAGATCAACAACTACAGCGGAATAAGCAATCCATTAGAAGAGTCAAGTAGAGCATAAAATCTACTAACTTCTATGATTTAAAAGTTTTCATCAACTTTATCATTTGAGACTCGACAATAAATAAAATCAAATCATCCACGCACTACGGCCAAGGATATTCATGTAATCATCAATGGTCATAATTATACCGAATAATCCCTGGTCATAATCAAACCAACAACTGTCCATCAATGAACTACAGACCAATGAGGACTTTCACCACATTATTCGTCACATCACGGTCATGATTATACCGAATAATCCTTGGTTATAATCATACCAAGTCCATCTATGCACGTAAGCCAAAGAGGACTTTCATCACAATATAAGCATGAGTATGATGACAATGACATAATAATTCAATAAAACAAGTTCAAGGATAAATTTTAAAGATTTATAAAATATTTTATCCAGGAACCAGTAACGTCCAAATTGTTAACATGATACTGCGTTGTGGAGTAAAATTCAAGAATGCTCAGAAGAATATTTCCATGAAAAGATACTGGATGAAGCGCAAATATCCAGGATATTGTACTAATTTCATGAAGTATAGAAGCCAAAACTTTAACCAACTGAGTATAATAGAATATGAAACTACAAATGGATTTTCGCCCGCCATGCGGTAATCCACGTAGACAGATCATTTCAACAGAATAATAAAGAATGGAATAATAGAAGAATTCACCATGCATGCGATAGACCTCACAAACAGGTTATTCCCAATAGAATAATAAAGAATGAAACCAGGTTATGTGTAATCCGCACAGACAGGATATTCCAACAGAATAATAAAGAATGGAACTAGGTCATGCGTAATCCGCACAGATGGGATATTCCAACAGAATAATAAAGAATGGAATAACAACAGAATTCACCAGGCATGCGATAGAGGCCGTCTGCAGACGTGTTATTCCAACGAAATAATAAAGAATGAAATAATGAAGAATTTCACCATGTATGCGGTACTTCGCATAGACAGGTTATTCCAACATAATAATAAAGAATGGAATAACAACCCTTACGAGTATTAAAAGAAAATAACTCTCTTCATGAATACAAAAGAATAATACACCTTACCTTAGAAGAAAACTGGATACTAGAATAGTGAGGTAGCAAACTTCTCTTCTTCTTTCTCTCTATAATTTCTCTCTATAATAATTTCTCTATAGCTTTAGTGAATTGGTGAGAAATGAAGAAAGAATGAGCTTCTATTTATAGGAAAATATAGTTTCGATAATTGCATGTTTTGGAGCTCGAAATATTACAATATAATACCTTCCTCTTTTTCTTCATTTTTAATTTAGTCCTGCAAGTATTATCAAACTTGCACCACTTCCCTTAATAGTAAATCATGTGAATCAATAGTTCTAGACATGTGAAAATACAAATTACAGTATAGTACCTCCATCTATACCTCCATTTTTAACTTAGTCATGCAAGTATTATCAATCTCGCACCACCTCCCCTAATAGTACAAGAATGTGAATCAATAGTACACACATGAGAACAAATAGTTATAATCATGTGAATTAATAGCAATTAATTCCTCATTTATCCGATTAATTACCTGATTGGTCAATATAACCTCTAGACATCAATTATTATCAACATAAATGTCAATTTCCACTAACACTAATAATTCCAACACAATGGAACTATCAATTTCATCATTAATCAACACGAACTTATTCATCATTAATATTATAACTCATAATAATTAACAACCAGGTCGTTCCCAGGAAAGAGGGGGCTTTCCGATAAGGATTTCTCCTTATTGGCGCGTAATTAGGTGACCAAACCTCTCCTTGACAGAACTTCTAGACATTGTCACGTATAACTGAGTGACTTCTCACGTAAGCATCAATAACCAATACCATGTGATACTATGCAACCACGCGTATTACTGTACTTTTACTACTGGGTAGTTCAACAAGATTAACGTAACAACGCTACCGTTATTTTTTATAAAAGATAATTACATGCTTTTCTTACTACGACAATACTATACATTATGGAGTCCACCAATGATTGTTTAAATGCGTCTAAATATTCTCTGTTAAAACGAATATTCCCTGACCAATCGAATATTATATAACCACTTGCTTACTTTGCAAAATTTGTAAATAATACCCACAACTATAACATTATATCAAATCCACACCATAATATTCAAAAATATATTTCGAGAAAATTATTCTTTATTCATAAAAGTTGGGGTCTTACAACCTCCCCTTCTTATGAAATTTCGTCCTCAAAATTACGGTACGTACCTGGTATATCGAAGAGGTGAGGATATCTTGACTTCATCTCAGATTCTAACTCCCAGGTCATTTCCTCCACATCGTTGTTTCTTCACAAAACTTTGACTTGAAGTATAACCTTGGAGCGTAGAATATGATCCTTCTTATCCAAGATTTTAACAGGTAACTATTCATATGTTAAATCTTCCTCTATCTCGTCTGGTTCTAGTTCAATAATATGGTTTGGGTCTTTCACATATTTACGTAACATTGATATGTGAAAAATATTATGAACATGAGACATACTTGGCGGTAAGGCGAGTCTATAGGCCACAGTTCCTACTCGATCGAGGATTAAAAATGGGCCAATGAATCGAGGATTGATCTTTCCTCTCTTTCCAAATCTCGTAACTCCTTTCCATGGAGCAACACGTAACAACACATGATCTCCAATATTGAATTCCACGTCCTTTCGATGAAGATCAGCATAACTCATTTGTCAATCTTGTGAGGTTTTTATATGTTGTCGGATTGTTTGAATCTTTTCCATAGTCATACGTACCAATTCTGGTCCTAACAACGTTGCTTCACCCACCTCATCCCAGAATACTAGAGAACGACACTTTCTTCCATACAATGCCTTAAATGGAGCCATGCCAATACTTGCTTGATAACTATTGTTGTAGGAAAACTCCACCAATTGTAAGAACTTGTCCCAACTTCCCTTGAAGTCAAGGACACAGAGTCTTAATAAATCTTCAAGAGTTTGAATAGTCCTTTCTGACTGCCCATCCATTTGAGGATGATATGCCGAACTAAATCGTAAATTCGTGCCCATAGCTTTTTGTAAACTAACCCAAAATCTTGAAGTGAATCTCAGGTCTCGATCGGAAACTATGGATACTGGCATACCATGCAATCTTACAATCTCGTTTATGTACATAATAGCAAGACGTTCATATGTATAAGTTTCTCGTATCAGTAAGAAATGAGCAGACTTGGTCAATCTATCAACAATGACCCAAATCGCATTTATGCCTTGAGAAACCTTGGGAAGACCAGTAACAAAATCCATGGTAATATGCTCCCACTTCCATTCTGGAATTTCAAGTGGTTTCAATGGACCTTTTGGCACTTGATGCTCCGCCTTGACTCACTGACAAGTTAGACACCTTGAGATAAACCCCGTTATCTCTCTCTTCATATTGCTCCACCAAAATGTATGTCAAAGATCACGATACATTTTGGTACTCCCAAGATGGATTGCAAACGGTGTGTTGTGTGCCTCCATCATGATTTTATACTTCAAGTCAGAATCGTTAGGAACTCAAAGTCTGGAGTTGACTCGAAGTATTCCTTCTTCATCGATTCTTGCTTTCGAAATAGCACCTTCTTGCACTTTCTTCTTCATACACATCAGCTCCAGGTTCGTAAGTTGAGCAGCTTTAACTTTATCAATTAAATTCGGTTCTACTCGTATATTCGCTATCATCACATGGGTCCTTGGAGTTTTTAACTCTATTTCCATCCTTTCCAAGTCATACAAAATGGGCCTTTGCGTTTACAATATTGCACTCGTACATGATCTTCTACTCAATGCGCCAGCTACTACGTTCGCTTTTCCAGGATGGTATTGGATGATATGATCATAATCTTTCAACAACTCAAGCCATCGTCGTTGCATCATGTTGAGTTCCTTTTGAGTGAAGAAATATTTGAGGCTTTTATGATCCGTATAGATCTCCACCTTCTCTCCATACAGGTAATGCCTCCAAATCTTAAGCGCAAAAATGACTTCTGACAACTCTAGATCATGAGTAGGATAATTCATCTCATATTCTTTGAGTTGTCGTGAGGCATAGGCTATGACTTTCCCATGTTACATGAGAACACATCCTAACCCTTTGCCTGAAGCATCACTGTAGATGACAAATCCTCTCGAGGCGGTGGTATTTTTGAACAAGTCTTTGAAATGAGTCTTCTCTTGAGTTCTTGAAAACTCTTCTCACATTCCTCGCTCCAACCGAACTTTGTATCTTTTCGAGTCAGCTGAGTTAATGGAGTAGCGATTCGAGAAAATCCTTCCACGAATCTCCGATAATAACCAGCTAAGCCGAGAAAGCTATGTACTTTGGTCACTGACTTTGGTTGCTCCCAGCTTTGAATTGCTTCAATCTTCGATGGGTCAACAGATATTCCATGATTTGATATCACGTGCCCAAGGAATGCAACTTCCTCAAGCCAGAACTCACATTCCTTTAACTTGGCATAAAGCTTGTTTTCACGAAGCTTTTGAAGTATCAGCCTCAAGTGTTGTTCATGGTCTTCACGGATTTTGGAGTATATGAGAATGCCATCAATAAAGACAACCACAAAGTGATCCAAATATTCCTTGAATACTTGGTTCATCATTTCCATGAAGGCAACAGGAGCATTAGTCAATCCAAAAGATATGATTAGGAATTCATAATGCCCATACCGAGTTCTGAAAACAGTCTTTGGAATGTCATCAGTTTTAATCTTCAACTGATGATATCCGGAATGAAGATCAATCTTTGAAAAGAATTTGGCTCCTTGCAACTGGTCAAACAGGTCATCAATGCGAGGCAACGGGTACCTATTTTTATGGTGACATGATTCAACTCCCGATAATCAATACAAAGTCGCATACTTCCATCTTTCTTCTTCACGAATAGAACAGGAGCACCCCAAGGAGACGTACTAGGACGAATGAAACCGATGTCTAATAATTCTTGTAGTTGGATTTTTAACTCCTGAAGTTTAATAGAAGCCATTCAATATGGGGCTTTGGAAATGGGTTTTGTACTGGATTCAAGGTTGATACAAAATTAAATTTCACGCACTGGGGGTAGGCTAGGAAGTTCTTCAGGGAATACATCAGGAAATTTATTAACAATAGAAATATCATTCAAATCTAACGTATTTTTATTTAAATCCGTGACATGGGCTAAGAATGCTTGACATCCATTTTTCAATAAACGAATTGCTTTATGGCTTGATATGACAGTGATTGATTTTAGTAGTTTGGTTGCTTGAATTTGCATAATAGGTTAGTTAGGAATATGAAAGCTAACAACCTTACGAAAAAAATTAATTTTAGTATGATGAGTAGTTAACCAATCAATCCCTAAAATCACATCAAATGCAAGTATTTTCAAAGAAATAAGATCGACAGGTAACGTGCGGTTACCGATTTGAATCAAACAAGACTTATAAACAGTGGATGTAATGAAGGTTTCTCCCAACGGAGTTTCAACCGATAAGTCAAAGTCTAATTTCTCCGGAGTCAAATTTAAACGTTGAGCGCAAGTAGGAGAAATAAAAGAATGGGTAGAACCGGTATCAAATAAGGTATATACTTCGCTAGAGTTTATGATTAGCTTACCCGTGATCACCTCATTCGGATTCCTCTCTTTTTGGGAGGTTACGACAAACGCTTGTAGACACTCGAAATTTTCACTGCGCTTTATTCTTGACATTACAGGAGGGCGATTAAATCTTCGAGAGATAACCCTGGAAGCCAGCTTACATCCATTCCAAATACTACCGGAAGTTCAGTTCCAACCCGGAACACAAACTAGGAATGTCATTCCAAACCCCGGAACACACACCGGGAGTGTCATTTCCAATCTCGGAGATAACCCTGAGGTATGCAGATCAAAAGATCGGCAACAACACCAGAAAGGATAGTTCTGTCTCGGTGATAACACCGTGACATTCAGTTCTAATCCCAGAACCAACACTGGGAGTAGCGACTCCATCCTTAGTGATAGCCCCAAGGGATGCTTTTGCAGTTCCGCCGATAACTCTGGAATTGTTTATTTCAAACACATGCGATCAGCTTCAAGTTCATACCTCCTGCCGAGGCACTCATACCTCAGACTTGGAGCTAACAACGGGCAGACAGGCACACCCACAGATGACAGTGAGGCATACAAACAAGCAGTCCAATCTCAGATGTAACCCTGAGCAACGTCTTCTTTTCGTTCAAACCGGCGATAACCCCGGTGAGGAGTCAAAACGTCGTCTTACCACTTCAACATTTTCTCTCACAAGATGATATCACGGTATACCAACAAGTAGTCTAATCTTGGATGTAACCATGAGCAACGTCTACTTTCAACTCAAACCGGCGATAACCCCAGTGAAGAGTCAAACGTCATCTTGTCTCTTCAACACCTGCGCGTCATCTCAAAACTTCATACATACATACATCCAACAATATCCCACAAGAATCGAGGAGTTATAATCCTGAATGAGTATTACGCGTGGTAGTACTTTGTATAGAATTTGAAGCTTGAAGACCATGGGCACAGACCCCTCTTCCTGATTTCGTACAACCTCTAATCCATGTCATTGCGTAACTCTTGACACAAGCGGTCCGAAGAAGGTCAGATATACCTCGTTTGGATGCTCGGATTGAAGTTCTGCAAGTTCGAGCGGACATTACAGTGCATGAGTGCACGTACTTAGAGACGACGGGACCCGCGAGACTCGGATGTACCACGACCAGCCGCAGGTATAACCGCGACTGCTGAAGGTGTACCTGCGGCCATCAGTCTATAAATATGAGCCTTGGGGTCAGCCATTTGAAGGAGAGAAGGAGAGGAAAAGGCGAGGAAGCCTTGTCCATTTTACTCTGTATACACATCTTTTGAGTGTTTCCTCATCTTTAAACACTTGTTAGCTCACATATAGTTATCTTTTATCCGGCGGGAGTTGAGTGTTTATCCATTTAAAGTCATAGAAGTCTACATTGGCAGCCCACTGTAAGCCTTCTCACATTATATAAAGCCTTCTTCTCATATTAGTACACACTATAATACATATTGAGAGTCGTGTTGTGTGCGTTTGCCCGGACTTCGGTCCGTGATTTTCATTTCTGTCTGTATATATATACTTATATATGTATATATTTCATATATGGACTAACATTATCGAGTTATGCCTCGATTGAGCCTGAACTTGATGCGAGGCGTTTCTTCGCTTTTATATATATATATATATATATATATATATATATATATACAACATCGATCAAATCCGGAGTCCTGGACATCAATCAAAAACGGACCAAATTTTTATTTTTTTTTAAAATAACTAAAAAAAATATTTAATATTTTATGGAACTGAAATTTTTCCATAATACAATGTTTTGGACGTGTTTTGAATACCTATACCAAAAAATGGTGGTACAGTCTGCACAGACTGTACATACATGTTATGTTATACGTACCCAAATCACACCCAAAACACTGTATTATGAAAAAAATTCAATTCTATAAAAAAAAATTTATGTGTTTTAAAAAAAAGTAAAAAAAAAAAAAAAGGACCGAATTTTAAACCTGTCCGGGAGTCCGGACAGGATCCAGCTCCTATATATATATATATATATATATATAAGAGCAAGTAAATGCTCCGGATGTAACCAGGCTCATCAGATATGTCTGACAACAATTATATATATATATATATTTTTACATTTCACATCGGGCACGGAGTTTACTTGTGGCCTTTTACTGACTTTTATTTACATTTCGTCCTCACCCTTGAGTTTACTTACAGCTTGATCGCTTTTACAGCTTTATTTACATTTCATCCCACATGGAGTTTACTTCGTGGTGGTTGATCATATATATATATATATATATATATTTACCGCTTTTATATATTTACATTTTCCATCCCCCATGGAGTTGCTTAGTGGTGGTTGATCATATACGTATATATATTTACAACTTTTATATATATATATAATTGCTTATCGCTTTCCATACAAATTGCAATTATCATGTGAGCCTAGGAATCATGTGATCACAGATTCATCTCATCGAATCTAGATTCGATTCCCACGATGGACATTTTTCAGGTTATGGCGACTTGTACATTATTTTACAATGTCTCAATTTCCTTGGATGGTCACATGTTTATGAGGAGTTCGGCAAGATCATCAGATATTATTTTCTAGAATACTTCGCATCTCGAAAATAAAAGCAAACAAGTTTCTAACATTTAATAATAAAATGGAAGTATCAAAGTCCTCAATTACTATTGAGCACGTAGTTTGAAAAACCTCTTTACAAAACGTCATTGTTATATCTTGTTTAAAACTGAATTTTTCTATAAATTCAAACCCTATGTATATAGGTGTGAACGAGGTACAGCACTACTTCCAAATAATTGCACATTGATCCACACACACACACACACACACATTCATATAATAGTTTCTTTGAAAAGTGGCGGTCATCGTGGTAACATGGATGTCGGGGGGTGCCTAACACCTTCCCTCCGCATAATCAAGCCCCCGGACCCAAAATGAATCTCGGTTTCATAGACCCGTCTAGCAGTGTCAAATCACTGGGTCAATGTGCAAACTTTTTCGGTTGTAACTCTTAAAGTAAAATCGTCGACATTATACATGTTGGACCTTTTTCACTTATTTTTTTGAACAAATCTCATATTAACATGAGAACACCAAAAAATAACTAACGAAAATGGACACTCAAAAATCCCGACGTCGACAGGTGGCGACTCTGCTGGGGACTCCAGTAAGAGGGCTTAAGCCGCTATTACAAGCTTTTCAAAATAGTTATATGCTTGTGTGTGAATGTTGCATTTACATTTCTGATGAATGTGTACGAATGCATTTTTATTTACTGCACTGCTAAATAGATATTAGTGCTTTGCACATGTCATCATTTTGCATAAATGGTGAGACACATTGTATGTGAATGTATGTTGTGTTGTTCCTCCATCAGGAGGCTATCCTGTCGGTGTTTGATTACTGGACTCGTAGGAAGAATAATTCCAGCGAGGCTCATGAAAGGCACCACCCAGATTCGCTCCAGTTGAAAGACCGGATTAACTTCCCGTCAAGTAAATTTCGATGATCTGGGAACCTTCATGCTAAAAAGCCGTGAGAGAAACCCTAAGATAGGTCAACCTCTGATAAACCAAACGCGGAGGAAAGTCTCTTCATACTTTCCATTTTCAATTACTTGTAAACGCATTTACTTGTAATTTTATTCCATGTTCATCCATATGTAATGGAAAATATGAAGAATATATGTGCATGCATGACATGTTATCAATTAACAACCGGTTTTGCAAGACAAAATTCCTAAAATGGACATGTTATGATAACATTTACATTACCCTAAGACTAAACTACGTAAGTCTTTTGTAGGGAAGCAATTGGGGTTGTTACCCTCTCAAAATCCAAAAAGGACACAGGCCTACAGCCACTCATGTATTCTTCTAACCAGTTTAATGTTATTTCCCAAGAAGAATTTGATGGATTGAGTAAACAAATTATAGACTTGGCTGTTCTATTGAAAGAATTTCACCAGTCCACTTAGGGTACGAAGATACCTACACATACAAAATCCTCTACACAAGGAGAAGTTCAAGGTCTGGAAAAAACAATTCCAGAACCTCATTTGGATACGACCAACAAAGACCCTGAAAACACCCATCTCAAAGGAGATCCAGACACCGGTGATATCAGGAAGAAGGTCCTTCAAATGGAGGAAACTATTCATGTTCTCAAAGGGATTGGAACACATGGCAGTGTTTCATATGCAGACCTTTGCATATTTCGTTGTGTTCATTATCCAGAGAAATTCAAGACCCCTGATTTTGAGAAATATGACGGATTAAGGGGTCCTTATGCACATTTAAAGGTGTTCATTGGAGAACTCGGATCTTATGCGGAAAATTAAAAGCTCAGAATGCAACTATTTCAGAAAAGTCTGACTGAAGAAGCTCGTTCATGGTATACCAGATTAGACAACTCAAAGATCCATAGCTGGGAAGAGCTGGCTCATGCCTTCCTCACTCAATATAGTTTTCAATCTCAGATGGCTCCTGACAGGTATCAAATCACTAAAGTCAAGAAACAGTCTAATGAGTCATTTAGACAGTACGCTCAAAGGTGGAGGCGCCTTGCTGCTCAAGTTATTCCTTCCATGACAGAATCAGGAATGGTCATGACTTTCATAGATGTACAGGAAACTCCTTTCTATGAAAGAGTTCTAGCTAGTATTGGCAAAACATTCTCTGAAATGATCAAGCACGGAGAGATGGCTGAGATGGGATTGAAGTCCAGTAAAATTCAAGACCAAGTCGCTCTTAAAGCTGTTGCTGAGCATATCTAGTCCAGATCTTATGGAAACAACCCCCGGAGGGTCCATAAAAAGAAAGAGGAGGATGTTTCCTTGATACTACAAGGACAAAAAGGCAATCAAAGCATGCATATGCAGAGGAGAAACTACTCCCCTTTTCTAGCACAATCTTCAAACCCTCCATTGCCTAAAAGTGGAGAAGTAAAGCGACCTCGAACGTTCACACCCTTAAGGGACTCGCTCAAGAATATTCTTGTTCTTCTGACTGCTCAGAAGAAAATTACACATCTTCTTCCATCATCCAACCCTAATGGGACGGGTTTTAATGCTACTTGGAAGTGTGCTTATCATACCGGAGCACCTGGACATGATACTCAAGATTGTTGGGCCTTGAAACACAAGATTCAAGATCGAATAGACAACGGTGAGATCGTGATCACCAAACTAGATCAACCTCATATTCAAGACAACCCTCTTCCTTAACACAAAGAAGAAGAGGTCAACATGATCAATTGGAGCACTGGACAAGGTTCCAATTCTAATGGTAAACCAAAAAATTACATTTGTTGCCTTACCATCGACAAGTTTTACAGATGGCTTTGGAGTTCGAAGAAGTCTCCTTTCTACACATTCCTCATAATAGGAATGATTTTACAGATGCGTTAGCAACGTTGGCCTCCTTAGTTTACATACTTGACAAGGAAAACATGCCAAGCATCATGTTTACTCTGCAAAAAGACCTAGTCTATAGGAATTACGTTGGAGAAGTATCAAATGAGCTACCTCCCATCCACAACCCTTGGTATCAGCACATCAAGGAATATCTACGAGATGGATCTACACCTGCTGAGGCGATGCAATCTATAAAAGAGATGCAGGAATAGGTCTCCTCAGATGTCTGGATAAAGACCAAGCTTAGAGACTCGTGGATGAGATCCATGGTGGAGCATATGGCCCTCACATAAGCGGACCCCTACTTGTCAAGAAGATCCTCAGAACGGGGCATTATTGGCTTACACTCAGAGCTGACTATGATGATCACGTCAAGAGGTGTTATCAATGCCAGATTCATGGGAATGCTATCCACGCCCCTCCAAGGGAACTCCACAATATAAGTTCTCCATGGCCCTTCTCAATGTGGGGAATGGACGTGATCGGGCCCATTGAGCCCAAAGCCAGTAATGGACATCGATTTATATTCGTCATAATCGACTACTTCACCAAATGGGTAGAAGTAGCATCCTTCTCCAGGGTTACTAAAGAAGTCATCATTGCTTTCATCAGAAACAATGTTGTTTGTCGATATGGACAACCAGAGGTCATTGTTTCAGACAATGCTAAGAACCTCAACAACAAAATGATGGAGGAGTTATGCAGAAAATTCAACATCAAACACCTCAAATCCGTCATTTACCGTCCAAAGATGAATGGTGTTGTTGAAGCAGCTAATAAAAACATCAAAAAGATCATGCAGAAAATGTCCGCAAATCACAAAGGATGGCCTGACCTCTTGCCTCTGACTTTATTAGCCTACAGAACTTCCATGCGTGCTTCCACTGGGGCAACCCCCTACTTATTAGTCTATGGGATGGAAGCAGTGCTCACCATAGAGGTGGAAATGGAATCCCTCAGAGTATTAATGGATGCTCAGTTGGGTGAAGACCAGTGGATACAAGACAGGTATCACCAATTGCCTCTAATAGATGAAAGCCGATCCGCGGCTATCTTCCATGGTCAATTATATCAGCAAAGGATCGCACGATCTTACAACAGAAAAGTCTAACTAAGGCAATTCAAACAACATGACTTGGTTTTGAAGAATATCATTGACAACCAAGATCAATCTAAGCAAAAATTCACTCCTAACTGGGAAGGCCCATTTGTTGTCAAGGAGGTATTGACAGGAGGTGCTCTCAGATTCAAGGAAATGGATAGCGATGAATTTCCACATCTTATCAACTCGGACACCGTGAAACTGTACTATGTCTGAAGTTACCATCAAATAAACATCCTGGTTTTGATCATCAAATCACCAGTCATTCCGGTTTTGAACCCTCTCCTTTTTTCATACTCTTCTGCCCCACAGGGAAACATACACTTCAAACCAGCAGCCTAGTATCACTTTATTTCAAACCTTCCATACAATTTTGGTTATCCTGAAGATGGGATTGAACCTTTCACACTTGCAGTTTATCTTGAAGACGGGATTAAACTTTTCTACGCCTGCAGTTTGTCCTGAAGACGCGATTAAACTTTTCTATGCTTGCAGTTTGTCCTGAGGATGGGATCAAACTTTTTCCACACTTGCAGTTTATCCACATTATGGGATCAAACTTTCTTATCTCCGCAGTATAGCCTGCACATGGGATTCACACTTTTTCTTCAGCTGCGATTTGTCCTGAGGGGCAAACTACGTCGACTTGATCTCCCTGATACCCGGGGATACGTAGGCAACCATATTCTATATGGCCCGGTCGCAATAAAAAAACTACAAAAACATTTCTACCCTTTCTTCACAAAAAAAATAAAAACATTTCTACACCTATCTGCCTTTCACTTTCAGCGTTGAACCTCTTACACCAGGTTCAAACTACGCAGACTTGATCTCCTCTTTGATAGGAGTACGTAGGCAGCCATTCATGGTTCAGTCTAACCCCTACCAGAACAAAATTACTAGTCACACGGTATTGGGATCAGCCTTCAATTCGCCACATTTCATCGGTTTCAGATCAAAGGGATGGAATTACCCAACCTCTTCTCACAAATAGAAGATTCGGTGACCATCTAAGCTGCGATCATGCCTCAAAGAGCAATACCAACCCATAAGAGATGGAATTAACTAGGCTTCTCACAAATAGAAGTATTGGCGACCATTTGTGGTGCAATCAATCTTAGAGAGGAAGAAACCACCCTCCTCTCCACTTTTCCATAAAGATACCAGTCCCAAGACACCAAAGATGGTAGGGATTTATAGAAATCAATGATCCATTCTAAGAGATCTTGCGACGTCTCAATGTCCATCTATCAAGGATAAGTTCAGAATGCATCAAGATCACAAGGCCCTAAAGAAACAGGAAAATATCAAGCAAGTATCATGGCATAACTAAAAGGGAAGTGAATCAAAATATATTTCCCTGCCATACATAATATTGTTTGATATATACATATATGTTGTACATGACAAAATGGGTAAGCTAGTCTATGTAGGAAAATACAAAGCTATCTACAGATCTGTATATATGTGGACTATCAGATCTAACATAGCATCCCTCTCTGAAGACGGAGGTAGCGTTGCAAGCTCCTACCCAAGGGTAACTACACGAGCTAGCAGATCAGAGGCTAACTGCATGGTGGCATAATGCTCATCAAAGTAAGCACTCATGTCGGCAAGACTGACAGTCATCTGGGATCTAACAAAAGTACTATTTATAATGGCCACATCCCTAGCAGATAAGGCGGCATCCCGCTCCCCAATCAGTGCATCCCTGGCTGATATAGCCTTATCCCTCTCTAATAGAGTTGCGTCTCTCTCATCAAGAGCTATCAACATCACTGCCCTAGCCTGATCTCTATCATAGGTCATCAGTTGTAAGCTCTGCTCCAAATGCTGTGTCAAATACTGGGTAATAGTGGCACTCGGGGTGGGAGAATCCATCACAAATGCCGGCAATGACCAATGATCAAATCATCGATGGGAATAATAGCCTCCTCTATACGCCCTCATCGTCGAAATCAATCCCACCACCTGGATATGGCCATGCATGATAGCGCTCTCGCTCCATCCATGCGGAATACTCTGCAGAACAACCTGGATGACTAACAGAAAACTCAGCCAGCTCTCGCTGATCCGAACAGGCATACAACTTGGATCTGTCCTCCGCTGATAAACGATGTGAAGCGAAGCACTGACTCACTGCCCCCTCAAAAGGATGAAAATCCTGAAATTGATCAAACTGACACATAACGGCCAATGGGTGGTAAGTGATCATGCCCCTCAAACCAGCTAGAGGGAGATAATCCATGCCTGGAGTATGAGTAATGAAGCTGTAGGGTGAGCTAAGCCCTGAACATGGTAATATAGCAAATGGGTCTCTAATCCCTTCCATTAAAGCTGACCATGATGAAACATCTATACACTCCGCAGGCTGGAAGGAGTACGACATGGATGTATCATGGGTGAAACAAAACCCCTACCGTCTAAATGTGCCAATCGGTCTCAAGTGTGACATAAACCACACATACAGCATGACCGAGCTACCTGTAAACACTCCTGCAGGATAAGTGCAGCAGTATGTAGCTGACCTTAGAGTCTTTGCAATGATCATCGGTACAATGGTATGACCCTCCCTGAGAGCTCTCACTGCCATAATGACGCTGATATCCAGCTCATCCATGTACCGCGGCATGAAGACGTATGACAATACGCATAGAAGCAGTACATCTACTCTGGCTGAACGCCAATGGTCCTCCGGTGTGGTGAAATCCCCGAAATGCCATGCATAGCTATCCTCAGAGCCAAACCAGTCAAACAGGAAACGCTGTGATATCACGTGGCCGGATATAATCTCATCCTGTACCACTTTACGTCTCAATTTGGTGAGGGTTATGAACTGTTTACTCATGTCAATAGCCATATGCACGCAAGGTCTATCCAGCGACAGGATCGTCAACCGTGCATACTCCTCCAAAGTAGGAGTCAACTTCTAGGTCCCAAATCGTAAAAACTCGCCTCTCGATACCCAAAGGTCTCCAAGATACCCTCTACAAATCCTATGGGAACCTGAAACATCAACAGGGTCATAGTATGCTGTAGAAAATCATCTACGATCACCATGTGTAATGGTTATATACTATCATACCATGAACGCATACCAAATATCACCAAAAATGGTGGGGTATGATCAATACGGCTAACTGTCGAAGAAGACAGCTGTACGGGCCGTGTCATAAGACCATCCAGATGTCAATGCTGAATATCTCTTGAAATACATAAATATGCATAACATAATAACATGCATGATATAATAAATGGCAATATGATATAGGCAATGAAAACTGTACATACATTCCTAAGTATATCATCATCTAATACATCTCTGTACAACTAAAATACAGGGAAATGGGGCGAAGCTACCCAACATCTAACAGAGGCCTATCAAAAGATATAGTGAGAATGGGGCGAAGCTACCCAACATCTAACAAAGGCCTATCAAAAGATATAGCGAGAATGGGGCGAAGCTACACAGCTGCTGACAGAGGCCTATCAAAAGAGATAACGAGAAATATATCAGAAAAAGTAAATGGTGTCGATGTCTACATCATCGATACTGTCCACCTGATGTAATTCCTCTTGGGTCACTCAATCTCTATCTACAGGGATGTCAGGCTGATACAATGGAGGATCTGCACCGGTAAAGCCATATTAGTCACCTGAGGGGCCGGTAGCGAGCTGGAAGGATCAAAAGTATGTCTCCTCTCAAGGATCTCTCGCCCAAATGTCGAATGAAAAGATGTATACGGTCCAAATTGTCAATTCAATCATCAATCTGTGTCACATGAGTCGGATCTCTGACATAGGCTAGCCAATATGTCATCATCACGGATCCAAGAACCATATCCCCCACAAACTGTGTGGCGCGACTCTAAGCTCCAATAGTACGAGGGATCCACTAATGCTGGAACATCTCCTGAGACCAGGGGCCCTCTGACAATGTAAAACCGTCAATCCCCATCAATGGGATGTCAATGATGGGTGACTGCGAAATAGGCCAATAACGCCTGGCAGGAGGCAAGATCGGCATACGGATCTCTCCTGTAATGCTCCTAATAGCACGCTCTCATCTGTGAAGAGAGGAATCCTGTGGGTGGAAATGACAGCAGATCGCATGCGTATTCCCTTGAGGAAATAAGCAAAGGTGTAGGAACCCCAATCATACTCTCCTATACGGTCCACGTATCGAGTGGCGCTGATCAAAGCGAAGGACACCGTAGAAGAGTTATTTGCTATGAAATAACCCCTAATGATCGTTAGGAACAATCGCCGAAGAATGTGATCCCTGACTCTCACATCATCAGGTATGGGCTCACTCAATAGCCCGCTCATAGAATCTACGCTCAAAGGACCTATACGAATAGTCCTGCCCTTGAGCACCTCAGCTGGAACTCCCAACAAGGATCTGACGGCGATAGGGTGATATCCGCGCAAGGCAAGGCACTCCCTCCCCAAACTCCATACCTATGATAAACCACCAATCCATCAGCGTCATCATCACCTCACAGTCCAACAAATGGAGTGACTGAGTCTAGTGAAGCCACCGCTCAAACAATGCCCTGAGGTAACCCCAGGGACAGCGACGGGGTAGAATGGAGAAGAACAACCCGAACCCCCAGCCATGTACAATCTCTTTGTAGTCATCATGAAAAGCCTGATACATAGAGTGGATGCTAAACCAGTTCCCTCGAGGCTGTGTGAAGCCGGGAACCTACATCAAATGTAGATCAACATCAGAATCCTTGACTCCTCATCAATAGGAAAAAAGGAAGATTAAAGAACTAACTTCATACCTCGTTTGCATGTAGGTATACTGAAGGATGCCTACTCAAGTCACCCAGAAGATCTGGGTTCGCCACTTGAATACCTGGAAATTCCCTACGGGGAACACGTATAGCAGGAGCAGGAACCTCGATCGGTACATCTTCCTCCTCATCCTCAACATTCGGCACTTCAACCCGAATAGGATGTCTCACCGCCTCCAGTAAACGATGAGTCTGTCTGACGGAACAGCGTTGAGGCTCTTCAGAAGCCCTCCTCCGTACACCAGAAGTGGTCCTATGGGAACTACTCGGCTGATTCGGATCCATAATATCTGGACAACAAGTCTCCAAATCACCTCAGAAAGGGTGTGGTAATTTCTTACTTGGAGCTTTTCAGAATGCATTGTTTTAACATACATCTACAGTAGAGTTAAAAATGCATGACTACTCAATACCTATATTTTGGGAAAATTTTGCAATAGCCCCTTTTGTAAATGGGACTATCCACATGCACATAGGCATGACTAGGTGGCCATTCAGTAGCACACCTATACACAGTCATATACATCCTACATGCATTAATCACATCACAGTAAAAATCCTTATGTGTGGTCTAATTACCAGGATTATTTTATTATGCCTTTACTCATTTGTCCTCAAATAGGATAAGAAATGACAGTAAAAGATGCCAATTTGACTATTTCAAAAGTCAAAAAATTTCACATCATTATGTTCAGCATGGTTTAATACTAACATTTTCTATGTTGAATATTTTTTATCAAGTCATATTAACAATCATATTCACTACTATGTGTCTAAATGAATTTCATGCGATAAGTCATTTTCCAACGGATAGAAACTGGAAAAAATACATGCACACGTTACCAGGACAGTGAAGAACGCTTGTACGGTGGCAGAATATGCAAAAAGTTTTCCAAACTCAGTAGATCTGAAGAAGAGCTCTCAGATTTCCTTCGTTGTGCAACTTGAAAATGACTTATGAAAGCAACCATTTGCCTATACATGGGCATGGTTGGCCGCAGGCTCACCTGTGGCTCCTGCAGGTGTACCTGCGGGACTTCTACATGGGTCCGGCACCTCTGGCTCGCTCTAGTTAGAGTTGCAAAGGAGGTCTCACAAGCTAAAAAGGCCAAATCAGGAATAAAAATGTTACGCGATTGAGCGGAATAACCTGAAATCCTAGTTTCTTGTCGGTCTGAGTTAAACTCCCGTCGTCTCAATGGTATTCGCCTGAATGCAGGGTATACTATACCAATGAGCTCAGATTTCACAGATCATGCTCGACAATACCCCACAAAGGTCTGATGCCGTCATTTACAGGGTCACAGCCCTAAACTTCCCCGGCGGGGGTTACAACGCAAAACCAAGAAATACCAAACCTCCCCGGCGGGAGTTACAACGTCGAAGTTGCAAACTGATAAAGTATCCCCGGTGGGGGTCACAACGCACATCCTTCAATCATCCACGTATCCCCTGCAGGGGTCACAACGCACATCTTTCAAGCATCTACGTATCCCCGACGGGGGTTCCAACGCAATGCAACCATTGATACATACATCAATGAAGGTCAAGCAACCTTGACAATGCACCCAGCAGGGATCTATCCGGTGATACACACATCAATGAAGGTCGGGCAACCCTGACGACGACAAACTGTTGGCAGTAACTCCGACAGAATGAGAAAATATGTTATACACATCCTCAAATAGACAAAGCTTTATCCCCATAGATCTCTTACACACAAGAGGTACCTCTATGGAATATAAGCTAGTGTCTAGGATTCAAGACTTGGGTGATAGCCCCAACGTCAACATCCTTGGAGACTTGGATCGCATGTCCAAGCCATCACTAATTATCATCCCAATAGGATTACCTGACAATCATGCATCATACATTTGCATCATGTTGCTGCATATAACATCATGTTTATCTTTCTTGCATTTCAAGTGTCTAGGATTCTTTATCCTATCCATGCCTTGCATTGCATGAATATGATAAAGAGGGGCATCTGTAGACACTCGAAATTTTCTGCACGCCTGTTATGGACATTACAGGAGGGTAGATTCGTCTTTCAGAGATAACCCTGGAGGATAGCTGACATCCATTCCGGATACTACCGAAAGTTCAATTCCAACCTGGAACACAAACCGGGAACATCAGTTCCAACCTGGAACACAAACCGGGAACGTCATTCTAAACCCCGGAACACACACCAGGAGTGTCATTTCCAATCTCAGAGATAACCCCGAGGTATGCAGATCAAAAGACCAGCA